>OY978222.1:30125066-30175066 GCA_963854785.1 Vaccinium vitis-idaea
CTTGTATTGATTTTCGGGTTCAGAGGATTTCTATTTCTAATTGAAGAAACAATGTAAACATCTGAGGTAATGTGGTACGACATTATGTATGGCCACATGGTAGTATCGCTCTGATGGACATTTTATTTTCATCCCGGGTGTACAACTTCTGAGTTACTTAGTAATTTAGAGGAAGTAAGCAAACAAAAGAAAAAACCCTTGGCCTCTTCCTTTCTCTAAAACCAGAAAACCTAGATCTGTCGCCGCCTGGGGGGGAGGTGCCGCCTCTTCTCCCTCCTCCCCCCGGGCTTTCTCTCTTCCCTCTGCAGGTGGTCTCCATCGCTCCGTGCGGTTGCTTCCCCTCCGGTCTACCTCCTCTCTCTCCGCCGGGTTTTGGTGGTGTTTGGTTGCGTGGATTGTCGGGCCTCCCACCGGTTCACTCTTGGGTGTTTTCGGTTGTGCTTAACGGCTTGGGAGGCCTCACGGTCATTAGTTGTTGCGGTGGAGGACCCATGTTTCCTTTGCGACTTCTAGTGTGTGGTGATGGCGGATTGCGGTGGCTTGGAGTTGGCGGTCGGGAAGCTCTCTGGGGTCGCAACTGGGTCTTGCTTTCCGGAAGCGCCGGCGTTGCTGGTTTGTAGCTGAGACATGTCCTTCTTCTGGTGGCTGTGATTTGGCGGGCCTCGGCTGTGTTACGGTGGCGTTTTGGCGACTTCCTGCCTTGGGTTTTCTTCCCTCTCTCCTCCGGTCTTCCACTGATGTATCCATCTCCGACTCGCTTTGGTGGCCGACGATGCTCACTGTTGGGTAGCATTGGTTTTGGGCTTAACGACGACGGGCTACTTCGGCGTTCGGTGTGCGTTGTCTTTGGCTGCTGACTGTTTTGGGTTAGGGTTTGGTTTTGCTGCAGGCCTCTTTTTGGGCTTTACTGTTGTATCGGGTTTGCTCTTATGGGCTAGGCCATGGGTGATGGATTTATTGTTGTATCTGGTGTGGCTCTCCTTTGAGTTGAGGCCTTTAGGTGTTGGGCTTTGGCCCGTTGGGTGTTTCCCGGGTTGGCTTCTTGCTAACCTTGGTTTTAAGTCTCGGATGGGCATGCATTGCCTTCTCTACTTGTCCTTTTTGTTTTTGTCTTCAAAGATTAATAAAATTTTTGCCTTTCAAAAAAAACTTAGTAATTTAGAGGTGTAGGAGAGGTCAGCGCGCGCCCCCCGTTGACCAGAGTCAAAGTTGACCATACAATAGGATGATGACAGATGTCACCTAGGTGGCACAGTACCCGCGCGACACGTGGCTTATCTCCGCGCAAGTCTCTGCGCAGGGACCACTAGCGCGGTACTACCTAATGATGGGCGCCTTAGCGGCGCGTACCCCCAGGCCCAACTGGGGCAATGCTTGGACAACCATGGGCCATCCGAATAGGAGAAAAGCCCATGGCCCAAATGACTAGCGTGGCACAGAACATGGGCGAGAACAAGAGAAGCTAGTCTAACTTAGCCCAGGTAATTATACCTGCTGGCTGCTGCGGTCTAAAGGCAGGACCCTGGGGGGCCCCTGAGGCTTGGTTGCGGTATAGGCGTGGCCGAACAGGTCACGACCTTGCCCTGACGGGAATAAGAGAGATCCAGTGGCTTGGTGGCTATAAAGAATAAGAGGATCGCTGCGCGGACGAATGGCTCGTCATCGCGCGGGTCAGCCACGCGGTGGATGACGTCACCCATACGGTCAAGTTGTACGGAAATGACACCTGTCATCATATTATAGGGTGACAGCCTGTCACCAAATCATTGGTCCAAGGTGCCTATAAAGTATAAATATGGGACATTCCCTTTCAATGCCCAGAGGTTAGTGAGATTTTGGCAGAGCATATGCCATCCTAGAGAGAGAAAAGGGCAATCACTAATTGAGAGGACAACATTATCTCCAGTGAGATCATCCCCATTTCCTAGGTCACCAGGGTATCTGCCTTAAGTCTTTCTGTACACACCTGCTCTGTTCTTCACCCTTCCCCTAGATCACTCTATTCTCTTTCTTACTGTGCTTTACTGTTGACTATTCTTACCTCTCTAGCTCATCATTTTGGCTAAAGCAAAAACCATCACCTACAAGAGCTATAAGATTCGTTGGGTACATTCCTTGAGTTACAAATTTGTAATTGTTTCATGGGTTTTCAAAAAAGAAAAAGAAAAAAGAAAGAGAAGAAAAACAATATATATATATATATATATATATATATATATATATATATATATATATATATATATATATATATATATACACCGGTGATCTAGTCAAGGATCCCGGATTGAAGGTTTTTGAGTGTTTTGAAGGTTTTAAAAGATGTTTTTGCATGATCCGAGCCGTCCAATGTGTTCAAAAGGTGTTTTCCAAGGCCCACGTGGAAAATCTGCAAAAACAAATACCGGGAAGAGCTTGATCCAAGCAGTTTTTCACAAAAAATGTATATTTACAGTTTTGCGAAAAACTGTTTGGATCAAGCCCTTCCCGGTATTTTTTTTATGATTTTCCGCGTGGACCCTTGAAAACACCTTTTGAACACATTGGACGATTCGGATCATGAAAATTTGATCCGGAACTATGAGTTCCAGACTTGGGGATACCGGACTAGATCGGGACTCTATATATATATATATATAAGGTTCACTTCTCCTCCGGACTTCCGGACCTCCATGATCCGAGCATTTTTTTGACGATCTGATATACAGTTTTTGCGAAAAACTGCTTGGATCAAGCCCTTCCCGGTATTTGTTTTTGATGATCTCCCGCGTGGACCCTTGAAATCACCTTTTAAACACATTGGACGGTTCGGATTTTCCAAAAACAATTTTTAAAAATGAAAAAAATGCAATTTTCCTTAAATCTGGGGGTCCGAATAGGAAAATTCGCATATATATAGAACACTCTCTCAGTTACGTCAAAATTTGTTTCTCATAAAGTACATTTCCATAAGTTCCAAATGCTTGAAAATCAATTCAATAGAATATTGTTCAAAATATTGCTCCATTACATTTTCTTTGTTGCCATGCGGTACATACTACTGCCGTACGACAGTATGGCTTAAAGAAAATTCAAGGTTTTGACATCTCTTGGCAACACTCTAAACAATGATTTATTATTGTTAATTTATATTCTTCTCAAGTGTTCATTCCTGTCATATATTATTGTATGTTGTTTGCGCAAATAAAAGTTTTACAATAAAATGATTTTCAAAATCCCACAAAGCATTTAGTAAAGACCAATTTTATGGGCGAGCGGGGTGCCTTAAAAACCTTCCTCGCTCGTAACCTGGCTCCCAAACCCAGAATTTCCTATTTATCATAGGCCAAACCTTTTTCCAAATTTATCGGCACGAGAGTCATTATTTTTCAAATCATTTTTAAAAAAAAATCATTTCAAAAGGTTTCTCGGGAAATAAATCCTTTTCAAAAACAAAAACCCGAGTGGCGACTCCGAAATCATTTTCTAAGTGAAATTATTTCAAAATATTTTTTTTCCCATGGCACCGTCCACAAAGAGATGTAACCGTTTGGTTCATACTAAGGGATGTGATCATTGTGTTTAATTCAAGAGATATAACCATTGGTGAATAAGTCACCCATCCTATGACTTTTCAATAAGTCACTTGCGCCAAATCGATTGGAAGCATAAAACATGCAAATTTATGCTTTGGATTATTTGAAATTGAGTTCCAATAAACTTAGCTGATGGGATGCCTATGTCTGATTTGGCATGAAAAATGAGATTTCGAACATTTTAGTTTCCACAATCTTGAATGTTTGGTCGTTATCAATCAACCACGCCTCACAAGATATATTTTTTTGAGTCAAGCGGATTCAGATTATATGCTATAAAGAGTACCCAGTGAATCTGAAAGAGTATATAGAATGCATGTTGCATTAGCATAAAACCATGAAATTTAGTAAAGATTTACTCGATAGTCGGTGATTTTTCACGATGTGGAGTTGTTTCTTACTAAAATCTCTTGAAACATGAGAGATGGAGAAATATTGTTTACATTGTTTGTGTAATGTCATAAATTACTTAAGGAAATTATTTGGATAAATTCTTGCTAAAATCTCATGATTATAATTTCCGCGAACTCTAACTATGTGTTGCACTATAGAAAATATAGGGTGATTCTATTAACAACCCCTCATTTTCTCCATGTTACCCATTTTCTTCATCTAACCCACACCTAAAATTCTCTCAAACCAATTTACTCCATACAACCCACAAAATACACCTAAACTACCCAAACTACCTTTAACCATCGCGACCAGTTTTCATACTTTGAATGTCGAAATATACACCCATTTTCGACAACCAGATGTCGATTTATATTGAAGGTCGAATTTTCAAAAATTGGACCTTGTCTTTTTTCAACATCCTCATGTCGAAATTTATGTCTTTATTCAACTTTCGAATGTCGAACTAAATACATGTGGATAAAATATTATTGTTTTCGACAATAACATGTCGAAATATAACCATATTTTCAGCTTCTTAATGTTGAAATTTGTGAAATCAAACATGTGAATTTCTCAGGTATCGTTTTCGGAATGCAAATGTTGATGTAATGCGTATAATTCGGTATTATGATGATTCAAAAAGGAACTTAAGTCTACAATTTAATTATTACTGAACTTTGTCTTGCATAATTTTGGTTAAGTGAAAAGTTTCAACATCGATATGTTGAAAAAGTTTACATATGGCGGTGGGGGCATTTTGGTCTTTACACAGTAATGAAAATGAAAGAGTTTTTTGTGGGTTACATGGAGAAAATGTGGGGTTGTTAATAGAATCACCCAAAATATATCCAAATATACTCTAGAGTATGGAGTAGTCAATTGTATATTAGACTTAAAAGACTAAAAATTCACGAGTGGATATATGTCTTTATACTTTGGAAGTGCAATAATAATTTGGAAATCCTCATACGTGTATTGTCTATAATGGAGTCTGACCAACTCATTATATTAGACAAAAGCTAGTAAACGGAGTGGCTATGCTATTTTTTAGAGGATGGTCCAACGTGGTCCAATTCTGTGTCATAGTTTTAATGTGATGGCCATCAATAGTGGAAAAGGCATAGAAAACCATCATGAATGGTAAGACAAACAATGTTTGTAGGAGACAAATTACCATAGACATTTGTTGTCCAACAAATTACCATAAACATTTGTTCTCATTTAGACTACAACGTCAAATAAGAATACTACGGATCCGTTAACAAGATGTTTGACTAGAGAACAAATGATATCGAGGTGAATGAGGCAAAAGCCTACTAAAAGAGAGTAGCTTTAATGGACACCCAACCTAAATGTCTAGATATCCCAAGAACTAGGTTCAACGAGACAACAAAATTAATTTGTGACTCTCGCTGGGATCTGAGGAGATTAATTCTCCTACCGATTCCTATGATACACAGTGATACCTGCAATGTGTTTAGGATTAGCTTTACTTTTAATGATTCTCATAGCTTGAAAATTGCAAGTGGGGTATAGCAGGATACTCTTAATGAGTAGATCACCTATGTGAGTGTGAAGTGGGCCGCTTCTATGAGAATTTTGGTGCTGAATTCTTGAAAAGCACTATCTGAAACCAGTTGGTGTTCCAGGGCTAAAATGGACACAACCGTGAGAACTAGATTATGTCGGAAGTATTCTAGGTGAATTCTATTGTCTGGGTTTACACAAACGGCCGAGCAGTTCAAGACATTGTGTCTATGAGTGGCCAATAAATCCGATAGTCTTTCACAAGGGAAGGTTTAAGGCCAATAGCTACCTATCCTGTGTAGGATGTTTCAATCTCCAGTTAAGAAGGCTATGGAGAATCATTTGGAATTGGGGGTTACTTCTCCATGTGAGGCTGATCTTTTGGCTTTAAACATGAGTGAGAATCAATTTGTTGCACATTCATTGGGTAATGATGATGATGTTGAGCTAGAAAATGTCTTGGAGGATGTTGAAGAGGTGGAAGAAACAGAAGAATGGGCTATTGAAGATAAGGATAATGGTCTTCTCCTAGATCAATAAGAAACCAACCATCTCAATCCAGTCAAGGCAGCTACGAAAGGAATCAAAAGGAAAAAAAGAAAAGAGAGAGAGAGAGAGTGAGAGAAAAACGATTGAAGATATTCTTGGTTTCTCGAAGGTTCATCTAGTATATCATAAGGGTGGGAGAAACAAACAAAAATGTGTGGTATTCAGGTCAGTTATGGCAGCTGCTGCTCTATCCGCTTCTGTCTCTGCTGATGGTATTGCTAACAGAAATAATATTATGTTAAACGAAGCTCAAGTCATTTGGGCAGCCAACAAGGGCATAGGTACTGATTGTGAAGGGGATGAGGATGAAATTATAAGTAAAATAACTGAAATAGCTAAATCTAGAAAGAGCTAATTGTCAGGTCTAATTTCTTTTATTGAGTTGATGGGTCTTGGTTGCAGGAAGAGTTGTGTTGGGCTTGTGCCGTGTTGTGGTTTTCTATTCTGATGTTAAGTTTTGTTGCTTTGAGGTTGGGTTTGGTTCCTCATCAATTTTGGTGCCATTTTTTTTTTTTTTTGGTTTTTTAAGGGGAGTTTTTACAGGGGTTGAATCTTTTAGTTTTGGATCCTAGTTTTGGTTGCTGGATCTTTGTATCCATTTCTCTGTTGAGTAGCAAAGGTTTTTTATTTTCAGGGCTCTGGTTCAGATGGGTGGGGTGAAGTTTTGGTTGGCATCTAACCAATTCTTATTTCTTCTTTGGGTCCTAGCAGCGTATGATCTTCGGTTTGTGGGCTTCCAGTTCTCTTGGTTTGCTCTATCTCCGTTGTGATGCCTTATGCTTTTGAAAAATTAATGAATTTGTTTTGTTGTTAAAAAAAGGATGTTTCCCTATTGTACTCTCTCAGTGTCAGAATTGTTTTTCATTGTTTATCCGGTCAATTTCATTCATTTGGGTCATTGGTGATAATATTTTTAGTATAAATACTTTATTGGTAGTGTGAATGTGAACTGAATCAATTCGGAATCGTGTGTTTTGGGTGACACCTGTTTGTTGTGGATGGACGCGTTTTAAACAGATCAGGTGTCGTTTCCCTTCAGGACTATTCGTAGGGTCATGAGTTTATGTATATGGCATCATTCATCCATTTTAAGAAGTTGATTTTTCTAAACTTTCATTGAGTCACTCTTTTCATTTGAGAGAGTACAAAACAAATTTGGTTCGACGGATCCATAGATTGTAGTGCTGCTTTTGTGTCGCGTTTGATCAAGCAGTGTTGGGAGACAGGCTTCCAATGCAAACCATAAGCACCATAGCAGGGGCGAGGGCGAAATCTGTCTTAAGTATAGAGTGTTACACTCGGCTTGATCACCATTTCGTCCTCATTAGGGGTGCACAAAAAAAAAAAAACCGATATAACCACTAAACGTATCAGATTCGGACCGAATCGTTCTATTTGGTTAGGTTTAGACACACACACACACATACATAATTATATATCTTGATTTGGTAAGTTAATACTTTTTTCCCTAATAATATATTCTTTTATATCTATTTTGGAGCAAAAAATTTATTTTGTTAGAAATTCTTTAATGTCTTTCTTCAACTATTTGACTCTACTAATACCCAATTTTCAATTTTAATTCCCTAGTAAGACATGTTGCTTTGTTTTTAGACTATTCTATTCTTTGTTTAAGCTACTTTATTTGTTGTTTTCATCAATTTTAAGAGTTGTTTTTATTGATGGTAGATTGTCAAGTACTTTGTGTATCATGTGGACCATATTTGGTTTCGAATCTTACAAAATCCTACAATTATTTTATGAATTGTTTAGTGCTCCAAATTATAGATAATCTTTTGAGTTTGTAAGAGGGGAAAAACTCACGAAGTTATTTCCTTGCTCTTATGAGATCAAATCCTCTTCTAGTGGAGCGACCTCGATCCTGCAACACGAGCAAACTGTCAGAGCACCCCTGCCTCTTGGCAGCAAGGGCCCTCCGATACCTAAGTTAGTATTGACGAACTGGAGGGTAATTGAAACGAGTATGTAAGTATGAGAATGGGTTTTTTGCATACCTCTAGTGTTTCAGAGTCATATGTTTATATAGTCGATTAATTTGCACTTACATTCCCTGTGGAATTCCCCTCTGTATGGAATCCTTCCAAGCTTATGATTCTTCCTTATTGGGCAGCGTAGCCTGCATGATTCTGTATCCTTATTCGATAAGGATTCTTGCCAAGATGGCCGCATATTGCTTGTTCGGAGCTTTACCCTACATGGGAGTTCGCTCCTTATTTAGTATGTTGACTGGCTTTCCATCTCTGAGTAAGATTGTGCTTATCTTCGCAAGCTCAACTGATTCTGGGAATATCTTCGAATATTCCCTCCTTTCCTTATCTTCGTAAGGAAAGTCTGTTACTAGGGTTTATCCCGTGCTGGGCCGTTCCACCTATGCCACACGACGAGCGGGTTGATTTGGTTTATTACTGGATTATGGGCGTGGTGGTCGTCGGCGTACTATTCCGTGTCACTTTCCCCGTGCATGCCACATGGTAGCGCTGGACGAGCTATTCTGTTCGTCTTCTGTAGTTCTTGGAAAATACCCCGCACAGAGTTCATGTGTTGTGAAAAAGTGTTTCAACACTAATCGGGTAGAACCAGAACCGAACCAATGCCGGTCCGGTATTGTGGTTTGGATCTGGATAGGTTCTACTATTGGTTAGGTTTTGGTTCCTAATTTTCTAGAACCGGTCAGAATGATTTGATTATTGAATTTCTAGAGAAACGGTCCAATCCGGACTATATGCACCCTTAGTCCTCATTGAATTCCCGATTTCGAGTTCTTATAATTGCATTCAGTTTTTAGTTTTTATTGAGTATATATCACCAAAGTAATGAAATTCTTGAATTTCATAGACAAAACCCTAACTTTTGCGTACAAGAACCGCAATGTAATAGAGAGAAAAGAGCAGACAGACAAAGAGAGAAGAAGAAGAAGAAGAAGAAGAAGAGAAAAGATATTTTTCTGCAAATGTTATAGAGTATTGAGTTTCACAAGAGAGCAGGTTTATATACCTATTACACGGTCTTACACCGACTTATTTGCAATACACGTCATACACCATCAGTTATAACAGAAAAGGAAAAACTGTTGTAAGTACCATCCTAACACATCACTAAAACCAAGAAGTGGTTGGCTCAGTGAGCTTGACTAACAGTCCCCCTCAAACTCAGGGGAAGGGACTGCACCTTGAGTTTGGAAGAGAGATCCTGAAATCGAGCCACAGACAGAGGCTTTGTAAACAAATCTACAATCTGTGCTTCTGAGCTGACATGATGAATAACCAATTGTTTAGCCACAACCTTTTCCCTTATAAAGTGATAATCAACTTAGATATGCTTGGTACGAGCATGAAATATGGGATTAGATGCCAAGGCAATGGCAGACAAATTATCACAAAATACAACAGGAATGCCAGCTAATAAAACATGCAAATCTGTAAGTAATTGCTGAATTCATAGAATCTCAGTTGTAGTATGGGCTAGAGACCTATACTCTGCCTTAGTACTGGAACGTGCAACCGTAGGCTACTTCTTTGCACTCCAAGATATAAGGTTATCCCCTAGAAACACCCCAAAACCTGAGGTTGATCTCCTATCTACCTGACTACCTGCCCAGTTTGCATCACAATAGGCAGTAACAAACAGAGAGGATGGAATAAAGTGAAGGCCTTGATCAAGGGACCCTTTCACATACCTCAAAATCCTCTTAACAACTGCAAAGTTAGATTGAGTGGGAGCATGCATAATTTGGCAGAATGAATTGACAGTATGTGAAATCTCTAGTTTGGTAAAGGTTAGATATTGAAGAGAACCCACCAGTGAATGATAAAACTGAACATCATGAAATGGGGTAGAAGCATCAGGTGAGACATATGGTTTTGTGGAAGAAGGAGAGAGGCTAGGTTTACAGTCTACCATGCCTGCCTTGCTTAGAAGTTCCATAGCATACTTTTTCTGGGTGAGAAACAAACCAGAATCATCTTTCACTACCTCAATACCAGGAAATAATGGAGATTACCAAGATCTTTAAGAGCAAATTTGCTTTGTAGTTGAGTCAGAAGGGAAGAAATATAGGAGGTATTGGTACTAGTAACTATGATATCATAAACATAAGTGAGATCTGAACCAGCATGTTTAACAAACAATGATGTGTCTGACAAACTATTCTGAAACCCAAGATCAGTCAGATGACTAGAAAATAGAGCATACCAAGCTCTAGGTGTCTGTTTGAGACCATAAAGGGCATTGCATAGTTTGCAGACATATGCAGGTCTAGAGGGATCCTTATATCCAGGGGGTTGAGTCATGTAAACCTCCTCTTGTAATACACCATGGAGAAATGCATTAGTAACATCCAATTGACATAAAGACCAACCAAAATGAACAGCTAGGGATAACACAATCCTTAAGGTAGGTTGTTTAACCACAGGACTGAATGTTTCTGTATAATCAAGACCTTCTGTTTGTTGGTTTCCTCGTGCAACCAGCCTAGCCTTATACTTAGCAATGGTACCATCCGAATGCTTTTTAAGCTTGAAAATCTAGTGACAACCATTCACATTTCCTGAAGAAGGGGGTGGAACTAAGGACCAGGTGCCTTGTGACAACAATGCCTCATATTCAGTGGACACAGCTTTCTACCATTGAGGATGTTTAATGGCTTCAGAGAAGGTTTTAGGTTCAGTAGAATCAGAAGAGACAAGAGAGTCAGGAGGTGAAACAGTAAGGGACAAAGATAAGGGAATGTTGGGTTTAAAAATACCATTTTTAGATCTGGTTATCATAGGATGAACCCCAGGAAGAGGTGGTGACACAACTGGAGTAGAAACATTAGACACTGGTGGGTGAACAGGACAAAAGACTGAAGAAGGAGTAGAAAAGGACACAAAAGAAGAGGTAGGACAGGAAGAAACAGGAAGAGTAACAGAAACTGGAACAGAAGGTATAGACAATGGAACAACACTTTCAGAAGCTAAAGAAATATCAAAGTATAAGGAAGAAGTGGTTGAAGAAGAACACACAGTGTGAGATGAGGAGGTTTGAGTAAGAGTTAGAAAAGGAAAATCAAACTCTACAAATTTTACATGTCTGGAGATATACACTTTCTGTGAAGTTGGTTCAAAGCACCTATAACCCTTTGTATCAGCACAATATCTAAGAAATATGCAAGGAACAAACTTAGGAGACAATTTATGAGGAGAGTATGGTTTTAACCATGGAAAACAAAGACAACCAAAAGGCTTAGGCTTAGTTCTCCAAAAAAATTTAGCAACCAAGTTGCTAAAATCAAGCATGATTTTATCTTTTGAGGTGGGGAGGTGATTTTATCTCCAATGAATCTGGACATAATTTGGAGAACTAAGCCTTAAGAAATGAGTAATCAGGTAAAGTGTGAAATAGAACAGTGTAAGGGACCTTATGCTGAATAGCAGAATGTGGTAAACGATTGATAAGATAAACACTAGTGAGCAATGCTTCCATCCATAATGCAATAGGCAAATGTGCTTGATGGAGAAGAGTAAGGGTAGTCTCCATCAAGTGTCTATGAGGCCTTTTAGCCTTACCATTCTTCTCTGGGGTATGAGGACAAGAAGTTTGATGGATGAGACCATGTTCAAGAAAGAGATGACACAAGTAGTTACTAATAAACTCCCCACCATTATCAGATCTAAATGACTTAATGGATTTATGAAACTGGGTCTGAACATAAGCAGTGAACTGTGTGACTATAGTTTGAACATCAGATTTATAATGCATAGGAAAGACCCACAAGTATTTGCTGAAATCATCCAAAATAACAAGTTAGTATCTAAACCCTCTAAAAGAGGTAACAGGGGCAAGCCCCCAAGCATCCACGTGCATAAGATCAAAAGGGGCAGCAGCACAAGAATCAGAAATTGGAAAAGGTAGCTTATGACTTTTACTCACATTGCAAGAAGTACAATGAACATGTAAGGGTTTAGACACAAGCAAGTTGAAATGTGTAACAAGATATTGAAAGAGAGTGGAGTTAGGATGACCTAACTTGTTGTGCCACACAGTTGCAGAAGAAGAAGCACTAGATCAAGAAGAATCAGTCACAAAAGCTTGAGGAGCACTGCTACTATAGGGCTGAAAACTGATAAAGGCCCTGGTGAGAAGGTCCTTTGTGCAGAATCTGATTGGTGATTCTGTCCTGAATAACAATTCCAAATTCATCAAAAATCAGACGACAATGAATATCAGATGCCAATTTGTGCACAAATGAAAGGTTATTACTGATGGATGGAACATGTAACAATTGTGTAAGAGATAGATGAGAAGTAAAAGTAGGTAAAACAACATAACCAGTACAAGATATAGGTAGAGAGGTACCATTACCAACAATCACACCTGTATTATCAATGTAAGGTTGGTGTAGAGAGAGATTATTCAGTTCATTTGTGACATGGTTTGTTGCACCATTGTCCAAAAACCAAGTGCCAGATGGAGCAGCAGGAGTAGAACATGAAAATGGTGCAACAGAAGATGCAGAATAGGTTGGATAAGGAGAAGTATATTGTGAATATGATGGTGGGAGATTACTGTATGGGGAGGATACTGTAGGAGTAAAATACGCTTGTGGTGGTGTAGGAAGAAGTCTAGGACCAGGATTTGGTGGAGGTTGTTGAAAACTGGAATTGACAACTGGCGGAGGTACAAAAGTAGTAGCAGGTGAAGGTGGTTGATATTGTGTCATATGGGCTTGAGGAGGTATCATATTGGCTTGAGGATACACAGAGGTATATGGAGATGAGTTGTAGGAATTGTATTGTGTTGGTTGATACTGCAAATTCAAACGATGATGACAGTCTTTAGCTGCATGATTAGGCTTGTCACATATCTAGTAGGTAGTTTTTCCCCCATTACGTTGATACCTCTAACCTTTGGATTTGTTGTTTTTCCTGTAATTATTGTATGTCTGACGATATGCTGCCATGAACATTGAAGATTGTTGTTGCAAAGGCACATGAGCTACAGATGATGAACCATCAGAATGCTGTTGTGGAATTGAAGAAACTGAAGTGATTGATCCTTATTGCGATCCAGGCACTGCACCAGATTGTTGTGAAAATGGAACTACAGAGGTTCCTGGTGTAGAAACCCTAGTTGTAGCTATAAACACAGATGTAGAAAGATTTGTACTTGCAGTAACAACAGATGATCTATTACGCCTCATTTCTTCACCATTAAGAACAATAATCAGTTCCTCAAATGAAATGTCACCCACTCTTGCACTTAGTGCTGTTTGCAGAGGATCAAACTCAGGAGGTAAACCATGCAAAGTATAGAAAATCAAATCTTCTTCAGACACTCGTGCTCCTGTTGCAGCCAATTTATAGGATAACTGCTTAATCGTGTCAAAATATGCTTCAAGTGTAGAAGTCTTTGTCACATTATACAACTGTCGTTTTAGGTCATGAACATGAGTTCTTGAAACCGAATTGAATCTATGTTCAAGAACTTCCCACACTTGATAAACATGATCTAACCCTTAGATTAAGGGTAAAGTAGTTGCAGAAATAGTGGCTAGGAGACACGAAACCAATTGGTTATCAATAACTGTCCAAAGTGCCATATCAAGCTTAGTAATGCTGACTTCTGTTATACAACAGATGTTGCAAGACAATAACTTGTGCCATCTACATAGCCAAAGAGATTATTGGCTTTCAAGGTGTGTTCGATTTGAGTTCGCCACAATACATAGTTATGTGAATCGAGCTTAATTGTGACAAACGAGTGAATATTCGATATCAAGAATATTAAAGAGGGAGGCAGATTCAATTTCACTGTTGTATTCTCTGTCACACCAGATGATATTGAAGATGAATTTGCTTCCGTAGCCATGATCTTCTTCTTCAATAGTTTTCAGAGTTTTTACCAGAATCGCAATACTCGACAGATGTCTACTGCTCTGATACCATGATGAAATTCTTGAATTTTGTAGACGAAACCCTAACTTTTGCTTACAAGAACCGCAATGTAATAGAGAGAAGAGAGAGAGAGAGAGAAGCAGAGAAAATATATTTTTCTGCAAATGTTATTCAATACTGAATTTCACAAGAGAGCAGGTTTATATACCTGTTAGACAGTCTTACACCGACTTATTTGCAAATTGCAATACACGTCATACACCATCAGTTATAACAGAAAAGGAAAAAATGTTGTAACTACCATCCTAACACATCACTAAAACCAAGAAGTGGTTGGCTCAGTGAGCTTGACTAACACAAAGTAAACATTTTTCTTTAACAAGCCATATGTAACAGGTCTCTCTCCTACTTGAATCCTGCTACAGGCACACAAAGAGGTACACCACAAACCACACAAATCCCATGTGGCAGGTCGGCCCCGCATTTTTCCAATTAAAAAAAAAAGACACTTCTCAAACCAGATCCATCTCCTGTGTAAGTAGACAAAGGGAAAGAGGGAGAGAGAGTCCAAGATGACGAAGTAGAGAAGAAGAAGATCGAACAAGGCCCAGTACCCAACCGCCGACGTCCACCATCACCGGCGGCCACCACAGCTCAGATGCGACCCGACTCCGCCCCATATTCTGAAGGTTTCATATTCAAAAGGAGCAGATTTGTTCATCTTACCATAGCATTTCACCAGAACATCCTCTCTCATTGTGGACAATTCTTCACTAGCTATCACATATGCAGGTTTGCTTTTATAACTTCAATTTTAGGAATTGAAACTTAAAATATATAAACTGAATATCCAAAATCCATGAACTAAAATTCCAAAATGCTACAGTAATTTAGAGTTTAGTTGCTAGGACAAATTTGGGGTTTTCAAGAGAGATTGAGCAGCGTTGAAGAGAGTAAGAGAGAGAGAGAGAGAGAGAGAGAGAGAGAGAGAGAGAGAGAGAGCTTTCGTGGTGGATATGGCGTCTCTTTCCCTTTGTCTGATCGCAATACACAGGGGATGGAGATGTTGGGTCTTTTTTTTTAATTAAAAAAATGCGGGGCCCACTTGCCACATGGGATTTGTGTGATTTGTGGTGTGACTCTTTGTGTGCCTGTAGCATTTACGCTCCCGCTTTCTCTGTCTTAATCTGTCCCTGACCAACTCATCGCTAAAGTCAATGACTACGACATTAAAGAAGCAGCAAGACACCAGTCAAGTAAAGGCACTACTTTTAGCAAGTGGACGACACTTCGGGTTGATTTGGCTAAAAAGAAAAAATTGGTTTTTTGATTTTTTTCGTTTTGTCTTTATTCAATTTTTTTTTTTTTTTTTTGTATTTGTTAGTTTTCGGTCGATTTATCGCACGTTGTTAGTTTTTTTTGCATTTGTTAGTTTTCATGATTTATCGCACGTTGCAAATACCCAGTGGGGAGGAAGACTAAGACGGGAAGTCAGGCCAAGAGTGAAGCTTAAAAGTGTACCATAGAATGTTGCGTTTTTTTTTTGTTTTTTTCCATCACGCATGTTATTAGTTAGTTACCAAAGGAGTGTATCCTAAAACTATATGGTACGATTAGTTTTTGAAGATGATACGCATATTTTTTGTGTCAGTTACGAGTGTTTTTGGTGTATGGTATGCATATTTTATACTAGCTTATTAGTTACGCAATACTTTTATGGTATCATTTATGTATGGTTGAAGTTACGAATAGAGATAATTATACGTTTTTTTGGTCATTTACTTGGTGAGATTCCCTGGACCATGAATGAAAGAAGTATAGTAATGAGTACACCAATTGATTTGGTCTCTATGCCTGCCCTCCTTGATGTCTTTCTGCTTTGATTTGGGGGCATGATTTTAGATCAAAACGTCCCTATAGCTTATCGGTTCTTGGAGGTTTAGGGGAGTCACTATTTCAGTAGTATTTTGAGAGCAGCCACTTTGTATATATTGTCAAATGTTAGGTTTGTCTCTACTCTCCAATCATCACCGCCCATACCCCAATGATTGGGGATTATATAGGTACTGTTATTGTTATTGTTGTATTTACTTACTTTTTCGGTGTTAGTTATACATTTTTTGGTGTGAGTTAAGAAATTTTTGGGTAACATAACCAGAAAAAATAAAATAGAGGTGTGTACCATAGTCTTCTCCATTTTAAAAATCCTCTGGGGTTTTGTTAAGTTCATCCATTGCTCAGTATGGCTGCTAAGAAAAACCATACTCACTATAAATCATGATTTAAAATGTCATATCCTTATCTGCTAATTCCTTTATGCTCATAGAAATAAGCGTGGCAGCTATAATATTTTAGCATATTTTCCATCATCCGCAAAATTATCATGATGGTCGTCGTTGATTTCATTTTCGGTACTAGGCGAAAACTCTGCTCAGTAAAGGTTGGTGCGGAGACTTTTCTTCAACAAAAAATCATTGCAACTTTGACAGACACCACTTGCGATAAGTCATTCGGATGAAATTTCTTTGATTTGTATGAAAAGCTTGCAATTTGCAAACAGGAATTGGTCTTCCTTGTCAAATATTGAATATCCCAAGATGCAGTGTGAGACATCCAAAAGATTTACTGCATAAGCTAACCACCATTTGCTGGCCTAATAAGTTGCTTGAGTTATTTTTCGTTTTTATTTTTTTGTCATTTGTCATTCTTAATTTATTACATGGGGAGAGGGAATGTGAATCGATTTCGGGATGCAGTGTGGGACTTCCAAGAGTTCTACCGCATGAGCTAGCCACCACTTGCTCGTCTAATAAGTTACCTGAGTTTTTTTTCGTCTTTATTTGATTTCTTTTCGCGTTAGTTAAATTTTAAACAGTTTTTTGTGTATTATTAGTTTATCTTGACAAGAGAACTCACAAAAATAAAAAATTATAATCCAAACTCAAAGGCAGATTTTTATACTTACTTTCAGTTTTATTCAAAAAATTGAGAATTTCAATTCTAATTTTTCAATTTTGTCGGTTCCTCTTATTAAGAGGAACTAATAATACATGAAAACTTGATGAAAAACTAACCTACAAAAAAACAAATAAGGACACAAAAAAAAGGCGTAGTCACTTATTAGGCCAAAATAGGCCTCAGTGTCTTCGGCTTAATTGGGGAAATTCCGGATGAAATTGATACTCTCTCATAGCTCATCTAGCTTAATTAATGTTTCTTACAACATTCAAGGTGTTCTATCTCATACCCTGGGAAACCTCACCCAATTATTTTGATAATTGTAAGTCCGGATTAACTTGTGCGTATCTCGACTAATTTCGGGGCCCTGGACGTAACAATCAGGCATAACTCCCAGTGGGATCTGGGGGGGGGGGTTGCTGTGCATCCCCATGAACAGCACCGTGTTGTGCAGCCTTATGGTGCGGCCGCGCCGGCATTTTTTTGACGATCGGAGACGTTCACTGCGTAGAGCTCATCGAATACTACAAATGTGCCAAAAATTAACTCAATCGAATATCTTTAAGTGCCTCATCGGAACACAAATAACTTGAAAATGTGATTTTGATCCAGTGTTTGTGTCCATTTGTGTTCCATTTATTTTCAAGTTATTTGCGTTCCGATGAGGTATTCAAAGATTACCGATCTAGTTGATTTTTGGCACACTTCTAGTACTCGACGAGCTCTACGCGGTGAACGTCTCCGATCACCGAAACTATGCCGGTTCAGAGCCGCCATGGCTGCACAACATGGTGGTGTGCATCCCATGCGCACACACACCCAAGCCCTAACGTTTACTGCAAAGGGATTCGGACAAAGACTTTAGGCATGAGCAAACCCCTAAGTCTCGTTAAAACCACTTTGCCAACCCTACCCAATTAGTCCACCTCGACTTGTCTCAGACTAATATAAGGGTCCAATCCCTTCAACTATTTGTAATTTGTCTCGTCGAGCCAAAGTTGTTTCTCCATTCAAATTAATCAATTCAATGGTTTAATCCCTCGTGATATAGATAAGCTCAAGAATTTGGTTGAGTTGAATTTTTCTCCCACCAATTTCCTCGGTACTATCACTAGTCAAAATAGGTGAGCTAAAGAGTTTGACTAAGGTGGCTATAGGCCACAACAAGCTACATGGTCCATTAATTCCAAATAGGAAATTTGGCATGTTTGACTAACTTGGACCTCAATGATAACCTCCTCGGAAGTCATATCATATCCCACATAATATTTGGGAATTGAAGAACTTGAGCTTTTTGAACCCCTCTAAAAACATTCAAGGAAAGGGCGTGCTCAATATCGTGACGTGATCTATGCGTGAATTAGACCCTAGGGCATGATTCTAACTTCTAACCAAGGAATTGTGCTACGGCCCTTGGAAAGATTGGAGAAAGTGATCCGACTATGCCTTGTACGATATGAACTTCAAATTCAGTGAATAGCAAAATGGAAATTGAAAAGCTACTTGTACTTCCGTGAATAAAGTAACAATGTTGTAGATACGATAAAATAAATAAGAGAACTTGCTAATTCCGTGATTAGATGCTTCAACGTAAAAGTAAAACAAGTTAAGAAACTTTAACGTTGTGAAAAAATAGAGACAATTGACTGGAATTTAAATTGTGAGTCCGCCTATGGCCTGCCTGACTCTCCCTCTTTTATAGTAGCTTGTTACCTGAAAACCCGTAAAACAGGCCCTGTAACCAAATCATGATCAACTGTTACTTATACGGCTCCCAGGTTGATTTTTTTTTTTCTTTTACCTGAACACAAAAGCCAAACACTGAGTACATACCTATTATTTTTAACTTGATTGCATTACTATCAACATAAGAGACAAAGAAAAGGATGAAAGAATATGTAAATTGGGATAATTTTCATGTCTTTGTTCAAGGATTTGGAATTTGAACTACAGGTATTAATTGTGATTTTGATTTGGGTTTGAGGATTCCTGTGTACCAATGCGACTACTGTATTTGAGATGCATGAACTAAATTTGTAGTGTTCATATTGTGAATAGACATTGAAAGATTTGGTTCCATAAGAGTGATATACTCCCTCTGTCTCATTTAAATGTCCACATTTCTATTTTGGGATGTCCAAAATAAGTGTCCACTTTCTATAAATAACAATCAAAACATACCAAACTTTCATTTTTGCCCCTAAAAAGTAATCTTTCATTCGTAATTGATTTGACAGTTTTTGATATTCTTATCATTCTTAAATTAACAATATCTTTCAACATATAATATTTTTCATGATTTTGAAAACTGTATATAATAGAATTAATTGAAATCTATCAAACAAGATCCATATTACATATTTTTTGAGATCCATATTGAAGGATATAAACAATTTAAATACAGTTTTTAAGGTTACTTTTGGAAATTTAGAACACAAATTTTAACTTCTTAAAAAACTCGATTTCTCGTAGATGATATTTAATTTTTTTTTTTTTGAACAGGAAGACAATTTTATAGATCAAAAGCCTCAACAGAGGCATCATTGTTACATATATTGGAAAGTATAGGAGGCAGATTAGACACCCAGTCACCTGGGATGCCTCCTTTAAGATATTGGGCCACTAACCAATTTGCTGCCCTATTACCATTTCTCGTGATCCGGGAGAAAGAACAGTTGGCTAAAAAACAAGAGATCAAATATCATGTATAAGAGAAGTACATTCCCAAGGTGGGACATTTTCTATAGAGCAAAGCTTGATAACCCTCTGGTTGTCACTCTCGATTGAGGCTTGCTGAAGGTGGTTGGTGAGAACAAGAGATCTAGCTAATCTAATAGCAAGTGCTTCTCCTTGAAGAGAAGAGGTTGTATGGACCTTTGCAATACGACCATCGAGAATTTGACCTTTGTAGTCCCTTAAGGTCACATCTATGGCAGCATTAGAACTTCCTTTCTGAGTGGTCACATCACAGTTAATTTTCACCTCTCCAATTCGAGGTGGCTTCCACCTTAAGGCCATCTATAGTGGTGTGGTTAAAGACCAAAATTAGTCAGCCACTAATACAGTTGACTAACATTTTCTCTTTTTTTGTCCACAATAGTGTAGTTAAGGGGTAGTTAAAGTGTGGAAGAGTTAGAAAAAAAACTAGTGCAGAACTTAACTGGAAGACCTGGCGTAGCTACAAAGAAGAGAGAGAAGAGACGAGAGAGAAAGAGAGAAATTGTCTGGAGCCTTCTGACACAGAGGAGAGAGAATCGGCTTTTGGTAGAAAAAGAGTAGGATAGGGAGAGTTAATTAGGGGTTCTGTACAAAAAAGATCATTATGATTCCATCCAAAAATTCAAAAAAACACCAAAACACCCTTTCTCTCTCCTGATTTTCCTAATATATTTTATCTCTCCTAGTCTTTCCTAATTTATCTCTCTCCTAATCTTTCCTAATTTATCTCTCCCCCCCCCTCTCTCTCTCTCTCTAAAATCTCTCTTTTCTATTTTTTAATTCTCTCTTCTCTAATCTTCTCACACCTAAAATCTCCAAACAAAATTAAAAATAAATAATCATGACATTTTGACCTAATGCACCACAAAAAAAATGACAGATTAATGCACCACAAAAAAAATGGTAGATTAACCATGAAACATATGGTAGATTAATGCACCATATTTACTTTGCTGAAACATATGGTAGATTAACCATGAAACATATGATTTATTGATTTACCACTTTTACTATATCAAATCACAAAAATGGTAAATCGATAAATCATATTCACTGTATGAAATAACCATCGTTAGAAAGGCAAGTGAACATGGTTTAATGATTTGCCATTTTTATTGTATCGAAGAAAAACACCAGTCTTGAATCGAAAACAAACCACCATTGAATATAAAAAAAACACCGCCGCCATTAACAAGATCCGAAACACACCACCACCATACAACACAAAACAAAAGATTACAGTAATCAAACGAGATTGTGAGATCGATCGAGATTAAAAGGTTACTCGTTGGATTTTCCCGTCGCCGTCGAGACCGATCGATTCCGAGTTTGGCGGCGGTGCACCATGTGGTGGAGCACCCTCCGGCCAAAACGTGATGGAGCTCTTCCCTTCCGATCTTCGGCCTTTGATCTCCAACCACCACTGCTACGTGGTGGTGGTGGCACTCCGTCACCACCATCCCCGTTTAACCATCTCAATCCAGAGAGAAAGTGAGACTAATTTCAGGGTTCTTCAAAAATATCAGAGAGAGAGAGAGAGAGAGAGAGAGAGAGAGAGAGAGAGAAAGTGAGACGTTTGATCTTTACTTGCTTAGGACTAGAAACTTTGAAATTCAAAAGCTCCTTAACTTCAAAAAAGGAAGAAATCAAAGGTCTTGTTCGTTTCCCTGTTTAGTTTTAGTTTTAGTTTTGATGACATTATCATTTCTCTCATTTCTCTATCTATCTCTTTTCACTCATTACACCGGCTGACATTATCAAAACTAAACTAAATTATCTAACCAAACACAGCCAAAGTTGTTTGATTGAAATTGCCAAAGATTGAAATGCCAGAATTGGAAGATAACGTAATGACCAATCAATGATAACAAATATAGGACGTGCAACTATAGAATATTATGCTCAGATTTTTAGGAAAATAAATTACTATTAGAGTAATATACTACTAAAATAGATAATAGAGGCACAATGGTCTAAATTACATTTACAGGATTGAATCATAAAGATTCAAACCTCATAGGGTGACATCCTAAGGATAATATTGAAATAGGATGGCTAATTAAATTTTTCTTTAACGAAATTTTAACAACACTAGTGCAACACTCATTAACTTAATAACATATTTTGTCATAACAACACATAAATGTGACTCACTTTTTATACTTTTGTGTCATATAACACCACATTTTTAACTCCACCACTAGAGATGGCCTAACGCCTCAGGTGTCTGTCCATCACAGTAGAGGACATTTAAATTGGGACGGAGGGAATAAGACCCTAGGACATGTTTGATAACCTTTATAGTTACCATAGGATTGATAATGGGACACGATTAGAATTACGATTCTCAACGAGGAGGATTGACAAGGGAAGTGTTTTACGAGTACTACTATTATCGTCACAGTCAAAAGTCAAATCCCAATGTCTTCGAAAAGGACCAAAACCATACCTGTTGTTGTCAAGTTAGGTCTTCTGCACTACTCCAACCTTGACCCCAGTCAACTCACCCCTACAACACGCACACCACCACCAATTTTCGAGAAATTTTGCAGTGCGGAGCGGATACCGTGATGTGGAACTGGTAACGTCCCATTCACAGTCGTCCATCTCAGCGTTTAATGATTCGGTTTTTAAATGAACTACTCCAAGAAAGCGTTAAGAAGAATTTATTTAAAATTCGAACTCTAGTACCGCCACTTCGTACCCACCCGGCACAGGAAAATTCCTCTCAATTTTCTCTCTTTAAAAGCCCACCCAAGTTTTCTCTCCTCTGCACCATCTTCCTATCCCCCTTCTGCCCTGTTTCCTTCCTTCCTCAGTTACTCTCCTCTCTCCTCTCTGTCTTTACTTAACCAATTGGAACAACTACTTAACATACATTCTCTCATAATTTTATAACTTCACTGCCATCATATGAAGGAGTACCAAGATTGCTGCAGGTTCAGGATTCTCTGAACCCACCCACCACCCAAAATGAGAAGGTATGTAGACATCACTTCTCACCTGTTACTCTTCTTCTTGTTCCATTTGGTAGTCTCTGAAATTCCTTCAAACCAGAGAAACACCATGATCAACCTCTATAATCTCCTCCAAAACAACCCGGGTCAATCCCCTTTTCCATGGAACTCCACAAGAGACCCAGACCCATGTGCATGGAGAGGAGTCACGTGCAGTTCCGACAACTCCTCCGTCACCCAATTCTCTTTCCAATTCTTCTCTCTCTCAAACCCAGATTTCCTTCCTCTTCTTTGCCAGATTGATACATTAGAGTCTATTGACATGTCCAACAATCAACTGAAGTCAATCCCAAGTGAGTTCATGACTGCTTGTGGAAAACTTAGTCGGCTGGGAAGATTGGGTTTCGGTAGGAACCTATTGTCTGGTTCTCTACCTTATTTTCGTGGGTTCTTGAAATTGGAATTTTTGGACATGTCTCATAATATGCTGAGTGGAACGATTGATTTACAGATGGATGGGTTGGTTAGTCTGAAAATTTTGAAACTTGGATCCAACCAGTTCACTGGTTCTGTTCCTTCCCACTTGGGGAAATCTATGGCTTTGCAAGGACTTGGGCTTTCTTACAATCAGTTTGAGGGTAAAATTCCCGAAGCAATCGTGAATTATCCGAATTTGAGTGCGATTGAACTTAGTTTTAATAATCTCTCTGGGTCTATCCCTGATATATTCAAAGATCATTCCAATCTGAAAATCTTGATTCTGGCTTCCAATTCTTTAAGTGGTGCAATTCCACCTGGGCTTACAAATTTCCCCTTTTTTCTAGACCTTAGTTATAACCAGTTAAATGGGTCGATTCCTAGTGACCTTTTGTCCCGACCAAATTTGCTGAGCGTGTATTTGTCTCATAATTCACTAGAAGGGTCAGTACCTGAAAACCTATCATCAAGTTTGGTGAGACTCAGATTGGGAAACAACCGTTTGAATGGGACAATCCCATCTTCAACCTTTCGGAGACTCGAAATATTGTCCTATTTGGAACTGGACAACAACTTTTTGGGAGGTTCGATACCTCCTGACTTGGGTTTCTGTCAGAATTTAGCACTGCTGAATCTTGCTAACAATCAGCTCACTGGTGTTTTGCCAGCTGAAATGGGTAATCTCACTAACCTTCAGGAACTGAAACTTGATGCTAACAAGTTGGTTGGGGAATTCCCAGCTGAAATTACCCAATTACAAGGATTGAAGAAGTTGGATTTAAGAGGAAACAATCTCAGTGGTTCAATACCGGAGTCCATTGGTAATTTGAATTCTCTTATAGAGCTCCAATTGGGAAGTAACCAACTGGGCGGGAAAATTCCTGTGATGCCGCACAGTTTGCAGATTGCTCTTAATTTAAGCAGCAATCAATTTGAAGGCCTGATACCTGAGACTCTGTCGCAATTGGGAGGATTGGAAGTGCTTGATCTATCCAATAACAGATTTACAGGGGAAATTCCAGCCTCTTTTGGTCAAATGCACAAGTTGAAACGGTTGGTGCTTTCCAATAATCGACTCTCTGGATTGATTCCAGTTTTTTCTCGAGCTGTTTCGGTTGAGACAACCGGAAACATGGATCTTATCGAGCCCACAAACATGATCCCAACACAAAAGAAGGGAAAGAGTCACGCTGTTCACCTTCTTGTTGGAGTCAGTTGTGCTGTTATTTCTTTTGCTATTTTTGTAGGAACAATCGTTGTTCTATCGATTTCCAGACGGCTTAAGAAGAATAATGATGAGCACAGATGCAACATCTATGGTACGTATGCAATTATTTATCTGTATTACTCTATTATAAGCATTGTTAGTCTTCAATTCATAGTACTACGATTTTTTCATATAATATAAGCGTGTCTGGTTGGTAGTGAAGACTTAAACATGTTAGTAGAGATTTAATGATCATGTAGTCCTATGTTTAACTAAGTATTAAAAGAAGATAATAGTGGAGTGAAAATGGATTGTCAATTTTGAATTATTGGGATAACTTTATGAAAGGAATTAGATGTTTTTAGTTGGCAAACTTAAGTATTTACTAGAAAAAAAAAAAAAAAAAAAAGCTAGAAGAGAAAAGGGAGAAGAAATTCAAGAAGAGACAAAAGGTTTTCCAACTCACTTGTACACCTCAGATCTGTGTAATATCTGTACGTGAGATTTGTACCCATAGCATTGTTGCAATTGATGATATATGCTTTTGTAATTAGAGCATTTATACTCAGAACTTGCAAGCTAATACAATTGGTGAGGTGGTTAGTTGAAGTTCATTTAAGTCGAGAGTCTAGCTTTTAACCAAGACCAACCTGTCTAAGTCAAGATTTTTTCTTGTCATTTGTCCCAAAAAAAATAAAAAACCATTTCATTTGTGTGTGTTATTTTTTCTGTTGTAACAGATCTATATCACAATGAAATGTTGTACGACTAAATCTTTGGTAATATATGTTTTATCATCCGATATTTGAGAAAGAAATTTAGAGGACGAAAATAGAAAATATTATGTCTTCATCTTTGAACAATATTAGGTTAAATAAAAAAAAAGCAATTCAGCATTATCGAAACTTTGTAATATGTGTAGGATCACGTCTAAAGACAGAATTTTTTTCACATCAATTAATCCTTTTAACTAAAGATTTCGCAGAATAATGCCCGTTTTGAAACATATTTGAGACATAAAACTCACTTTGAACTAGGTTTTACTTGGATTGCATGGGACCAAATCCAAGCAAGGAAGTAAAGCATTTTGGAAAAAGTGCTAGCGCATTTTGAGCGTGCTTCACCTACCTCACGATCTCGCTCTTTGTGTGCGATGTCTCTCTCTCACTTGCCACCATTCGTTCACCGACTACCGCACCAGCACCATTTTCAAACACCTCCCTCTCACTCACTCACACACACACACAAAAAAAAACACAAATGAATATATATGTACGTTTATAGAGATATATGTCAAGTATATGTCTTATGTATGTATTTGCATATAGATATGCGTGGTATTTATGTAGTGGTAAAAATTTGCATATTCAATATGTATTTATATGTATACATAGCTCTCATTTATTGCGCAAGTGATATGTTCGTGTATATATATATATTCACACATACACAAACATGTACACACTTGATAATGTGTGTAAAATCACAACTAAACAATCTGTCTAATGTTACACTATGTACCCGCGTCTCAGTGACTCGGGCCCACTGACTAGGGTTATACTATTGCTCCTCTTGATTTTCCTTCATGGTCAACAAAGAAAATAGAACAATGATGCTTAATGTTGTCGGTTCTCTCCTTACCACAATTTTCCTTTCCTTGCTATAGGGTTTGTTGTGTGCTTTTGTTTCCGTAAGACCCAAAAAATTCAAGGCGAAGCCAAAGCAACGAAACATGGGGATATTTGCTCCATATGGAATTACGAGGGAAGAATAGCATATGAGGACATCATCAAAGCGACGAATGACTTCGACATTAGATATTGCATTGGAACAGGTGGATATGGCAGCGTCTACAAAGCTCAGTTGCCAAGCGGCAAAGTTTTTGCCTTGAAGAAACTTCACCGGTTTGAAGCAGAGGACCCTTCTTTCGACCATTCTTTCAGGAATGAGGTTGAAATGTTGACTAATGTACGACACAAAAACATTGTGCAACTCTATGGATTTTGTTTGCACAACAGATGCATGTTTTTGGTGTATGAGTACATGGAAAAAGGAAGCTTATTCTGTGCCCTACGATTAGATCATGAAGCTTTTGAAATTGGATGGACTCAGAGATTAAAAATAGTTGAAGGGATGGCACATGCTTTATCCTACTTGCATCACGATTGCTGCCCGCCAATTGTTCATCGAGATATATCGAGCAACAACATTTTGTTGAACTCTCAATTGGAGGCTTTTGTTGCTGACTTCGGAACTGCCAGACTGCTGAATCCCGATTCATCCAATCGGACTGTTATGGCAGGCACTAGAGGATATATTGCACCAGGTATGGGTACTTCCTTTGTTGTATCTAAGCAAACATCTTTGATTATTTTAAAATCCATCTTTGTGTTTGTGCAGAACTTGCTTATACCATGGTTGTGACTGAAAAGTGCGATGTATATAGTTTTGGAGTGGTTGCACTAGAGACACTGATGGGAAGGCATCCGGGAGAACTTATATCATCCTTGGCGTCGCCTCCTAGTGAAAATATGATGATAGTGGATGTCTTAGATCCTCGCCTTCCGGTTCCTACAAATCCAATGGTTGCAGGGAACATTGTTCTAGTTGCTACAATGGCGTTCACATGCTTACGTTCTGAGCCCAGGTCTCGACCGACAATGCATCAACTATCTCAAGAGTTTCTTTCTCGTAGGAAGGCTCTAGCTGCACCTTTGCATACAGTTTCACTATTGCAGTTATGGGATCGGAAAATGGACTTTGTCCAACTATTTAATGAAGTGATCAGTGCCCAAGTTTGATTTGTAATTATGGGATCGGATAATGGACTTTGTCCAATTATTTAATGAAGTGATCAGTGCCCAAGTTTGAAAGATCTAGTATTGCATCCTTTACAAACATTGGTTATTATGATCATGTATGTATCTTACTAAATATACAACATCAAATGAAAAAAAAATTACTCTCAGTTTCTATTGTGCAAGGAGCTTAAAGTAAAATCTGTATGGCATACGCATGGGTCTAAATATGGGCCAGGTTGGTTTAGTGATAGATATTGATAGCCTTCAAATCATGCAGGTTTGAGTTGGGCCATGACATTTTTTATGTTAGCACTTGGTTCAAGTAGTGGATTTAGTAGTAATGCACCTAAGGTGCAAATTCCAACATTTTTCTTTGAAAAGAAAAGTCAGGGCTCATCCTTCTTTCAGACTTATTACCCTTGAGATAAAATTTGGAATAGTCCATTTTATAGATAATAACAATTTTTGCGTTTTAGGTCATTAATGGAAAATAAGTTTCAAAAATAGATCAAACCATGAGTTTTCCTCTTTCTTGGAAGCTTTTTCCAATTTTGGGCTTAACCATACTCTAACCTTTTTTCTTTTCCATTTATCTTCGTTTTTAAATGAGCATACATTGATAGAATGGAAAATAATAAAAAAGAAGAATTAGGCTAAAAGATGTCAAAACAATGACAGAAAAACCAGTTCTTATATATATAGTGACGGCTTAGGAAAAGAAAGTTTAAAGAATTAGTATAGAAAGTCATGTACTTTGTATTCAAACTTAATTTGATCAAGCACAAAACACAGAGGATCTTTAGATTCTCTTCACAAGATAAATCCACTGTGAGTAACATTGTTGTTTGTAAGGTTGCAACAACAATTATGTAGGTAAATGTATAATTTGTACCAACATGATCATATGTGAAAGCCATGGTACTCAGTAAACATCCTCACTAGCAGTTGGCTGACTTATGCCTTCCTCAGTTGAATAGTTGTGCTGATGCGCAAATGTCTCACAGCCTCATTAGGCACTAGCAGTTGGCTAACTTATGTACAAACCAAAATAATGGGTACAGGTCTTGTCATATCTGCATTTCTATTGGAGATTGAGCATCCGTAGACGGTCATTCTGTGCTAGCATGGTAAACAATTAATTGTAAGGATTTCATTTACGCTTGCAGCCTAGATAAGGAAGGTCAATCCTAAAGATGTTTTGCATTGCAATTCAACATTTGAAAGCTTCCAATAAGAATGACCATATACGAGTCTTTTTTCCTAATTCTTTTTGTTTCCTTTGGGACTGATGTATCTTAGTTTCCCTACACACGCGTACACAATGTATATTCCAAGATCTGGTTTGTTGTTTTTTGTGATTATCTCATAATTTTCGAAACTGGGATCAAAAGATTCTGAAGATTTGGCATTTCCTTTCCATTTCTCTAATTTGTTGCAAGCACTATGCCAATCTGTTAGAACTGGTTGCTTGTGATATAATTGTTGCTATGTTATATAATAATGCTCAAACCAAAAAGGTTTTCGTTAAATGTCATTGTAATGACCCACCCCAGCTAACTTGCTATCTCTTCGCCTAACCATGCACGTAATTCAAAAGGTTAACCTCAAGTTATACAGTAGCTGCATGATTTGTATATATTACCCCACTTTAACTTTACCCACCGATGTGGGACTCAAATGGATTCTCACAATCTCGTCCACTTAAGATTGCAACGTCCTTGTTGCGCTCCATAGTCCAACAACTTCCACCCACCAAGCGTTGTGAGACAAGTTCTCGTTTAAGCATGTCAAGCGCGCGACTCAAGCTCATCTCATGTGGGACCCGTCCAAGCATGGCAAGCACCTCAAACTCCTCCCTTGTCGGGCCCACCAAAGCACGTCTTCTTGGGGGACTTGCCTCACACTGGTGTAAGCTTTGATACCCACCTGTAATGACCCGCGGCAGCTGACCCGCTAACCCTTCTCCTAACTATGTGGCTCAAAAGGTTATTCTCAAGTTGTATAGTCGCTGCTCGATTCATTATATATACTACCCCACTTAGCCACTGATGTGGGGCTCAAATTGGGTTCACTGTCCCCACCGATTTTACTCTCTCCTACGAGAGAAATCTTCTAGCTTGGGTAGAACTCTGGTCTATTACCTAAGAAGATCCAAGTATTTATATATACTACAAGTATATATGGTCAATTTGGTGAGTCAGAATGGAATGGATTGGCTACCCTCCCTAAGCTATATCCTAGGTTTTGAGATAGTTATTTGTTTTTCCATTTCAACTACCTTGTTGACTGGAAATTTTTTTTTCCTTGTAAATAGAAATATATCCATCCTGCCATTTTGGTTTTTTCCTATTTCTCCTTCTTGTTTCAGAGATAGGCAGCTGTTACGCTTTCAATACTGTTTTGATTTCCCATATGCTTCACTTTCTTTTAACGTTACTTGTTTAATTACAATTACTGAATCCGAGTTTTACAAAAATTGTGACAATAGACAGTTATGGTCTCGTTTTCATGACAGATTTGAGATTTATTCGTGAACTACTTGAGTTGGATGATAACATGCAGATCGTTGGATATGAGAAAGCGACAAGGCACGATGATGCAACTAAAAATTGTTTAACACAGAAAGCATATGACAATAAATTTATAAATCAGTGGGGTTAATGACAAAGTTTGTTTTTTTATTTTTCCACGACTGATAAGACAATCTGACAATCAACCATCTTTTCCTAAGTGGCCATTAGCTTCTATCTCCTATGTTCCGCTCCCAAGCATCACGAATCAGCGTGTCCAAGCACTCAGACAGTTTTTAAGCCAACCTCTAAGTCTGCTTTCATTTTGTTTCATCTGTTTCATTGAGAGAACATTCAGGTTGTTGGCGGAATAAATTGTGTGCCCCTACAAACTAGGTCATCCAGAACGGAGTCACCATCCCCATTAAACTTTTGTTGCACATATAACACATTCACTTAACATTAAAATATGGTAATTAATGCCACTTCTTATTATTATGTCCAGAGAATACAGAGCATACAGTCAATAGATTGTAAGAAAGACAAAGATTTATTACCAACAATTACGTAAGATACAGTTTTCACGAACCTGACGCTTGAGGAATTGATTCTGTTGATTGGCTTCACTTAGTTTTTTGATAAGTTTTTCTCTTTCAGAATCAGCAAGAAAGTCTTCAACTGTGAAAGATATTCTATATTAGCTCTAAAAGGTGATATGGTCTCCGCCAATCCATGCAAGACATTTTGTATTGAAAAGCAATAAAATCAAGTATTAAAGCTATCATTCTCAGGCTAGGATTAAGAACAGAGAGTCAGAGACAATGAAATATGTTAGCTCAAAACAGCCCCTTATTTTACTTCACATAGAGCATATTCAGCAGACAGAAAGAATAGCTATTTATGGAACGACGACACTACAGCTGAAACAACATACATAAAATTCAAAATCCTGTATTTAAGCAAAGAGTATTTACAACTACAAGGAATGAAGGAATGTGAAGCACAGTGTCCAAATAAGAAAGCAGTAAAGCTTAAAGAATATCCAAGAAAACTGAAAAAGGACAAGAAATTCATTCATTTGTACAAATCATATGCAAAAAACGTACGAAAAAACTCCTCATTTTGAGTTTAACCAAGCATTGACAAAATATGCAACTGACCACAATTTAATGTGCATAATCCATTTCTACCTACAGTTCTCCAGAACCATAACCAAGTGACACAATGTAAAGTTACACAAGTGATAAAAATCATACCACGAGTTTTAATTTTTAAATGTCGTTTGACTCATTTCCTCATATAAAGGCTCAGATTCCAAGTTTGGGTCAAGCATTAGGCAACAGGTCGCTCACAACTTGTGCTCTTTGCATCATTGAGATGCTTAGAATCCAATTTTGGATTACTAGCAAACCACAGTCCAAGATCCTTGTAGGGGACCCGATTAAAGTCAGTGCAAAGCCTCATATGAATTAGCCCCACAAGCACCTAGGAGATTTTGAACTAAGACCTATGAAGTAGCAAACTACTGTAATTTTGCTTACCTAGGATGTAGAAAACTATCAAAAGCAGGTGAGTCATAAGCCAACCTCGTCACTGCTCAATGGCTTCATAAGAAGATCTAGGGAAGTCGTCTTAGGAGCATCCTCATCATGAATTGGCTACTACTGTCTGATTTCGGTGATGAAGATTCCTTTTCCAGACTCAGAGGCATGGAAAACGTTCTCCAACAAATTCCTTACATAGAATTTCTCCCAGTGGAAGTTTGTTCTGGATATACGAATTTTTGGGGTCCTATTCTTGATTTCCATGCAGCCACATCACATTGAAAGCGACGAATATTATCCAATTTTGATTTTCTCGAATGCCACAGAAAGAACAATAAGTAGTTGTCAGGACAACTACTGCAAGGATAACAGAGGAAGCAACCATAGTCCTCAAAAGTTCCTAAAGCAAATTGAGTTTACTTAAGACATTGAACATGTAAGTTGGAATTTGAAACCAACAGCAATATCAATCAGATATTTTCAAGAACTTGAAAAAATCTTAAAATGTTAGTGCATGCCTGCATGAGTGAATTCTAATGTCGACTAACTTTCATGTAATCACTGAAAAGCATATTACTTGCCCGAAAGAGGGTTGACTAGAAACAGTATTGTCAAATTGGGATACCTATTGTGTACCATTTTGTATTTTATGAATTGTATAGGAGTACGTTTCGCATACTGTTACATATGTTGCCAAGTTTGAGCTCTTGCTGTCATTACTCTAAGCCACAAAGAAACACATGCTCAGGCTCATCAAAAGCCTGAGAAGTCTAAGATAGAACATCCCTAACCCGGACAAACATGTACTCAAGCTCTCTGTTTGGGTAAGAGAATGGTGACCACAAGAAGCTCTTCTTAAAACGAACTGAATCTAAAACTCAAGCCACTGTCGCAAACACTAATAGGGATAATAAATAATTAAGCCCAAGAGAATCACCGTCAACCTATATTTGGGGCAGCTATCCCCTCAGGACTTTAAAAAAACAACACTTCTTTTTTTTTGAACGGCAAAAGAAGTTTCATTAATCTTGAACTTATTACAAGACTGATAGGAAAAGAAAAAAAATACCCCTTCTACCCATACATTTGAAAATCATTCTAATTTGTCCCCTTTAAATAGAACTTATGGCACTCTAAAATCAATTTTACTCCTAGTAACTCATTCCGGATTTTGGTTCTTATAACTTGACTCCTTGCTCAGAGGCCATTTTACATGCATATCAGTAAATTCCTTTGTATTTTAACCACTTTTCATTCTCCTGTTTTGTGTGATAGTTACGTAATGGTTTGTGTGTAGTGGACAGTTGCTTTCGCATCATGAGCTTTGCATATTACATAATGCATAAGCACTTCATTTTTGTGAAAGAATTGGACAAATTTTCATTTAAATTTTTTTATTAATAGGGTAAATTTCACTTACCTCCCCTGAAATTTCTGACAACAACAGAAACCTCCCCTCACATTTTTAAAATTGAACTGACCTCCCCTCTGGTTTGGTTGTCGGTTGCACATACCCCCTCGCCATTAGTCAACTGTCAAAAAGGTGACGGAAAATGGTAAGGTCAGTGAAAAGTGGGGATTGATTTCCCCTTTTGCCCTCATCTCATGTCTCTTGCCCTTTATACTCTCTTTTTTATTCCTAAAAATGCAATAAATACATTACTTATGCCCTAAATTATTTACCTCGACATATATATCGCAACAAAAATAGAATACATGTTTAATATTTTGGGCCAATTTTTTTTTTTTTATTTTAAATTTTAGCAAAAAAAAGTTATTATTTTCTTGATTCCCCTCACTAAGGCACCGCTACTTTTTCAATTTTTTTCAAATAAGAACTTTTGCTCGCGTTTTTAGTGTGCTAGAGGTGGTGCGGAGAGTTTGGCGGCGAAAAAATATACCTTGTACCACCACCATATCTTAGAACCACTCATTCATTTATCACAACTCTATAGACCCCAAAACTTTAAACAATTGATTCTTTTTTTTGTTTGTTTGCTTTTTGTAATCAATCAATAATCCTTTTTAAATTTTGAGCCAATAATTTTTAATTTTTTGGTTCGTCTCAATGTGGGAAATCGAGAGGTAAGTGAAATTTACCCAAATCAAAATGCATGTATGTAGTCAATTTCTTTTTTATTTTATTTTAAAGAAAACATAACGAAGAGGAAGTACCAGGCCTTTTCTCTTTTTTAAAAATAAGTGGCTGGTGTTGTGTTTGTAGGAAGGGTGATAATAAACAATCATAAATCATTCTTCTTTCTAATTTTTTTTTTTTGAACAACAAGATAATAAATTTGTGTAGCAATTCGTTGGGTCCATGTAAATATTATTTTAAATTTGCAGTAATAACGTAATTATAAAATGGGCCGGGCAGAAATCACGATGCATGGGAGAGTATGAAGAAAAAAAAATTGAAAAGAGGTAAGTAAAGGACAATGGCATATTTATTTTGAACTATTGAAAATTTATTGAAATTCAAATTGCCTTTACATTAGTCAATTGGTGCAGAAAAAAACATGGGGCTATAAATAATAGTTTTGGTTTTTTTTAAAGAATTTTATATGTATCTCTACAAGTACTCTCCAAGATAATAATAAAAACACATTTTATACAAGTGGTTTCAAATATACATGTATAGAAATTTATTTTTTTTACGAAGTTTCAAAAAATGCATGTGATAAATATATACCAATATATACTCTATTTGGGTACCTAAACTAAATTCTAGGATTTGGGTTCCATAATTCAAAGACACATAGGAATATATATTTATATATAAATGTAAATAAATATAGAAGTAAATGTACACACACACAGACACACAACAAATATCCAATAAGGGCTCCCTTAAACTCTACGGTGTGGGAATTTTGTTCGGGAACGAATTTCAACGATCTGAACCGTTAGATGTGTTTAAAAAGTGTTTTTAAGTTCCAACGCGAGGATTCTTCAAAAAAAAAAAAATACCCGGAAGCCTTCATCCGAGCAGTTTTCGATAAAAATGTATATGTACGTTTTTATCAAAAATTGCTCGAATCAAGCCCTTCAGGGTATTTTTTTTCGACGAATCCTCGCATTGGACCTTAAATACACGTTTTAAACACATCTAACTGTTCGGATCATCGAAATTCGATCCCAAACAAAAAATCCAGCACTGTAGTCTATACAAGGGAGCCCTTACTAGATATGCCATTACTAAATCAAAACCCTATATATATACATAGGCAAATTTTCTAATAAGGACCTCCCGTAAATAAGAAAAAATGTAATTTTTTCACTTAAAAAATTGTTTTGGGGAAATCCGAACCTTGCAATGTGTTTAAAAGGTGTATTCAAGGGTCAGTTTTGCGAAAAACTGCTTGCCCTTCCCGGTAATTTTTTTTTGAAGATTTCCCACGTGGACCCTTAAAAACACCTTCTGAACACATTGGACGGTTCGGATCGTCAAAAAAATGCTCGGATCACGGAGGTCCGAAAGTCTGGAGTCCGGATAGGAAGCGCTTCCTATATATATATACAATCATGATCTCCTAAGGACTCCCTCATAGATCTCCTCCGTGAGCACCACCCGTTTTTTGATTTTCCGGATCAAATTTCGACAATCCGAACCGCTCAATGTATTTAACACATGTATTCCAAAGCCAACGCGAGAAATCACCAAAAAAAAAAATTACTCGAATGAAGCCCTTTCGGTATATATATATATATATATATATATAGGAAGCCGATCTCCTAAGGGATCCCTCATACAAAATTCCGTGCGGACCAGGCCTTTTTTCAACTTTCTGGATCAAATTTTGACGATCCGAACCGCTCAATGTTTTTAAAATGCATTTTCCAAGGTCCACGCGGGAAATCTTCAAAAACAAATAGCCGGAAGGGCTTGATCCACACAGTTTTCGGTAAAACTGTACATATAGGCCCTTAAAAATGCATTTTTAAAACATTGAGCGGTTCGGATCGTCAAAATTTGGCTTGGAAAGGTGAGGTCCGCACGGAATTTGGTTAAGGGATCCCTTATTAGATCATTGGCGTATATATATATATATAGAGAGAGAGAGTCCCCTTCCTATCCAAACCACAATTTACGGACCTACCGTCCGGACTTCACTTTCCGGACCAAATTTCGACGATCCGAACCGTTAGATGTGTTTAAAACGTGTTTTTAAGGTCCAACGCGAAGATTTGACGAAAAAAAATACCCGGAAGGGCTTGATCGGAGCAGTTTTTCATAAAAACTTTATATTTGCGTTTTTATGAAAAACTGCTCCGATCAAGCCCTTCCGGGTATTTTTTTTTGTCAAATCTTCGCGTTGGACCTTGAAAACACCTTTTAAACACATCTAACGGTTCGGATTTTCAAAAAAAAATTGGGAAGGTGGAGGTCCAGATTTTAAAAAAATCCGGGAGTTTGGAGGTGAAGTTTTGTGTATATATATATATATATATATATATAGAGGCCCGATCTAGTCCGGGAGTCCCGGATCCGGGACTCCACCTTCCCGATATTTTTTTGACGATCCGAACCGTCCAATGTGTTCAAAAGGTGTTTTCCAAGGCCCACGCGGGAAATCTTCAAAAAAAACCACCGGGAAGGGCTTGATCCAAGCGGTTTTCGCAAAACTGTAAATATGCAATTTTTGCGAAAAACTGCTTGGATCAAGCCCTTCCCGGTATTTTTTTTCGAAGATTTCTCGCGTGGGCCTTGGAAAACACATTTTGAACACATTGGACGGCTCGGATCGTCAAAAAAATATCGGAAAAAGCATCAAAACACTTCAATCCGGGAAATCCGGGATCCTTGATAGGATAATTCGTGTATATATATATATAGAAGCCGGTTCTAGTCCGGGATCCGGACATCCGGACCTCCATGATCCGAATATTTTTTTGACGATCCGAGCCGTCCAATGTGTTCAGAAGGTGTTTTCAAGGGTCCACGTGGGAAATCTTCAAAAAAAAATACCGGGAAGGGCTTGATCCAAGCAGTTTTTCACAAAACTGTAAATATACAGTTTTTGCGAAAAACTGCTTGGATCAAGCCCTTCCCGGTATTTTTTTTTGAAGATTTTCCGCGTGGACCTTGGAAAACACCTTTTGAACACATTGGACGGATCGGATTTTCTCAAAATAATTTGCAACACAAAAAAAACACCCCAAAGGCTCCAGTCAGGGATCCCTGACTGGAACCGTGGGGTATATATATATATATATATATATATATAAAATTTGCAATTCCTCGCGGTGACCCTTCAAAACACGTTTTAAACACATTGAGTGGTTCGGATCGTCAAGATTAGACCCTGATCCATGAGGTCCTTATGGAATTTTAATAAGGGAGTCCTCATTAGATCCATGTTTACAACATGATTTCCAACGACAACGCGAGGAATCGCCAAAAAAAATTATCCGAAAGGGCTTCGTTCAAGTAGTTTTTCATAATAACCATACATATAGAGTTTATCGAAAAATGCTCGAATGAAGCCCTTCCGGGTATTTTTTTTTTTTTTTGTGCGATTCCTCGCGGTGACTCTTAAAAACACTAGGTCCTCATCAAACAAGAGTATATTCCTCGCGGTCCTCACTTTGGTCCTCATATAAGGGTCCTTATCAGAAGTTGATTATATATATATATACGAAAAACTTCTAGTCCACACTTCCCGAAAATAAGAAAAAATTGATTTTTTTTGTGTTGCAAATTATTTTTGGAAAATCCGAGCCGTCCAATGTGTTCAGAAAGTGTTTTCAAGGGTCCACGAGGGAAATCTTCAAAAAAAAAAAAATACCGGGAAGGGCTTGATCCAAGCAGTTTTCGCAAAAACTGCTTGGATCAAACCCTTCCCGGTATTTTTTTTGGATAAACCTGGGGGTACAGAAGGTGAGGGACAGAAATGGTACAGAACGCGTTTGGGGACCCACTTTTGGGTCCCACACGAGTGATCCGAACCGTTCATTGTTCTTAAAACATTTTTCCGAAGTGCTTGAATCAAAAAAACCGTACAAAAAAAACCCATTTTTTTCTTATTTCCGGGAGTGTGGATAAGAAGATTTCCGTATATATATATATATAGGGAGGGAGAGCTTCTCCTCCGGACTCCGGTCCTCCATGATGCGAGCATTTTTTTAACAACCGAACCGTCCAATATGTTCAGAAGGTGTTTACAAGGGTCCACGCGAGAAATCGTGAAAAAAAATACCGGGAAGGGCTTGATCCAGGCAGTTTTTCGCAAAACTGTAAATATACAGTTTTTGTGAAAAACTGCTTGGATGAAACCCTTCCTGGAATTTTTTTTTTTTAAGATTTCCCGCGTGGACCCTTGAAAACACCTTCTGAACACATTGGACGGTTTGGATTTTCCAAAAACAATTTTTAAAAGTGAAAAAATCAATTTTTTCCTTAAATCCGGGAGTCCGGATAGGAAATTTTCCGCATATATATATATATATACCTCACGCTTCTAATCCGAATCCCCGGATTGAAGCATTTTTTATGTTTTCAAGCTTTTAAAAATTGTTTTTGCAAAATCCGAACCGTCCGATGTATTTAAAGGTGTTTTCAAGGGTCCCTGCGAGAAATCATAAAAAAAAAAAACCGGGAAGGGCTTGATCCGGGCAGTTTTTCACCAAAACTGTAAGCCCTTCCCGGTATTTTTTTTTTTATGATTTCTCGCTTCGACCCTTGAAAACACCTTTTAAACACATTGGACGGTTCGGATCGTCAAAAAAATATCGGGAACATGGAGGTCCGGAAGTCCGGAGTCCGGACTAGAAGGGAGTCCACATTAGATCATCCTATATATATATAGTCCCGATCTAGTCCGGGATCCCTAAGTCCGGGACTCATAGTTCCGAACCAAATTTTCATAATCCGAACTGTCCAATGTGTTTAAAATGTGTTTTCAAGGGTCCCCATGAGAAATCATCCAAAAACAAATACCGGGAAGTGCTTGATCTAAGCAGTTTTTCATAAAACTGTATATGTACAGTTTTTGTGAAAAACTGCTCGGATCATGCCCTTTACGGTCATTTTTTTTTATGATTTCTCGCGGAGACCCTTGAAAACACGTTTTAAACACATTGGATGGTTTGGATTATGCAAAAACAATTTTTAAAACCTTCAATATATATATATATATATATATATATATATATATAGGGTTAGCTTCTAAAACGGGAATCCCGTTTCCGGACCTCCTTGACCCAAATTGTTTTTGACGATCTGAGCCATCCAATGAGTTCGGAAGGTGTTTCCAAGGGTCCACGTGAAAAATCTTCAAAAAAAAATACCGGGAAGGGCTTGATCCAAGTAGTTTTTCGCAAAACTGTAAATATACAGTTTTTTTGAAAAACTGCTTGGATCAAGCCCTTCCCGATATTTTTTTTTTTGAAGATTTTTCGCGAGGACCCTTGAAAACACCTTCTGAAGACATTGGACGGCTCCGATTTTCCAAAAACAATTTGCAAAACAAAAACAAAAAAACACTTTTTCTTGTTTCCGGGAGGACCGGACTAGAAAAAAAAATGAGGATCAACTTCGCTATATATATATATATATATATAGGATAAAATAAAAAAAAACACTTTTCGCTATATATATATATGATCAACTTCTAATGAGGGATCTCTCATTTTAAATAAAATGAGGACCAAGCAATTTTTCCACTTTCTGAACTAAATTTTGACGATCCGAACCGTTAGATGTGTTTAAAATGTGTTTTTAAGGTCCACCGCGAAGATTCGTCCAAAAAAAATGATCGGATGAAGCCCTTGCGGGTATTTTTTTTGGACGATTCCTAGCGGTGGACCATAAAAACACATTTTAAACACATCTAACGGTTCGGATCTTCGAAATTTGGTCGGGAAGCATGAGGTCCTCATTTTAAATAAAATGAGGGATCCCTCATTAGAAGTTGATCCTATATATATATATATATATACAAAACATTTCTAGTGAGGGGTCCCTCACAAATAAAATGCGGGCAAACCTCTGTGGGCCGTTGGATCGCGATAGAGGCATCAACGGCTGAGATTTTAAAATCCCGCACGCGGGTCGATTGGCGGGTCAAAACATTTCGAGGGTCAGGATCCGGGTTTAACCACCCCATCCGGATCTTTCCCCTCCCCATTTCACGTTGAACCACAGAGAGAGAAGAGAGAGAAAGAGAAAAAGGCGATTTCAAAATCTTCACCCCGATCGATGATTCACGATCGAAATCGTGAATAAACCCGACCAAAATCTCGGTAATAATCTCTCTCCCTTCTCTTCTCTCTATCTTTGGTTTGTATTTCTTCGATCTGTACTGAAATCGTATTCTGGGTTTTTAGGGTTTTCAACCACAAACGAATGTATAAACGAAGGTACTCTGGTCGATCTACTCCAAGGTTCTGCTCTCTCTCTCTCTCTCTGGGTTTTTGTTTCAACCACAATCGATTTCTAAGGTTCTTGCAGGCTTTTCATTGGTATCCGATGACAGTAATGGGAATGAAGCAAAGGATATTTTTCTTGAACACATGAATCAAAACTACCTGAAGACTCTTGGTCCCAATGCTTCTGGGGATTCTGATTCTTGAAGCGCTTCTGGTAATTTGGTGTCCTTATGATAATGCAATTCATTTCATGCTTCATGCCTTAGGGATAATGGTATTTAGTTTTAATGGTTACTTCTAGGTCTAACCTTCAGCTGGGTATGAGAAAATGGAACAAGGAAGGCCTTGGCATTGAGGAATGCATAAAGATGGATGACTCTGTTAGTTATTTTCCCCCTCATATTGATTGAAGTAGGGTAATATTAGTATGGAGCCTATCTCACCATTGTGGATTTGGGATCCAATTGCTAAGTATTACAAAATATCAAAAATGTTGATTTGTTCTATCCTAATAGCTTATTATGCTTTTACTCTCAATGCTTATTCTCATACTCATCTCTACTTATCTGTCCTTGTAAACTAAATTTAACTAGGCAATAAGTAGGATGGATACAAGGAAAACTGATTTGTAACCTTTTGTTTTGTAGCTTGGTTTGTGGCTTCTTCTAGATATGGAGAGGATTATGTTGTCCCAGAGACAAAAGCAGATAGGCATGCTTTCAATGCAGTGGGAGGTTTTATGGAGGATCTTGCCAAGGAATTCGAAGTCCTGTCGGATCGATCGGTTTGTACTCTAACTTTTTATGTGCAAACAATCGTGCTTAAATTTTTGGATTTCACAATGGAAGGCGTTGGGAATTTCATAATGACAGATTTAATTGATGACAATTTTAATTGTTGGGTTATGTTTCAAATATATTTGTTTTACTTTTCTTGAGTTTTAGTAGATGTGATGGATGATTATAAATTTTGACAATTTACACTAATAAATCGAAAATTTTGAGATATAATGTGGAATCTCTACTCTCATGGTGGTTGAATCTCAAATTCAAGCCCAAGATCAAATTGATCTGGAATTGTATACCTTTTGCAGTTCTATGGTCTGTATGGAAGTTGAGAAATGAGTTCACTTTTCAAGGGAAAGTCATTAGATGGCAAGACTTGACAGATCTTATCAAGCTAAGAGTAGCTTTCTGGGTTAAGGCTGCTTGGGTGATGCAGCGCAGCCTATGGAAACGAAAACGATCGTGCAAGAGAGACACGAACAATAAGATCGACCCAGAGGTACTCCCTCCTTAAACGACCAAAATATGAGTAAAAACTTGTTTTCTTTAATTCAATAACAACCCTAGCCGTTTAGGCTTACAACTTATTATATAGGAAACTAGAAACCCTAATTGACTTACTCCGAAAAAGGAAGTCAAATCAATGGAAAACGAAAATTACCAAAAAGGGAAAAATTCGGAAATAACAGCAAAATATCGTGGTAAGCCAACCGGACGAATTTAGGACACTCGGTATCGATACAGGGAGAATCCTGTATCGATACGGGTACGTTCTGTTCGCCAACTAGCGCCCTGGTATCGATACAGCACAAATGCAGTATCGATACCGAAAGCCCATTTGTTGATTCTTAGGCCTTTTTAGGCCTACGCGGACGCAACCTGTCCATCCATGTTGACGCAACCCGGTCTGCATCATCCTCCCCTGCTTGAAAAGAATTCGCCCTCGAATTGCAATCATCAGAAGATGAACTATCGCCCACAAATGGAATCAGATGCTTGACGTTGAACACATCCGATGTACGCACGTGGCTAGGCAGATTTAAACGGTACGCATTTGGATTGATCTTCTCAAGGACCTCCAAAGGCCCAATCTTCCTGGCCTTAAGCTTGTTGTATTCCCCTTCCGGAAAGCGATCCTTGGTCAGCACTGCATATACAAAATCGCCCACCTCAAATTCCACCAAACGACGCTTCTTGTCGGCTGCTTCCTTATACTTGGAGGTAGAGACCTCCAACTGCTTCCGGGTAGCCTCATGTACTTCCTTTAAATGTGCCATAAAGTCTTGGGCCTTCCAATGCACACGCTTCAAATCAGGCACCGGAGCGAGATCGACAGGGGACCGCGGATTGCACCCATAGACAACCTGAAATGGAGAATGACCCGTACTCCGATTCACCGAATGATTGTATGCGAACTCAACCTGGGCCAGTTTCAGATCCCATGACCCGAGTTGTTCACCCACCAAACTGCGCAGCATGTTGCCCAAAGAACGATTGACCACCTCTGTTTGGCCATCAGTCTGTGGATGATATGAAGTACTAAAATCGAGCTGTGTGTTTGCCAACCTCCATAAGCAACGCCAAAAGTGGCTCAAGAAACGTGTGTCCCTGTCTGAAACAATAGATACAGGCAACCCATGTAAACGATAAACACTGTCAAAATACAACTGTGCTACCTTAACAGCATCGGTGGTCTTTGTGCAAGGAATAAAGTGAGCCATCTTCGAGAACCTGTCCACCACCACATAAATAGAATCCTTGCCTCGCTGGGTACGAGGAAGACCAAGGACAAAATCCATACTCACATCCGCCCATGGTTGTGTAGGAATAGGCAGAGGCATATAAAGTCCTGCTTTTGTGGCCCCACCCTTAGAAACACAACAGATATGACAAGCTCCCACGAACCGATAAACATCCCGCCTCAAAGTAGGCCAAAAATATGATGCAGCCACCAAAGCAAGGGTCTTATCACGACCCACATGTCCCCCATTATGCAAGTCAGTAATAATTTTGAGCCGCAGACTCGACTCTGGAACACATAATGCATTACCCTTGAATAGAAAGCCATCATGAAGGTGAAACACACTCGGTTCACCCTTTGAAATAACATCCAACACATGCGAGAAAAAAGGATCCACAGCCAATAGTTCACGAAAAGAATCGAAACCAAGTACCTCAGTGCGCATGAGAGTCAGCAAGGAAGAACGACGGCTGAGGGCATCAGCAACTCGATTCAACGTCCCTGCCTTGTGCTTAATCACAAAGGTGAACTGCTAGACATAAGCAGCCCACTTAGCATGTCGATGGGATAGCTTGTCCTGACTATTCAGATGTTTTAGCGCCTCATGATCAGAATACAGCACAAAGTCACTGTGAATGAGGTAGTGGTACCAATGGTGCAAGGCCCGCACAACTGCATAGAACTCCACATCATACGTGCTGTAATTCACTTTTCCCCCATTGAGCTTCTCACTGAAGTAAGCAACCGGCTTCGAATTCTGACTAAGAACAGCCCCAATTCCCACCTTCGAGGCATCACAATGTAACTCAAATGGCTGCGAAAAATCTGGAAGGATTAGCACTGGAGCACTAGTTAGCTTCAACTTGATCTCTCTAAAAGCCACTGTTGCCTCGTCTGTCCATGTAAAACTTCCGCCTTTCATACACTCTGTGATCGGAGCCATAATAGTGCTGAAGTGTGGTATGAATCGGCGATAGAATGACGCCAACCCATGAAAGCTCCGAATGTCAAACAAAGTCCGTGGCCCGGGCCATTGTTTGATCGCCTCTACCTTTGACTCATCCACAGCAAGTCCATCCTTCGAAACAATGTACCCCAAAAATAGAACTGAATCTGTCATGAAGGCACACTTCTTCAGGCCCCCAAACAGCTTCTCCCTTCGTAGGACTTCCAGAATTTCTCTTAAATGCTGCATATGTAAGTCCGGCGTGGCACTATAAACCAAAATATCATCGAAATATACTACAACAGACTTACCAATAAACGGTCGCAGCGCTTGGTTCATCACACGCATGAAGGTCCTAGGCGCATTTGACAAACCAAATGGCATAACCAGCCATTCATACAAACCCTCACGAGTCTTAAAGGCAGTCTTCCACTCATCCCCTGGTCTGATTCGAATCTGATGATAGCCACTCCTCAAATCCAGCTTGCTGAACACCTTGGCCCCTGATAATTGATCCAACAAATCATCTAAACGAGGAATGGGAAATCGGTACCTCACAGTGATTTTATTGATAGCCCGACTGTCCACGCACATCCTCCACGATCCATCCTTCTTTGGAGTTAATAAAGCCGGAACTGCACAAGGACTGAGACTCTCTTGAATGAAACCCTTGGACAACAACTCTTCCACCTGTCTACGCAACTCCTCATGTTCCTTCGGACTCATCCGGTAATGGGCCCGGTTCGGCAGGTTAGCACCGGGCACCAAATCAATTTGGTGCTGAATGTCACGTAGCGGTGGCAATCCCTCCGGTAACTCCTCTGGAAAAACATCCCCAAATTCCGACAAAAGGGGCTGAATAATAGCCGGAACTGCAGCCTTGGATTGATCCTGCCCAATATCCTTCCCAACCAGAACATAAGCAATCCCAGATTCAGCGATCTCCTCCTCCATTTGCGCTCTGGCTAATAGATTAGGCCCCGCGGGGGCTGTTTCCCTCGATGGTAACAATTTGATCTTTGTACCACCGTAAATTAAACTGTAAGTGTTAGACCCTCCGTCATGCGCGACCTTACGATCATATTGCCACGGACGCCCCAAAAGCAAATGACAAGCATCCATAGCCACAACATCACACCATGCACTGTCCTTATATTTAGAGGCCATTGAAAAAGAAACTAAACATCGCTTTGAAACTTTTACCTCATTACCTTTCTTCAGCCAACTCAATTTGTAAGGATTGGGATGCGCCTCTGTTTTCAAGTTCAATTTTTGCACTGCCTCTTCTGACACCACGTTCTCACAACTGCCCGAATCAATCACATAGCGGCAAACTTTGCCACCAATTGTGCAAGTGGACTGGAATATGTTGTTGCGCAACCACGACTCCCCTTCAGATTCTCGGGGCGCATAACACACCCTTCGAACCACCAGCAGTGGGCCTGTATCCCCCTCAACTAATATTTCCTCCATCTCCTCACTACCATCATCGAACAAAGGCTCCTGATCATAACCCTCAGGTGAGTCATGAATGGCCCCATCAGGTTCTACAAACAGGGCCTTTCCAGGACGATCTCCTTTCCTGCAGTCCGACATACGATGACCTGGCTCGCCACACTTAAAGCATTTAAAGCCAGCAGTCGCCGTTCTGTTAGTTGTTGGCACTGCGGGTTGAGGAATAACTGCACGTACAGGTGGTGCAGCCCCCGCAGTTGTTCGAACAGCACTGTTCCAATTACCCGCTGACCTTCTATTGAACCGTTTTTCTAACACTAAAGCTCTCTGATGGGCATCCGAAACAGAACACAAATCATACATCATTAACTCATCTTGAATTTTTTGACGTAAACCACCAACATACCTTGCAGTCTGCTGCTCCGTAGACTCTGCTAAATCGTTTCTGGCCACAAGTTGATAGAACTCTTCGGTGTAATCGTCGATAGAACGCGTGTTCTGGCGAAGATTCTGCAATCTCTGATACATGATACGGGTATAGTTATGGGGAAGGAACTCCACCCGCATCTTCTTCTTCAGCTTTTCCCAATCAGTAACCTTGGACTTCCCGTTCCGACTCCTACTGATTTTCAGTTGCTGCCACCAAGCAGAAGCTCTACCCCGGAATCTGGTCGCCACAAGAGGAACCCTCCTATCCACAGGAACCCCTTTGAAATCCATGACTTCGTCTATAGCGTTCAGCCAGTCCAGAAATTCCTCCGGTGACAGATTGCCCTGAAATTCTGGTAGGTCAATCTTGATACTTTTTTCCCATGAATGAGAGTCATGGGTTCTAGCCACGATCTCCCTATCCCTCCCCCGTTGATGGTAATGACCAGCAAAAGGGTTGGAACCCTCATCATCCGAAAAACCCTCCTCCTCCTGAGGATTAGGTCTAACAGGACGACGGCGAGTTGGGTCAACGATCTCTAAAGCATCCATGCGTTGGACAATATTTCCAAACATGGCTTTGAGTTCCGCAAAACCCTCCTCCATCCGAGCATCCTGAGCAGCATCATCTCGTTCATAGATTTCGTCCATACCAGCGGTTCGACCACCCCCTCTTGCACGTCCTACACCGCGTCTCGCCGCCATGACAGGATTGCAACGTGTGCTCTGATACCAACTGATGCAGCGCAGCCTATGGAAACGAAAACGATCGTGCAAGAGAGACACGAACAATAAGATCGACCCAGAGGTACTCCCTCCTTAAACGACCAAAATATGAGTAAAAACTCGTTTTCTTTAATTCAATAACAACCCTAGCCGTTTAGGCTTACAACTTATTATATAGGAAACTAGAAACCCTAATTGACTTACTCCGAAAAAGGAAGTCAAATCAATGGAAAACGAAAATTACCAAAAAGGGAAAAATTCGGAAATAACAGCAAAATATCGTGGTAAGCCAACCGGACGAATTTAGGACACTCGGTATCGATACAGGGAGAATCCTGTATCGATACGGGTACGTTCTGTTCGCCAACTAGCGCCCTGGTATCGATACAGCACAAATGCAGTATCGATACCGAAAGCCCATTTGTTGATTCTTAGGCCTTTTTAGGCCTACGCGGACGCAACCTGTCCATCCATGTTGACGCAACCCGGTCTGCATCATTGGGGTCAGGATCTATACTCTATCAATGACATTATCTACAGGCTTAAAAGTATCTTGGCTGCCTTATAATATGGGATTTCTGACTTGTTTTCTGTGTGTGTGTGTGGGGGGGGGGGGGGATTATTGAGTCTTGGTTAAGGGGTCTTCTTTATCTGTTGGCTATGTATGGGGTGTCTGTTGGTGTCTATTGGTCTACACCACTGGGTTTCATACTATATATCTGGGTTGGTTGTGTTTTGTGTCCTTTGGTCAGATCTGGGTCTCATACGGGTGAGGTGTTGGTCTGTCTTTTTGTGTCTGGTTTTGGTTTTTGCGTATGGTCTGGTCTCTTGCTACTGTGTCTGGCTGTCTGGGCTGTCTCATACTTCTGTGTCTGAGTTTAGTTGTGTCTGTATGTGTCTTGTTATGGAGGCTTCATGTAATGTAAGGCTTCCCTCTGCTAGAACAAGTTCCTGCTACAGTTGAAGACTTCCAGGTTGCTGCTGTTCGCTTCTTAATGCTTGCTGGTGACTTAATGCTTGCTGCTGATGTATATGCTGAGTTACTATGAGGTTAAGGTTCTAAGGCTGTTGGTTCTCCATTTTGCTGCTGCTGCTGCTTATTGATGTTGCTTCTTATGGCAAGCAATCCCTGGTCTATTTTGCTTGCTCTGGTTGCTTGGATCCCAAAATTTGCTACTCCTGGGCTATTGGGTTGCTGATTTGCTGCATAGATTCAACTGCTAATATAGCTCTTATTATTAGTTTGGTTTGTCAAATCATGTATTGTATCGGATTATTACCTAGTTGTTGCTCTTCTTGGTTGTGGCTGGTTGATTACTAGCCAACCATGCCTCTTTTTGGAGTTTAGGCATATGATTGTCGAGAGGTTTAGGTGCCAACCTAGTTGGGATGTTTCCCTCTCGTTGTGATGCCGCTCTCTTACTCCATTGATCATGTTTGTTCCAGCCTTTCAATTAATGAATTTCCCTTTTCGCCTTGCAAAAAAAAAAAAATTTCTTTTTTTTAGCGTGTGCACTTGTGTTGTAAAATTCAAAACCATGGATAAATATTTTTTAGCATGTGCACTTGAATTTTTTTTTGACAATTTTTTTTTTGGGTTTTGACTAATTAAATATCAGTAGTTATGAAAGATGACAGACTCACCAAATTGTAAGTCTTCCACACATTTATGTTTTCGTAGTTTTTCTCAAGCACGTATATAGAAGCAAAAGTTTTCCCCTCCTATTTGTATTCACTATAAAAAAATTATAGGTTATGTTTTGGCAAGAGAATTTTGTTTTCCCTTCAATCTACTTCTAATGCATTTTCTCTTCAATCATCATATGTATATCACATTAGCACGGGTATTTTGCAAGAATAATTTTGCTTAAGACTTAAGAATTATGGCTAATGCATTTTCTTTTTAATCATCATGTGTGCATAGCACATTAGCACAACTATTCTACTACAATAATTTGGCTTAAGACTTGAAAATTATGGCTAAAATGTAGGTCTGTGTAATTTTTAGGTAGCAATAATTTTCAAGTATCGCTACGGTAGTTCTGTCATGCCATGCATTGCACGGGGTTTCTGCAAACACTGGGCAATTAACTATTCTATGAAAGTTGCTGCATAATTTGCATCTGAAAAATTAGAGTCAAGAGGAGCACATAGAAAATAGAATTGTTATACTTTTTTTTTTTATCTAAGTGATCCAATAATAAAATAAACTTTGTTCTTGAGAGTACAATTTTTTAGCTAATAAAAACAGAAAAAACACATCATTTTATTTCGTGTCTCCGTGCATAGCATGGGTTCATGCTAGTATGTATTATTGCAGAATGACTTTTCGTAAGAATGGCTATGGTTGCGACAAGTGGCACCATTCAGGGAAGCACTAACAATTGAATTTCAAAATTTAAATCTTAGTCAACACTTTACTTAATCTTTATGAGGATTACTAGATTAGGGGATTTAGGAAAGGGAACTCAATTAATATATTCATGGAATTGTCCCTCTTTCTGCGGATACAATTTCCAAACAATTGCAAAGGGATATACCATTATTATGAGTTTTATGGTAATTCAAATTTCAATAACAATTTTTATCCTAATTAGCTAAACAAATCTCTCTCTCTCTCTCTCTCTCTCTCTCTCTCTCTCTCTCTCTCTCTCTCTCTCTCTCTCTCTCTCTCCCTCTCCCTCTCCCTCCCTCTCTCTCTCTCTCTCTCTCTCTCTCTCTCTCTCTCTCTCTCTCTCTCTCTCTCTCTCTCTCTCTCCCTAATCAATTCCACTACATAATAGTACATTTCTATGCGTTTACTTCTTCTCTCTTCACATCCCACTATTTCCCTTCATTTGAATCCCTAATTTTTATAGAGGAGTTAAAAAAATAAGGGTGGGTGTTCATGGTAAATCATGCGGTCATCCATTTTCTAACCAATACTACTGCACATTTTTAGAAGCATAAACGGAACGAGTTCACTAAAAAGACTCACTGATTCAACGAATAGTTGGTAGGTTAGCTAATGATTCTGCTTCAGCAAGAGGTGTTTTAAGGAAAAGGGTACAATGGAAGATGGTTGTAGGCAAGTGTGGTTCCATATACTCCCTCTACCTCCAATCTTTGGTCTCAAACATCACTTTTTGTCGTTCTAAATTTTAATTTTGTCCCAATTCAAAACTAAGGGGGCATTAGCTAATGAAATTTCACTTTTATCCTTTCTTTTTTAGAGTAAGTATATGTAATAATGATGTTTTGAAGGGTAAAAAGAGGGGGAGAAAAGTATGACAACTGTAATGATTATGTCCTCTTAATTGTTTGAATCCACAAAAGTGACCATAAATTGAGACGGATGGAGTGTAATGCTTGAAACAATCGACAATTATACGACATGATTCGAGTTTGATTCTAAGAATTTCATCCTGTTTTTTTTATTCCTTATCTTTTGTCATTTAAGTGTTAAACAAACTTAAAGAATATTTTATTGTTTGTTACGTTCTTTATGCTTCTTTTTTTTTTGGTCACTTTTAATATTTAGCCGTGATTAGAATGACGCAAATATTCAAAATCGCTAATCACATTCTTATATTTTATTTGAAACTCTTTATACACTTCTTACCAGTTCAAAATTGGCCAATCTTGACTAAAAGTAACAAAAAAATCTACGGTCTTCAAAAATACAAGTACTTTAGTTTAAACAGGTAGCAGAATTTATTGCAACTTTCGAACATAAATTGCTTATCGTTAGGCAGTTTGATAACGTGCTTATCGTTAGGCAATTTGGTATAGGGTAAGGAGTAGAGGAGGTTTTTGGATGATTTTTACTCAAGTTTGAGATTGGGTCTAAATGTGAGTAAGTAGTGGGGATGCTCTAAGTGTAACATATGCTAAAGGAACGAAGACACCAAGTTTTATTTCAGCCAATTAAGAACTTCCTTGAATAGCACAAGTACATTTCATACAAAATCCCTGACGACTGATGTAAAAACGAAACAAAATTATTTCATATGATTAAGAAGAAAAGTAGTTTTCTCCGTGCATGGCACGGGTTCAATGTAGTTCAATAAGTTTTCACAACTCACACAATCTGGTTATCACTGCTGTATCTGCAAAATCTGTCTCTAATAATCAATTTGGAGTACAACGTGAAAACGTCACAACCTAAATTAGTGTGTATATATAGTTTGTTTCCTTTTTCTTTTTTTTTTTGTCATTCGATATACATCAGTAGAGTTAGCTGTTAGGTGTTAGTAAATCATAAGAGTTGACTTTCTCTCCATAGGAGTCGAACCCAAAACTGTGAATAGAAGAGCCGAAGAGACTACATGACCAACTAGGCTAACTGCCCTGGTCATATATATATGGATTGGGGCAAAAGTACATCATCTTTTTCCATGTGATTGCAATTAGTTAAAACACCCACAATTACGTAAAGCACATGCAATTTATGAACGC
>OY978222.1:30182566-30623144 GCA_963854785.1 Vaccinium vitis-idaea
GCACCATTAAGTTGGGAATATTTACCCCATCTCCCACTGAATTGCAATTCCCCCCCTTCCCCAATAATTGAGCGCATATGACCGGGTTGAGTACTTGAGTCCAAACTCAAAAGCATCAGCGCGTGATTCCCGTCAAATTTAATCAGAGTCTGGAATTATTCAGAGAAAAAAAAAAAAAAAAAGTATTGTTAACTGTTACCATCAGCACGACTGAGTCTCTGACCTTTGAAACCATTAATATAAAATGCATCAACCACAATCACAACCATTAATATAATTGTTGGTTGCAAAATAATTTCAAAATTCTTGTTCCCATACTATTAATCATGCAATGTTATGTAAGCTGATGTGGTTAGTGTTATGGCCGGTTGTTGTATCCCTACTTCCCTAGCATTGTTGTATAGAACTAGTGCATTTCCGTGCATGTGCCTGAAGGCACGGCTTGAGCAATCGATGCACGTGCCCGTGCCCATTCTTTACGGTTCTTTGAATTTCAAAGGGGGAAGGAGAGGAGGTAGTGAGAGAGAATATGGTTTGAATTTCGAATAAGGGGGAGAGAAAGAATGTGGTTTGAAATTTTGGGTGTGATGGGCCGTGGAGGAAAAAGGGTAGAGAGAGAGGGAGTGAGTTGACAGAGAGAGAGAGATAGAATGTAAGATAATAACTGAGACAAAAAATATAACTGGGAGAAAAAACGCTCTATATTGTAGTAATATAAATAAGAAATTGGAAATGATGCTAAAAAATACTCCTTTTGTCCTAAATTGTTTGTCATATCCGGATTTCAATACAATTTTGAAATGTTCGTATTTTTCAATCTATAATATTTTCAAAAATTTTAAAAACTTTGTATAATAGAAATAATTGAGATCTTTTAAATAAGATCCATATTGCATATAAAGTACAGTATAAATTAAAAGATATAAACAATTTAGAAGTTGCATTGAAATCCGTCTAGACCAACAATTTGGAAGGAGTATATATAATAGGAAACGACTGATCTTTTCGAGTGACCTCATCCATCCGAAAGTGTTTGCAATGGCTCAAATTTACTAAAAGTATTTACAAATAATTTAAGTGTTACCTTAGCGGTAGGATACATTTACAAATTTTAACCATTAATTTTCGAGATAAACAACTGCGATTCAGCGGCTGAGTCAGTCTACTGTGAATTTTTTACTACAGACAAGCGGGTCCTATAAAATGAGACCAAACCCATTGGAGTTTAGCAGCCCATTGAAATTTGAGACCACCACTTTCTCTCTCCTCCAAAAGAATCAGACCAGTCGAAATTTCCTTTCATTTGGGTCTCGTGATTTGTTCCTTCACTCATCAAGATTTGTGGAAGCAAAACAGAGGAAATTGGGAAATGGAAAACCTTTTGGGTCTTCTTAGGATTCGCGTTCACAGAGGAGTAAATCTTGCCGTCCGAGATGTCAGGAGCAGTGATCCTTACGTTGTTGTCCGAATGGGCAAACAGGTAACACCTGATCTCTCTCTCTCTCTCTCTCTCTCTCTCTCTCTCTCTCTCTCTCTGTTTTGCTTTTTTTCCTTCTACTTGATCTTGTTCTCTTTTGGGTAGTTAATGATAACCTATCAAGCACGGGTGCTCTGAAAATGGTGCCATACAGGGTACGAAAAAAAAACGTACCGGATACGGCAAAAAACGCACTGGGTACACTTTTATTTTGGGTTGCTCTTGGGTAGAGAAGTTTTTGGTGACTTGTTGAGGACTGCAGTGAAGTTTCCAATGCTTGAAACTGAGAATATTTTATCAAATTTTTTTCCCCCCTGATTTGGGAGCTGATAACCATTTTCCAAACCTTTTTCATGCTTGGGAATGTTCCAGACTTTTTTTCCCTTTCTTTTTTGTTGGAAAAGGGTGTCCAGGTTTCTTCCCAACCAATCCGAGATACCCAAAGTTCTAAAAGTCGCTAGGCGCTAGTCAGGCAGATGCGGTGAGCCTAGTGCCCAGGGGCCGACTGATCGGGATTCGGGCGCCTAGCAGGTAGCAGCCGGCTAAGAGGCCGCCTAAGTTTACTTTAATCTTGACTTTCGCCGAGCGCTTAGGCGGCCAATTTTTAGAACACTGTTGATACCTCTAGGCTGTAGTCTCCTGCCGTCTGACATATACCAAGTCACTAACGAAGCTAAGTTATAAGATAATGTGGAGTGAAGAATCAAGAATGATTATCGACCATATATTATGTCGTATGACCTCAATTAGTATACTTAATTGAAAAAATATTATGTCGTATGACCTCAATTAGTATAATAAATTTAGCAAATTTACTTTAGTTAACCTTTTTTATACCAAATTTTATGTATTGCATACTTATATTCCTTATAAGGATATCTTTGTCAAGATTAACTTTCTTTCTCAATTGAACGAAAAGACACTTTGTTTCTTCAATTTTTTTTATAATTATACTTAGGGCCCCGTTTCACAAATTTACTTAAGGCCCTGAAAATCTTAGAGCCGGCCCTAATCAGGTTCAAATATGAAACCATTTGTTAATGTAAAACTGTTGGCTTGTTTTGCCTTCCTTTTGTGGTACTGTCTTGGGGGAAGGTCATGATATTCGTCAATAGTTTGGTTATATATATTGTTATTGTATTTTTGATAACCGGGAAGGTCCGGCTTAGCTTTCGAAGCTCTACTAATGTCGAAGCCCTAAAATTAGTGACCTGAAAAATCTCCAATGGTTCAAATGATTGTTTTTTGCTATCAGTGAGAATCAAACGTACGAGTTCAAGGTGAATAGCCCTTAATTTGCTGCTATGCTCCAACCCGACCAACCTATAGGTGCAAGCTATGTGTCGGTTTGCATTCACCTCGGGCAAATCTTTACAGTCCCTCCCACTACCGTTGAATTTGGTGACTAGGAAGATACTATGTGTTTTGGGTGGATTATCATGGGTTGGTTGTCACTCCTGCCTTTAATTGCTCATAAAAAAACTAGTAAAAAAAACCAAGTGGAGGGCCTTTTTGGTGTTAACTTTTATGGAGCAAGAAAAAATGATACTGCCTCCGGAATTTCTCACACAATCATCACAAAATACTATAGGGCATGAATTATTAAAATCATGGAATAGACCGATCAAACATATTTAAATAGTTAAAGTAAGGAAAAAATATCCCGTTAGATCTATGGAAGGCATGATAAAGTCTTTTTATGCACGATCGACGACTTCGGGGATACTAAGTCTTTCTCTAATTGCCCAGATTGAAAAAAAAAATGATTACAAGAAGAGAGAGGGAAACTCATCAAGGTATCAAGATGTTAAAAACTCTTGTAGGATAACTCCATATTTATAAAACTCCAAAGGACTCTTCACAAAAGTTATGTCTACCACAAAACATGTAAACACGTGAAATGATGTCTCTCCTTAAAAAAGTAATTTCTCTAAAAAAGAATGTAATCACATGAAAAGACACAACCCTTGAAAAACCCCTTTATTTAAAGTTACAAAACTTAAATCCCAACACCTCCCCCTAATAAATCACTGGTCCAAAAAAAAAGTTTGTGCATTTTTTGGACAAAAAATGTATTATTTTTTAAAATTTCTTTGCAACAAATTAACGAAGTCATGAAGTACTTTAAATTGGTTCAAACAAAAATGTAAAACTACACACGAAAGTAACTTACATTTTTTATTTAAAAAATTGTAAAACTTCTCATATGACCAGCATTTTGGGACCGACGGATTAGTGAATGCAATTCAGTGTGTTAACCCTTTTCTTCTTTATATGGTTTTTTTTTTTTTTTTTTTCATGTAGCAAAAGTAATAGACTGTCTCTGTATTGCATAGATTTTAATGATAATTCGTTTTGTTTTGTTTGAAGCAGAAACTGAAGACTCGTGTAGTGAAGAATAATATCAATCCCGAGTGGAAGGAGGATTTGACACTTTCTGTCGCAGACCCAAATCTCCCCATCCAAATCGTAAGTTTGTTTCTCAAACACATTTTGTGTGCTACTAATTAATTTAATTAGAAACTCTTTTTAAGGGTCCTTTTATTTGACTGGACTTACAAATGAGGGAAACGTAATCTCATAGGATATATTTCCACTAAGGGTTTTTTTAAAATAAACTGATTTTTTACCTTTTTTTACTTGATGTATTGTAAGAGTACGACCTTTCTTGATTTTTGGAAAAAACTGTTTTTGGTTAGTAGAACACCCTAGTTCCATACAAATAAACCGTAATGGTATTATATGTACCACACTTAATTTGCTGGCAGGCACGGAGCCTGGACTTGGTAAAGAGGGTCGCACTTTTCGATGGAAGTCCACTAATAGTTGTATTTTGTTCGTGAAAATACAAAGCAAAAGTGTACTGTAAAATTCAGGTTTATCTTGAGTTTTATTTTTTTGTTACAAATAACAAATACTTGATTCAACTGTCTCGTGATCTCTAAATGAAATCCATAGAGAGATTATTTATATGATCAAAACTGGTTATTTTTTCAATTACTATAATCACATTGTATTATGTAAAAAATCTAGTTATTTGAGTACCGATAAGTACCATATCGACTTCCATCAGGCAAGTGGTGGCTAGCTCATGTGGTAGAGCTCTTGGATGCCCCGCCCTGCATCTCGGGATCGAGTCTCATTGCCACCTCCACCCCTATAAGCCTCCGTCCCTGTTTGCGGGATTATTGATCAACCCTTGAAGTTTTAAACCAAATACAGTATATGTGGTCCTCTAAGATATGTAGTCCAATATGATCCTCGTACCAGGTCGAAGAAACAGGCCCTTGTGGTCAGATGTTGATCTTAGATTAAGGAACTTAATTAATGTTCTGTTTCAACGCAAATATAAGAGGTTTAGTTGCATATATCTTGTGAATTGAAGCTAGAATGTAAAAATTAAGTAATTTGTGATTGCAGTCAGTGTTTGACAAGGATACATTCAGCGCGGACGACAAAATGGGAGATGCAGAATTCGACATCAAACACTTCCTAGAAGCAGTAAAAATGCGTCTGGAAGGCGTCCCCAACGACACCATCATCACAAGAATGAAACCCACCCGCGACAACTGCCTAGCCGAAGAGAGCTGCATTGTTTGGACGGACGGAAAAGTCGTCCAGGACATGATTCTTAGACTGCGAAACGTCGAGCGTGGGGAGGTGGAATTGCAGTTGCAGTGGATCGACATTCCCGGTTCCCGGGGCCTTTAGACGTAGATACACGAATGGTGTATCCATTTATGTTGTTATATCTGCTTGACGTGATGGCACGAGATAAGTTTTTCAAGTAGTTTTCCATATAATAAAATCAACATTTGCTAAAATGAACCGTTCAAAGATTTTAACAATGCTAAACAAAGATTTTAGCAAATGGGAAACAACCCGTTTAGTCAAAAAAAGTAGTTGCATGTTATGTTGTATTTTCTTTGTTGTGTATTTGTGTAAATCTACTGTGTTGCAAGTAAACTTATTGTGGAAATTTACGGTATTTCGCGGAATTTTTTTTTAATGCATTCAGGTTTTGTCTGTCAAAAAAGGGTATTCTTGGTGATTAGAGAATTTTGTTTAGCTTTCTGCGATAGTACATGGATTAAGCATTCGTTTCGATTAGAGTTAGAAAACTATGCGAATTCTATCAAAATAAAATCTGGATGAGTTCTAATAAAAAATAAATAATTCCAATTATTTAGAATAGATTTAAAGAACCCACATAATCAACAAACATATGAGCTGCTGAGGTTCAAGAAAATCTATTACAAAAATTAGAAAATACATGTAAATCTATTTAATATGGCGTTAGAAATAAATGGCGATATCGATGAGTTCTAGAAAGTAAACAATTTTAATAATTAAAATAGATTCGAAAAGAACCCACAAAAAAGGACCCAACGAAATCTTATAGGGTGAATCTCAACCCCAAGAAAATAACTTCTATCGTGGGTAACTCCAGTGCTTATGAACCTAGTCCCAATCATATAATAGCTCACGTGGGTCACCATATGCCATCTCAACAATCAAGGTTAGACAAGTTACAGAAGGGTGTCATACTAGCAAACAATGAAAAGGCATAACTCTCCAGTGATTGCATCAAACAGGGAGGCACTACCACAAGGATTCGTGCGCAAAACATCCAAGGTTGGGCTGGTAGGGGCCATAAGCAAGGTTCTTATTCCCAACAATCTTTAAGGAGAGAAAATATCCAGTCATGATCAGACGTGATTTTCTTCTAATTGATCGAAAATCCGAGGCAAAAGAGAGCCTTTTGAGGGCCCTATGACTTGTGACGCTCAAGCTTTAGTTCCGAGCACCTCCACCATTGCTTAGTTAGCAAATGTTTAAGTTGGTGAGATGGTTCTGATGTCAGTTGGATTACAAACACCGCCTCAATCTGCCTCAATCTTCCAATATTGAGAGGCCTCTAATCAACATGGAAGCTAATATTGCACATCAAGGTTCAAATGTGAGGAACCTCAGATCTAAGCGTATGATATCTTTTAAGGAAGATGTTTCCGAGGATATCATTTCCCAAGATTCTGTGTTGAACACCTCCATTGCTATTAAGAATAGGATCACTGATTTTGCAGATGGATGTCATCATATGGCGTGTTCATCCAACCACATGTTGAGGTATCTCAGGTCTGTGAGAATCAAGGCATCTAGGGATAGCAGTGCCAAGAAGAGAGGGCATCATTTGGCTAGTACAGATAAATGCAGGGCTCTTAGCCGTAACATTGGAAGACCTTGACGATGGTCAAACTATCAAGACTTTCCAAAAATTCGAAAGGCGTAAGAGCAAACGGTCACATACCATTGAGGATAGCTACTTTGATCCTCATGTCGCGCGCTGCACTAGTATCCTTTATCTACTTGTTTCCCTCTAATGGTTTTTTTGCAGGCGCTAGTGTATTTTTCTTATACAGGTGTTAATATGTGTTCGTTTAGTTGCCTTTGCATTAGGGCTGCACAAAAAAATCGGTGAACCGTGAATCCGGTCCGGACCGAACTGATCTGTATGTTTTGGATTTTAACCGTGGATTAATGGTCCGGACACGGATTCAAAAAATAATAAACCGTGACTCGCGGTCCGGACACGGATTTTGATCTTGAAACCATGGATTAACCGATCCGGACCGTGAGATTTTTATTATATATATGTATGTAGGCTCCGCTTCTAGTCCGGACTCTGGACTTCCGGACCTCAACGTTCCCGATATTTTTTTGACTATCTGATGTATAGTTTTTGTGAAAAACTGCTCGGATCAAGGTCTTCCCGGTATTTTTTTTTTTTATGATTTCTCGCGGGCAACCTTAAAAACACCTTTAAACACATTGGACAATTCGGATTTTGCAAAAATAATTTTTAAAACATTCAAAACACCAAAAATTCTCTAGTTAGGGATCCCTGACTGGAAAATCTGCCTATGTATGTATATATAAATAATTTTATCACTTTTATAAATATTGTCAATTTGATATAGAGTAATACTGTTTTCTCCTATATATATTGTCAATTTGTATTGGACTTTTATGTATTCCACTGCCTTGCATTTGTATTGGACTTTGATGAATTTAGTAGTTGTTCACTATTTTTTTTTGTATTAAACTACCTTTGTTTCTATTCCACTATGTAACTGAACTAAGTTGTATGCTTCTACTGGTGCTTGTTTAGGCTATAGTTGTGGCTCCATCACGTGCTCCATCTAAGGTCTCTTTGTTTTCTACTTTGGATTTTTTAGGATTTTATTTTAATCAGACTGTTTGTTACTTATTTACATATGACATGTAATCCATAGATAAAACCGGAACCGATCCGTGACTCGCGGATCGGATTGGAACCGGACTGTGAGACTTTTGGTCCGGACACGGATTGGATTTTCTAAAAACCGTGACTCGCGGATTAGGATTGGATTCATGCCAATCCAATCCGATCCGGACCATGTACACACCTACTTTGCATAGTTATTGGGAGTAAGCGTTATTTCTTTGTTGTTATTTTACTCTTTTGGTCTCATCACCTCCCAATATAGCCTGTCTTTGTACTAGTCTCTTTTTCAATATTTTTCTTTCTCTTCCTAAATAAAAAACTGTGTATCCACAACACCGAATAGGCGAATACTATAAGATACACTGCGGTTGAAGAAAACCTACTATTTTTGGTAACTTTAAACAGGTAGCCTTTCAAAAGGGACTGGCCCTTAGGAATGAGTGTGCATATAATTTTTGTTATTTTAACTATATAATTTAACACATGTAGAAGTTATAATAACAAGTCTCTACTCCAAATAAACTATAAAAATCTAGTTTATATTTCTCAGATTTGTACATCGAAACGCTATTCTGGTTGCCTATGGATGTTATTGTTAGTGACACACATTCTTGGGTTGTCGTCTCAAATTTTTTTTGGGGGGTTAGTTAATTTAGTAAGGACCAACCAATCCAAACCAAAAGATGGGACCTAGAAATCTATACAAGAAAGTGAAGAACTTCCACACACCAAAAAAAAAACCAGTACGTATCATGAACTAAAGCTTCAAAGTTCAAACATTGTTGTCTCTTCAAGTAAGCAATGGCGTGCGCGCGTGCGTGCGTGTGTGTGTGTGAGAGAGAGGGAGAGTACTTCCACATCACACAGCCATGGATTTGCTATCCATTTCGGTTTGGTAGTGGTGCTACCGTACCAGGTTAGCCGAAAAATAATCCAAGTCTACGACACTTGTGGAATTCATCAGACGAAAACCTTCGCTACAGACCGTGTCAACATTCGCAGTACTATCTGATAACGTGTTCCTGTGAGGACGAGGGACAGCCTCAACATTTCTCCAATTGTCCTGCAGCTGCAATGCAGATCTGAGGCTGCTAGTGCTCAGTATATCATCCATCGAAGGACGTTCAATCTCCTCATCACGCACGCATTGTTCTGCAAGTATGACATACTCCTTAAGACATTCTGGTGCTATCTTGTCTGTTAGATTTCGATCAATGATCTGATCAACAGTACCCCTTTCAATGTTAGTCTTGAACCAACGGACTAAATTCACCTGATCCTCATCCTGTGTCATAATCATAGGCTTCCTACCACAAAGGACTTCCAGTAAGATGACACCCAATGAGTAAACATCAGATTTTTCAGTAAATTTTGCACTCGCAAGGTACTCTGGAGCCATCTATCCAGCGTTATCCACCACAAACGTATTGGAGCTTGTACTTGGTTCATTTTTGGGCAGCATCCTGGAAAGCTCAAAATCTGCAACTTTGGCAACCCAATTCTCATCCAACAAGATACGTGTTGACTGCAGGTTCTGGTGAATGATTGTCTGTTTGGTACCCCCATGGAGGTATTGCAGTCCTCGTGCTGCACCAATGCAGATCTCAATACGCTTTTCCCACCGAAGAGGTTCAATGTTGGTTTTATGGAGACAGTGGTAGAGACACCAAATGTCAACACTCTCATATACGAGGATCATCTCATTCTTCTCATCGCAGTATCCAATTAATGAAAGAATGTTGAGGTGACGGAGATGGGAGAGAACCTGGATCTCATTTCCTAAGTTGGTTCACTTTCATTTCACCAGACGTTCTTTCTATTCTCCTTTTTATCGACACCTTGAGATTCCCATGAGCAATATGGCCTGTATACACTTTGATATCACCGCTGTGCCGAACCACCAATTGCTCATGAAAATTGTATGTGGCCACTTGGATCTCCGCCAAGGAATAACGACGGTATAATTGGATACCAGTGTCCACCGATTGATCCCCTTGAAATTGCTCTGACGATCCTTTCTTAAAACTGCACTTCATCCAATTTTTCCATCCAAGATCTATACCTTTAGGTACTATGCATGGAATACTCTGTAACACCTTTGTGATTTTCCCCTTTCGCTGTGGTGAAGTGCCTTGTGAATCCAACAGGAGCACGAGGCTGTCAACAACTTCTGCCATAGTTGGTCTTCCTTTTGGATGATTATGCAGACATTTGTTAGCGACTTCTGCAAAAACTTTCAATCCATGTGCCGAAATTTCCCCTCTTAAAGAGGGATCAATGATCTGGTCAAGCGTTCCCTGCTTGATGCAGTGTTGAGCCCAGAGGGCAAGGCTGCGCTGCTCCTCCTCAATCCCAAAGTCAATAGGTGGCCTTGCACATAAGGCTCCGTTCATTTGCCAAGAAAGTTACGCGAGAAAGTTAATCCCTAGAAAAGTGAAATGAAGTGAAGTAAAGGAAAGGAAAATTTACTTTCCTGTGAGTGTTCAATTGACAGAATTTTTCCAGGAAAATCAAAATTTGTTTGTTCATTTGGCAAAAAAGGAAAATAGTGGGAATGTTGCTTTCGCATTGGCTAACTATGGACAAAAATTAATTTATGAGCTAGGTAATCACCAAAACATAATCAAAATTGTCATCATAGAACTTTGTAATCAACCACTAGAAAGATAAATCAGTACGATAACTAAAATAAATCTCAACTTCCAACTACTTAAATGGTTAATTACTCGATCCATACAAATGAAACTAATGAAACTGGAACATAGAACTAAAACTAAGATAAAAACAAGTACGTTCAAAAAACCTATTATCTACGCTGATGATAAAAAAAGACCATATAGGCTAACCCACAACAAATTTCTCACAAGGTGCCATAGTAGTCGTAATTGTTGGTTGCATAAATTTGGAAGTGCCTCTCCAAGAATCTTATCCGCATCTCATTAGAATATGTCATAAACGCCTTTGTTTTAACTTCATCACGCAAAAGATTCTCGAAAGCATCAGCAATACTATCTTGACTTAACCCTTGAATTTCTTCCAAAGTCTTAAGTAGCAAAGAGGCATCTACTCGCTCATCAAGTTTGACCTTTTTAGCTTCAATTTCTGTTTTTCGCTCCATTGCTTCAGCCATTTGCCGAATACTTGAAGCCACTGCACTCATAGTTTCTATATGCATTGCACCAATTCTAGCACGTTTCCCATGTTGCCTAGGAGTGGGATATGAAGATGGTTTGCCTCGACTACTCCCGGGGAGTTGGCTACCAGTCTCGTTAATCTGAGTGAAATTAATGCCACTGCCATCCCCAAGGTCTTCATTTTCAATGTCAGCAATAGATGAATCGAATTGAGTACTATCTGCCGCTCGTCTACTATTAATATCTGGTCCTCCACGACACCATTCACCGGTGGCCGCATCTTTACCACATATAATTGCCAATTCTTCTAGCATTTCCAACTTCTTATTTCTCAAGTTCTTCACTTTTGGATGTGCCTATGACATTAATATTTTTAATCACAAAATATCCAACACCTGGCATAAAAATTTGTATAACATTATTTAAAAAAAAATACCTTTACATAAGTTTCCCAAACTTCATTGCTGCATTCCACTTTCTTGGTCATATAGTTGAAGGCAAAACCACTTTGTGCCAACATTCGTTCTATATCTCTGTACCCTCTTTTGATTGTTTTCATTCGATTAATCACGTTATCCTTGTTGAGCATCAAGTTGAAAGCTGCATTCAATGTATTGGTTGCTGCTGTGTAGGCAACCTCTTTGAATCATTTATCAATCTTGTTTCCCTCATTGCATTGGTAGACAAGTGCCTCAATTAGACATTTATCCATTTCCTGGGTCCACATTGTGTTCTTTTTCTTTTCATTTCCAGTTTGACTTTGATCCTCAAATTGTTCCATGTTGCTACAAACGATAACATGTACATAATTCAAAAAATTATAAGCTCTAGATTAATCGAAATCTCATAACAAAGACATCAAACCATTGTTCGTACAATTCAAAAGAAAAAAACAAGAGTCAAAGGATAATATAACACATAACTCCAAATGAAATGAATTATCATCCATTAATTTGGGACATTAAAATCCTGCCACATATGATTCATCACAGAAGTTCTAATAATCTTTCCTGCTCTGCTTCATCATTTCTATCAAAAGTCTCCACCCCTATAACTCCATCGGGTTCTTGTTCACATAGTTCCCTGTCAACTTCTTCTAAAAGAGCATCATTGGGCATTACAATTCTAAGGTGGTTATGAATGATACAACATGCAATCGCCACGTCTGCTTGTGTTGTCCATGGATAATCAGATTCTTCTTTGAGGATTCTATGTTCATCCTTAACAAATTATGACAATCTTCATCAGACTTAACCAAATCGAGTGTAAATTGCCTAACTGTTAAATACTGGTTACGGGGTGGATCCTTGTCATAATTGTAAAAACCACTCGAAGTCATTAAAGTAGCAGCATTGACAATAGCAGCACAAGAAAAATCTGTATCATCATCAAGAGTCATCTATAATACAAAGCAAACAAAATCAAATATAAATTAAAAAAAAAAAAAAAGTGTCCAAAGAATAAAAACATAAATTCTTCTCCTATTTGAAGACCCATGTACCCAAGTGGCACTTGGAGTACTTCTGGTGATTGGATTTTTAAGCCCCCCCTTTAGCAGTGGATTTGCTTAAAAAAATATACCCATTTAACACTTCATATCTATCATCGAGTACTTTTTTTTCCGTAACGTAGTTAATTTTCTAATTAATTTCCGATCTGCATTCATGTAAAAATATATACATACATATAAAAGATACATATGTGTGTGTATACAATACTCCTAGCAGTTTTGTATCGAATCATGAGAAGCGTATGAAAAACAAATAAATTACTGAGATTGATTTGATTATGAATACCAAAGAAATTGAGATGGATGACTTACCTTGCAAATGGACAAACCGTAGAAAACAGAGGTAGAGAAATTAAACCCCAGAGACCCCACCCTTAAACTCTGATATAGAGAGAGGTGGGAAATGGCGCCAAAAAATGAGACTTTTGCCGCCAAAAAAATAAATTTGGCGGGATAAAGATAATAGCAATGGTGGGAATGACTTTCCCGCGACACATAATTCCTTGCTTTTGGCAGGATGCATTTTGAGGGAAAATGAATCCTAGAGGGAAAAATATTTTTGTGGGTCCCATTACTTTCCTGGTAACTGAACACCCCAAAAGTTGAGGGAAAGTTGGTTTTCCCATCCTTTCCCATCCTTTCTGGACAACTGAACGAGGCCTAAGACTTCAAACAGCACCACACCAAAGGCATACACGTCGGAATTCTTGGTTAGTCTACGTGTCGTGAAGTACTGGGGATCCACATAACCGAATGTGCCTCTAACCTCTGTGCTGACATGGGTTTGCGGCTGACTTCTTGTGCCCATTCGAGAAAACCCAAAATCTGAAATCTTGGCTTTCCAATTTTCATCCAACAAAATATTTGTGGCCTTCACGTCTCTGTGTATGACATTTTGCTCAGTATGAAGGTAGTCCAATCCACGAGCAGCACCAATGCAAATTTTGATCCTCTGCTCCCAACGGAGATGATAAAAATCAAGACCACATATTTTTCTCCCCGATTTGTAGAGAACATCGGCAAGTGTCCCATTGACCATGTATTCATAAACAAGTATCATCTCACCGAATTCATCCGAATAGCCAATCAGAGTAACGAGATGAGGGGGCCGGAGGGTTGAAACTGTCTTGATCTCTGTCCAAAACTCTTTTGCCCCTTGCTTGGACTCGGCATTCAAGCGCTTAACGGCAACAATGGTAGCTCCATCATTGATGAATCCCTTATACACCTTACCGAATCCGCCTCTCCCGATGACCAAAGCATCATCGAAGTTGTTGGTTGCCAGTTGTATCTCAGCAAGTGAAAAGCAACGGCACGATTCCTCAGACATATACACACCGTTTGTAGTTGTAGTCACACTGTCCAAAGATGACATATTTAGGAGCTTTTGCTCTAGGAACCAACCGTTAAAATATGACGAAAGAACTGAGTTGCTGGACGTACGGCAGTTATCGGCTTCTAGTGGCTATGGTAAAATGATGATGACAAAGGAAGATGGAGTGCAGAGGGATGAGAATTGGGAGATGAGAAAGGACTCAGCCGATGTTTGACCATTACAAAGCCTCTATTATATTCAGAATCTAAGGATTAGTGACAGCAGCCTTGCTTGGCGTTTTAGAACATGGAAACCATTTAAAAGATCTGCAGGGATAGAAGATTCTTATTCTAGAGTTTAATTATGTATTTGAACAGTTATTGATAGCTCTCTTTATGTTTTTCAACTGAAGACAGCTTTTCTTTAATGTTACTTGGGTGTCAAACCTCAACACCCTAAAACTTGGCTCGTTTATCGATCGAGGCTCATTAAGTAACGAAAGGCTCGGTTCGTTTATAGAAACTCATTAGTAAACTAGCCGAGCTCAATTTTAGGCTTATTTAGTAAACGGGCCAAGCTGGAACACTGAAAGATCGGCTTGGCTCAGCTCGGCTCGGCTAGTTTTCACCCCTACTTGGATGTCAGAAGTCAGAACCCTTAACTAGGAAATCTGAAGAAACCCAATTGTTTATACAAATGCGTTTCTGCACGTTTACAATAACAAATCATATACTATTACAGTATGCTTGGGGCAAGCTTCGTTTCCTTTTTGAAGACGACTTCTCAAGGTTTACAGTTAACTAAAGAATTACATGGTTTCTTTCAAGTCAAATGGCAACTTCTCTGAGTACTTCTTTGGGTGTTTATTTGGCACATGGTTAACCAGGGCCTCAGGGAGCCTTTGGTCTGGATTTGACTCCCCCACCCGCGTGATCCGTTCCTGTGTTGGGATAGCTCGAGCTTGTTTGTGTGCCGCAACGAGCAAAAACTATACGCTGTCATTCGGAAATAGGGCTGCAAATAATATTTTCACTGTGTGAAATATACAAGGTATAAAATTCTCCATTACAAAAAATAAAAAAAATCTACTATTCTTTTTGAGGATTGTGCATCAAAACATAAATTTTGGAACTTGAGCCCTTATTGAGCCTTTATCGAGCCGAGACTTCATCAACCTTTACCGAGTTCTTATCGAGCCGAGCCGAGCTTTAATTGCCTAGAGCTCGCTTATTAAGTGAACCGTGCTGACTTGAGCCCTTATTGACGTGCCGAGCCGAGCTCCAAGCTGAGGATGCGAGCGGCTCAGTTCGTTCACAATTAGTCTTTTCCTTGTATGGAATATGTCCCTCTTTCCTTTTGGTTACCCCACTCCCCTTAGATCGAATTAGTCTTTCGTGGTTGCTTTAGTCTTTCTTCTGTATCCTCTCTTTCATTATTTTCCATCCTTTGCCCTCATATCTTTTGTATGTTGGTGCAGTTGTTCAATGTCTATCTTTGATCTTTCCATGGATTGTACTAGTAAGAACCAAAACAAACCAAAAGAGGGAACCTCGATTATAAACTTGGAAAGAGAAGAACGTCCATGAACTTAAGCTTCAAAAATTGTTCTCTCTTCGCATAAACAATAGCCCCCGCGCGCGAGAGAGAGAGAGAGAGAGAGAGAGAGAGAGAGAGAGAGAGAGAGAGAGAGAGAGAAGGGCTGCCATGGAAGTACTTGTGGTCAACGAAATTTGTGGAATTCATCCCACCAGACCCTTCACTATTGACAATGTCAACATTCGCGGTACTATCAGATAACTAGTTGCTGTGAGAACGAGGAACACCTTCAACATTTCGCCCGTTGTCCTGCAGCTACAACGCAGACACGAGGCTGCTCAGTAATTCATACATCGAAGGACGTTCAATCCCCTCATCACAGACGCATTTTTCTGCAACTGCGACATACTCCCTAAGACAGGCAGGTCCTTGTGAACAGGGCCGGCCGTGAGATTATAGAGGCCTAAAGCGAATTTTAATAAATGGGCTCAATCGGTTTGTTTTTTTTTTTTTTTCCAAAACATTCAATATAGGTGACTAATATATTTAAAAAATAGTAAACACGGTATTTTAATTAACTTCGTAAGTTAACTAAAACAAACTTTTAAAAAAATTTATATCATTCTGACAAAAGGAATCCAACATAAAAAGTACTCCCGCTCATTTTCAACTAATCATATTGTTAACTTTAATTGTAAGATAGTAATATTTATAACAAGAAGAGGATTCTTTAACATTTTTAATCTAATAGGAAAATAAGAAAAAAGAATATAAAAGATTGATAGATTTTCTGCCAAAAGGAGCTGATAGAAAAAAGAATATAAAAGACAAATAGAAAAAAAGGAGCTAATAGAAAAAAGAATATAAAAAACAAACAGAAAAACAAGAAAAAAGATCTTCTGCCAAGAGGAGCCAACCAAGGTCTTCTTGGTTCTTAGGAACACACGCTGACCACTGAGGCGGAAGGCAACTTCTACTATGTTTCGGGAAAACACACCCATATATATATACTAGTTTTAGGCGACATCCGTTGCACATTGCTACGTGCTCAGTCTAGTAGACAATGGTTATCGACGCTTTACACTTTGTGAGAGATCAGCTATGTAATGTACACTCGTGTTTAGTATTTAACAACTTTACCCAAGTACATACAATCACTGTCGCAATAAACATGAAACAGAGATCAAAATTGTTTAAAGTACAAAAGTGTTTCTTATTTTTGCCAAAAATAAGTATCTAAGCAGGGGAAGAAATTATACTCAACACATGGAATTCACATCTAAGGTTCTACGTGTCTTTATAATAGTTTTGTTTTAAAGAAGCATGAAAGGAATATAATTCAAAACAACAATAGATCATCCATTCACCATTTGACTTCTAACTTCTCAAAACATATGAATCCCGACCCGAATAATCGAACTAACTGATGTCGTAACAAATTAATCAAATGCAATAAACATAAGCAGAAAGCTTACGGAGTGTTTGGGAGCCTATTTTTTAGCTTTTCATTTTCAACTTTTTGGCTTTTTGGATTATGGTCAGAATGTGTTTTGAATTTGGGAAGAATATTTGGGAGAAATGTACAGAATACATTGGAGAATGTGAAAAGTAGCTCAGAATCTCTTTTTGACCTCTCTTCTCTAAAGTGAAAAATGAAAAATGAGTTCTCTCAAAACTCATTTTGGTCCACACCACCCAAACACCCAAAAGTAGAAAAGCCAATAATGAGAATGCAAAAAAGAGGGAACACCCTCTTTGAACCAAAAACAAAATAACGAAGCCAAACTTTCAGCAGGGGAAATAAAACACAGGAAAGAATAACACAATAAAATATAAGAGATCTGTCATTTTTCCATTTCCCAATGCAGAGTTGGAACTCTGACCTTAGGGTGAGAGGAGTTTCTTGGGAGCCTAAGTGAACAATAACAATAACCTACAATAAAAATAGAGGATATACAAACCAATAGAGGATATACAAACCAATATTAGTAAGTAGGGAAAAAAAAAAACCTTAACAAAAGCAAATAAAATCAAATAAGTATTGTTCAAAAAATCAAATTTTCGTGATAAGCAAAGCTTCAATGTTTCTTCATCCACAATCAACTTAGGTTAGTTTCTTGACTTTCCAACTCCCAATTCTCACCTTATTTTTTCAACACATCACTCTCTATCTTTTGTAGGCTTATTTATTAGAATTCTCATTTGGATCAAGAACTAGCTGGAATCGCCGCCTCCGACGTCGTTGGCACATGGGTTTTGGTTCTACCCGACTAATAGCAAACTGGTGCAGGTTATTTGAAGTGCAGGCCTGTGATAAGGCATCTCCATCTGAGTTTCTTCTTCTAACTCCCATTCCAGTCTCTCTCTCTCTCTCTCTCTCTCTCTCTCTCTCTCTGTTTCTCTCTCTCCCACCTTCTCAGGTATAAACCGGAATAAGATTTATGGATAGAAGGGATGTTTAGCATGCTCCAGAAGTTTGCTATAGATGGAGAGAGAGAAAGAGAGAGAGAGAGGAGACTCATTGTTGGTCTCAATAAATACTGTGAACCAGATTTTATGGGAATTTTTGTACCTTTCAATTTTGTTTGCACAAAAAAGTACTGGATATGGTACATCACAGCCGCACCAACAGTGTCTCATTAATCTTAAAGGTTTTTGCAGAGGTAAAAGGATAGGTTTTTGGACTTGAGCGCCAAGTAATTCTCAAACATGGAGCAATTAAGGAATGATCTTTGACTTTTGGGCAAAAGTTTAAGTCATGCTTGTACTGAAATTTATTGAATGGAGAAAATAGTGTACTGAAATTTACATGGGAAAACGAAGGGTATGATGGTCTTTACACCCATGTGGCAAGCAACCACCACGGTGGTACTTTATATACAAGTGTGTAGATAGTAGAAATTTCTCATATTTGAGTGGACCCCTAATTGTCACTTAATTTTTTGGGCCTAAAGCAGCTGCACCTCCCTTTTTAGGCTAGGGCTGCTGCTGCACTGGTGAATGATTGCCCATTTGATACCCACATGGAGTTACTGCAGTCCTCGTGCTGCACCAAATTAAACGAGAGTGTAGTGACCCCATCATCTATCACTTGCCCAAACATTGCACCATTCATCTTTAAAACCTATCAACCACACCCCCCTCATCTTTTAACCAATATTACTTAACACCTTTCTGTTAAAAAAATTACTAACACAATTAAAAAAAAATGTGTGCATTTTACTAAAATGCCTATGTTTATATTATAGGTAATGAGTTAGGGCTAAGTCCAAAAGTGTAGAGCAAATGCAGCAAATTAGGTATATTTTTATCGAAAAAAACGCCATTCAACAGTACACATCTTTCATTTTAGCTACCTATTTGCCTTTCAACACTCAAACAATATTCTCTATTTTCCTCTCCATTCATTCATAATATAATACTCCCTCCATTCTAAAATAATAGTTCACTACGAAAAGTCGTGTCATTTTCAAATAAAAAAATTAAGTACTTTTGTATATAATTTTTTAAATTTTTTCACACCAAATTAAAGTAGATGAGTACTTCAATTCAGTGCGAAAAAATTCAAAAAATGATACATGGAAATACTTATTTTTTATTTGAAAAATGGCAAGAGAGAGAAAGTGAGACTATTATTTTGGAACGGTGGGAATAAAATATTATGCACTTCTGTATTCACTATATACAAGTGATATATACGTATCAAGATTGGGGATTTTGTAAATTGAATAATACATAACCCAGTCGATTGTTGAGGTATCTAGATTCCTCATCACCCAAAAATCCATGCGTTCAATCTAAATCAAATAATACAAAATTAATACCCAAAGAATACACATACATGTGGATATAGACTAGCGTTGAACCCATGCTATGTACCGGCGAGATTAACATGCACGCAAAATGTATGTATATGGCATAATAGGTGGCAGGTGGACCCTAATCATACACGTATAATATATCTAGCATAAGATAATGGTAGCATGTGAACATTAAAATTTAAACACAAAATATAGTTTCCTGGTGTTAATAACAGTAACTAAATTGTCGATCAGGAAAAAAATAGTAAGTAAACTAAGACCTAAATATGAGCAATAAATTTTTTTTTTTGAGGGGGGGGGGGGGGGGGAATAGTCATGGTGGGGTGGCGTTTTTTGTAGGTCGGCATAGAATTGCAACACAAACTGTTGAAGACGGTGGTGGCTTGGGATGGGGTCAGGGAGGCGGATAAGCGATGGAAGAAGGTGTCCTACGTCAATCTTGTTGGGAAAAATACAGTGGCAATACAAATTCCAAAGAACAATCTTATTGATAACAATGAATACAAATTACAGAACACAAATGTAATAAGATTAACAGAAACGGAAATGTGATAGAAACAGTAGATTGGAGTATGAACTGAGTCGTGTGAAACCACACTCTCCTTAACAAAGATGCGCCGCCTACCGTAGGTGTTGTAGGATGAACCGACATCTTCGTCCCAGGATAAAACGGCTAGTACCACTAACAACTGGAACACCAATGTTGGCAGCCTTGGCGAACTGACTTGCGTCTATCTCTCTCTCTCAAAGATGAATATCTAAACTTGGAATGTTAGACGATTTTATGGCGATACTCCCTCCGTCCCATTTTAAATGTTCCCTACGTATATCTGTGCCATTTTCAAACGTCTATATCTTTTTATTGGTAAGGTTTTCAAAGTTTTTAAAAATTTTGTCTAATAGAACTAATTAAGGTCTATCAAATAAGATCCATATTGCATATAAAATATATTATAGAATGAAAACTATAAGAGTTTTAAAAAAACACGCATAACCGTAGGGAGCATTTAAATTGGGGCGGAGGGAGTAAAACAATGGCCTAGAGCTGTGTTTATATAGGTGAGGAGGAGCCTCAAGCTTTCAATACGAAAATGAATAGGCAATTCAATTCAGCAATTGAACTGTGAAACCCCCAAATAAAATTTGAAATAAACAGCCACAATGAATTGTTGTAACTTTTGATTTGAATTTGAGCCATTAACCTCAATTCATGAGGGGTATTAACCATACAAAACAGCTGGAGATTTTACACTTCGTCCAAAATCATCGAACTCGGAGTAGACCATTTGGTTGCCTCGTCAGACCCTCCGCGACACACCGGTTTCATTCATTCAAAATTTTGTGAAATTTGCAGGCATACCGACGCAGAATACAAATCTGACCCGAGAGAGAGGCAACGGATAATTCCTACATAGGATAGGTAGCTTTTGGCCTTAAACCTTCCCTTGTGATAGCCTATCGAGTTAACTGGTAGACTAGTGTGCGATCCCGCTTTGAACTATTCTGCCGCCGATATAAACTTAGACAACAGATGTCACACAGAACTTCTCCTAACGTAGTTCAATTCTCACTTTTGGGTTCATTTCGGCCATGACACGCTCTTCCTGGTTCTGTAAGTATTTTCTCGAGAATTTCGCCAGGATTTTCAAAGAAATGATACCACTTCATACTCACATAAGTAACCTTCTTATAATGGGTATCCTGTTATACCCCGCTTGGCAACTCCGACGCAGAAGAGTTATTAAAAGCAACGCTTAACCTCTTCCTCTTTACAGGCTTCACAGTTCTGCATCATAGAAATGGGCAAGAGATCAAATCTCTACAGTGATCATTCTCTATTACACGCAAAAGGTAGTCTCATTAAACCTAGATATTGGGATCTCCAATCAGTTAGGTTGGCTAGCCCCATGGTAACTATGAGCGTAATGGCTTCAGTCTCATTCCTCCCGACGCATTCTCAACTAGCTCTCGAGATAGCCCTTTGGTTAGCGGATCTGCAATATTGTCCTTTGACCTTACGTAGTCAATTGTGACAACCCCACTTGAGAGCAATTTGTCTAATGGTATTGTGTCTTCAATGTATATGTCTAAACTTACCATTGTAATTAGCACTCAGTGCTCTACCAATCGCAGCTTAACTATCACGGTGGATACTAATAGCTAGCACTGGTTTCGACCATCTTGGAATATCCTCTAGGAACTGGCATAGCCACTCGGCCTCTTCCATTGCTTTATTTAAAGCAATGAATTCAGATTCCATTGTCGATGTGCTATACACGTTTGTTTAGAAGATTTCCAAGCAATAGCTGCACCACCTAGCGTGAAGACACATCCACTTGTGGATTTTGAGCCATTCATATCCGATATCCAATTTGTTTCACAGTACCCTTCTAGTACTGCTGAATATCTGGTATAGTGTAGCCCCAGATCACGAGTATACCTTAAATAATGTAGTACCCTGACTATCGCCTTCCAGTTATCATGTCCTGGATAACTTGTGTATCTGCTCAGTCTGCTAACTGAGTAGTCTATATCGGGCCTTGTACAACTCGTCAAGTACATGAGGCTCTCAATTATCTGAGAATACTCTAATTGGGATACCCCGTCCACGGGAGTTCTTGCGATGCTTGTATCAGACTCGTTGAACTTCTCAAGAATTTTGTTAACGTAATGTGTTGTCAGATGTTCTAGTGATCTTCACACCTTGTATCACATCAGCAAGGCCCATATCCTTCATGTCAAACTTAGAGTTGAACATATTCTTCGTAGATCCAATGACCCTGTCATTACTACCAACATTGAGCATATCATGAACGTAGAGACATAAAATGACGTATCTTTTGTCAATGTCTTTGACATAAACACATTTGTCAAATTCGTTGATCCGAAAGAAACCGGAACAATTGATAACAATACAGTGGCAATACAAATTCCAAAGAACAATCTTATAGATAACAATGAATACAAATTACAGAACACAAATGTAATAAGATTAACAGAAATGGAAACGTAATATAAACAGTAGCTTAGAGTATGAGCCGAGTCGTGTGAAACCACACTCTCCTTAACAAAGATGTGCCACCTACCGTAGGTGTTGTAGGATGAACTGACGTCTTCGTCCCAGGATAAAATGGCTAGTACCACTAACCACCGGAACTCCACCGTTGGTAGCCTTGGCGAACTGACTTGCGTCTGCCTCTCTCTCTCAAAGACTAATTTCTGAACTTGGAATGTTAGACGATTTTCTGGTGATAAAACAATGGCCCAGAGCTGCGTTTATATAGGTGAGGGAGAGCCTCAAGCTTTCAATACGAAAATGAATAGCCTATTCAATTCAGCAATTGAATTGTAAAACCCCAAATAAAATCTAAAATAACTCCTGATTTGAATTTGATTTGAATTTGAGAAACTCCTGATTTGAATTTGAGCCATTAACCTCAATTCATGAGGTGTATTAACTATACAAAACTGCTAGAGATTTTACACTTCGTCCAAATTCATCGAACCCGGAGTAGACGTTTGGTTGCCTCGTCAGAACCTCCAAAACACACCGGTTTCATTCATCAGAAATTCTGTGAAATTTCCAACAAATGTGTGGAGGAAGGCGGAAGGGTCGAGTAGGAGGTGGTGTACCAATGGTAGTGGGTTGGAAAGATTGAGAGCTTGGCAAACCAGTGGGTTGTAAAATGTCGGATTTTGTCGGTGGTTCCGTTGATCAGGAGAGAGAAAATACTAAAGGGTGAGTGAGGGGGTGTTCCACTAAGGTGGTTTTTTTAAAAAAAATTGGGTTTTCACGGTTTTTTATGTGATGTATTGTGAAAGAATGACCTGTCTCGATTTTTTGAAAAAACAATTTTTTGTTAGTGGAACACCCCTGAGAGGATGAGAGGGGAACGTGGAGGAGAATATGCATCATCGTCAGCACCCATTAACGTTTTTTTTTTTTTTTTGCTCCTTAGGCCATGTTTGATACGAGGTTTCATTTTAAAGGGATTCATAATGAAGTGGGATTAGGATTAGGATTGGGAATGAGTTGGGATTATTAATGAGGAGATGAATCTTTTCTTTGTGTTTGTTTTGCACAGGATTAGATCATGGAATTATTAATAACATGTTTGTTTTGCACAGAATTAGGGGTGAATTTGTCTTTACAAGCCCATCCCCTTGGGATGGGATTCATAATACCACCTCCCCCTTGGGTTGGTGAATCCCATACTTTTGTGGGATTAACAATCCGGTGGGATTGCTAATCCGGACAAAAAATGAGAAACCAAACACAATATTAGAGGTCCCACCACTTTCATTATTCAATCACATACTCCAAACCTAGTATCAAACATGGCCTTAGTGTCCAAGTCATCAAATTCTGTTATTGAGTTAACAGATTTCGACAGCAAGTGTATTTTGAATAAGAGAAGTAAAGTTTAAGAGTAAAATTGATTTTGATTTTTTTTTTTTTTTTTTTTAAAAATTGAGAGGCTATGAGACATTAGACATTGAGGTCAAACTTTCGGTGTATTTTGAAATTTTCCCAAATATTTAGGCCAACAATGTAACATGTAACCCCCCGCCTCTCCTCTCTCTCTCTCTCGCCAAGGAAACACCAAGAACACGAAACGACCGGGAAAACGAGCAGCCATTGTGGAATCATCACGGCTTTTTCCGAAATAGAATCCCTCCGGTGGACCATCCACCACCACCATAACAAAGCCCAAATTCCACAACTGCCTACGGCGGCGGAGTCCAATCGCACGTTGAACGAGAAACACCGTACCCCGTCCCCTCACGGCGGCAGGGGTGCCCTCCCTTCCGAAGGCGGTTGCCCTTCCGATCTCCTCTTCCTCGCCGGCGGCGGCCAAATCCACCCTTCTCTCTTTACCCTCTAACCTAACATTTTTTTTCTCCTCTTACCGATTACTGATACAGATACGTGTTGATTGAAGAAAAGATGTTGACTATAAAAAGGGTACCCACCGTTGTTTCTAATTATCAGGAGGGAGATTCGGAAGATAATACATTGGTTCAATCCCAAACCCTAAGCGTTGGATGTGGCCGTAATTGCCTTGGGAAGTGCTGCTTACCTGGTGCGTTTTTTCTTTATATTCATTCCTATATCCGTTTTTTAGAAGCAAAGAAAGATTCATGCTTATTCACGATCACACACGCAATGCAGTTTATGTGTGTTTCTCCCTTTCTGATAATAAGATCCAATTTACATAGCTAAGACCCCGTAGAAAAACTCGGACGCGTTGATTGTTTAGTGGATTTGAATTTTTCTTTATCAAAGATTAATCTATGTGCGACATTGTTTTGATGGTTGACAGTTATGGGATCTTTCTTCAGAATGAGATAAAATCGGTAATCAAAGACTCAAATTCCCAAAATAAAAATAAGCCCTTATTCAGAAATCAATCAAAAAGTTCCAATTCAGAAAGCAACCAAAAAGCCCTAGTAATTGATGATGATTGATTGGAATGGGATACGGAAGTTGTTATCCTATGGCCTTTGTCAGTGTTAAGGTTGCTCTTGCTTCTATCAATGCCACAATTTCCGCTTTCACATTCTGTCAGTCGTTCAGTTCCGATTCTAGTGATTAGTTGACCTATTGATGGATATGTTGGTATTCAACACAGATATATCAATATATCATACATACATACAAATGTGTGAGTGTGTGTGTGTCTTGCGCGCGAAGAGTAAGAGCGTACATATATTCATGTGTGTATACATAGAGTAAGAGCATATGTATATTCATGTGTGTGTGTGTGTGTGTGTGTGTGTGTGTGTAGAGGGAGAGAGCTCGTGGTTGGTTATGGCGAGTTTGTGAAAACAACAGAGAAGGAGATTTCGACTTTGTGAATTGTGCGATGTGTGCTTATACTGCTGCTTCTTTTTTTTTTTTTTTCTTTTTTCCTTTTTGGCTTTTCCTGAACCAAAAAAAAAAAAAATAACTGAATTTGAGTGGGGGCACATGACCCCTCATGCCCCGTTATACCTCTGCCCCTGTTTGATTGTGAAGAAGAAAGAGAAACAAAACAAATATGCAATGTGAAATCAAAAAGAACAAGAGAGGATTCCAATCACTCCCAAGAGGTTAAGATTGTGTGGTTCACCCTACATTGACATAGAAGAGCAATCACAATTTACAAGAGAGAAAGGATTCCACTTAACACAAATTGAACAAGTGCTTCAGAGAAAGCTACTATAAAAACCAGAGTATAGGTTCTCTCCTAAATGTATAAGGGAATGAATTGATTATTTGTTTAGAAATTGGCCAAACTAACAAACACACGACGCGCTAAGAAAAATCAAGAAAAGAAACAAAAAAACGCAAGAAAGAGATTTTACCTAGTTCCCCAACTGCATGGTTGAGTACATCCATGGGCCATGGCTCATGCTAGTTCCCACTATGAATTGAGTGAAGAATAGAGTACAAGTTACATCGGCCGCATAGAAATTATTTGTAAACTAGGTTTCACATCATCAATTACTGTAATACCCTTGCCTAGGATTCAGACGCACTCCCCCTCCCTTACTTCTCCTTATCCCCCAACCAACTGAATCCCAAATAGTCAACGAATAGTCTAGAAGAAGGCTTTTGCAAAGTAGTCCCTCCACATTGGTTTCCTTTTTATCCAAGTTCAAAAGTTATGAAATTTTACTTTCTATGGTGGAATTCAGAGCACTGAGAAAACTAATTTTCAATATGGTGATTTTCTTTCCTATCATGATCCCCGCTTCGCCTGTGTATCAAATATGCGCGTAGTAGAGCTCAATTGGTTATGATCATGTTTTTCATCTTCCTCTTCTTCTGCCATTTCTTTCCGCAGGTCATACTGACTGAACATATTGACGTTTTTCAGTTTCTAAGCTTCCTCTATATGCCTTCAAGAAAGATGAATACGAGTCGGCAGATAAAGTCAGTGGTAGTTCTTGCGATGGCAGGCATCCAATAGCATTCCTCAACACTGTGTTGCTGGGCAAGTGGGAGGAACGAATGAGGCAAGGGCTCTTTAGGTATGATGTGACCCAATGTGAGACAAAGATTATTCCTGGGAATTACGGTTTCATAGCACAGCTCAATCAGGGACGCCACCTTAAAAAGAGACCCACTGAGTTCCGGGTTGATCAAGTTCTTCAACCTTTTGATGATAATAAGTTCAACTTTACCAAAGTTGGCCAAGAAGAAGTGCTCTTCAGATTTGAACAGGGCAAGTCTAACAGGTCCAGTTTCTACAGCAGCTCACCAGTTAATGCTGATTCAAATTCACCAAATGTTGTTGCGATTAATGTAAGCCTGTTTGATAATTCAATATCTTTACTCAGCCTTTCTAGTTGGATGCTTTGTTCTTGTGGCTAACTGTTTTTTTCTATGTTTCTATTTTTAGGTGAGCCCTATTGAGTATGGACATGTTCTTTTGATACCCCGCGTCCTTGACTGCTTGCCTCAGAGGATTGACCATGAGAGCTTCTTGCTCGCCCTTCATATGGCTAAATTAGCTTCAGAACCCTCCTTCCGATTGGGTTACAACAGCTTGGCTGCCTTTGCAACAATTAATCATCTCCACTTTCAGGTTTTTAATGACTCGCCTGTTTATCAAAAATGAACTGCAAGTTGTAGCATTCCTGTTCTTCGTTTCTTATGATTTTTTATTTTCTATTTTTTGTTCAAATGACAGGCATATTACTTATCAGTGCCCTTCCCAGTTGAGAAAGCCCATACCCAAAGGATAACGATAGGCAAGGAGCTTCCTGAGAATGGCGTGGTGGTTTCACAGTTGTTGAACTATCCCGTGCGAGGTTTTATTTTTGAGGGTGGATCAAAATTGCGCAACCTATCCAATGTTGTTGCTAGTTCTTGCATTAGCCTTCAAAACAAAAACATTCCTTTTAATGTTCTTATTGCTGATTGTGGGAAAAGAATATTCCTGTTCCCGCAGGTAAATGTTGCTCTATTCCATAAATTGGCCTTGCTTTTTGTCTAGTTACTAGTGATTGAGGATTATGTGTTAGGTATGCTTAGAGAGCTTGAGTATACTGTTAGAGATTCATGCTATATACGCTAGTTACTGATGATTGTTTATTATTGAAAAGCAATGGAAAAATATGAGATCTTGATATATTCAGGATTTCCATCTAACCAACAGTGCATGTTCGAGTTCCGCCTGTCTATTAGACTTATTTTTGGATCTCTTTCTGGTTTGTTTCTTCTGTGATCTTCATTAAGCTGGCATATAAAGTCATGGGTGTATTTAGTATGATAGCTTGGTGTTATTCTATTACATTTGTGAACTTGATCTTATCCATTTCCGCGACAACTTTTTTTCGTAATTCTTGTTATGTGAGTGGATTTATTGGGTTCCACTTAAGGTTGTCAAACCGGGCCTATGCATATAATTTGAAAGTATGTAATCACTTGACAGGTTAATTTGTCTACCAGAACCAACCTAGGTGTTGTAACTGACCTTTCTTTCTTTGTATTTCGAACCCCCTATGTTGAGTTAGGAAGTGTCCGGGCCGTATGATTGTAATGGGGTGCAAGTCTGGAGAGGGTGCCCATAATTTTTTTTGTATGAGTTGAAAACGTTACAAATATGCATGTGATTGTCCAAATAAACATGTGGGATATGAACCTGTCAAGAAATAAACAATAAACATTTCAATATGGTCAATTTTTTGTAGTTTCCATCAATCTCACATACATATATACCATTTTCAAATAAACTTGTAGGCGAGGATGAATTTTTCTGATTAGGGTTCAGCTATTGATACTTCTTATTCTTTTGTTGTGATGAGAAAATTAATCAAGTGCTTCTTGATGAATGGTCAGTGCTATGCCCAGAAGCAAGCACTTGGAGAAGTTAGCGATGAGCTTTTGGACACTCAAGTGAATCCTGCTGTGTGGGAAATCAGCGGTCATATGGTACTGAAGAGAAGGAAGGACTACGATGATGCATCGGAGAAGAATGCTTTGAGACTTCTTGCTGAGGTTTCTCTGTCAGAGGAGAGGTTCGAAGAGGTGAAGGCTCACATCCTGGAAGCAGCTGGTTTGCAGGAGACAGAATCAGTGGGTAATGGCATGAATGTTGAAGAATCTGGCCAAAAGCCTCATCCCCCTTGTGTCGGCTCACATCTAACTCAAGATTGTATGATTCTGCACTGAGGAAAAAAATTTCGGTTTTGCCTTTTTGGTGACTTGTTGGAACATTTGGTGCCTCTTTTTATCTGTTTTCTGCTGGAGTAGATCATAGTTCCTCTACTTCGGTAATTTTATTTACCACAAGAAACTACTCCTGTAATTTTGATGGAATTTATGGCAGAAACCAGTCATGTACTTTTAGCACTTCTGTTTTACATATCTATCACAATTGCTGCTCTATATTTCTGGTAGCTGAACTTGAATATACGAGCCTAGGCGTGTGTGCTTCGTAACGGCCTCATGCTCTACTTTCTAAGTTTCTATAACACACGACGATTTTTCTGGAATCAAAAACTTCCTTTATGCCTGGCAGTGGTGCGTATGCGTCTTTAATAATTACCGGTATGATGCCTACAACTCTTATCAGAATCAGATCTTCTATCGCTGAGACAATAAAACACAACTTCATGCACGCATGATGTGGATTTTTTCTGTAAATAGTTTAAACAGGCTGTGGAATCTTTGCTATGCTGCACATGTAAATTGTGGAATCATGCTATCCACGTCTCAACAGGTTTTTCACATGTCTCTTGAGAAAGGGATCATGTTCTGTACACCAGTTCTTTATAAGTAACATCAAGAACAGAAGCCTTTCTTTTCTTAATTACTATTATTCCTCCAAGTCCTAACTTTGCGTCTATACCGTGAGGTTCGTTCTATAAGGTGAGGTTGTAGATCGAGTTAATGGCAAATATGGACGCTTCATAACTTTTTCTTTTTCTTTTTCTTTTTTTTTGGATGGATAAGGTGGACGAAATGAGATTCTATTCAAATCAAATCTAGAAGAATACCGTTCAACGGTCATGAGTTGTCCGAGCCAATTTACACGCAACTTGACCGTGTCGTACTGTATCAAAATTAAATTTATAAAAACAAGGAATTAACCCTTACTCACAAGAATAGTGGCTAAGTCTGAGTGTCGATCCGTAGAGACAATTTGGCTAAATTACGTTAATTTTGATTAATTTCTAATTTAATTCAGAAAAAGGGATTTGTTGAGTGATTTTGTGATTAACTAAATTAAAGCAAGAAATAATAAAATTGGGTGAAATTAATGGAGAGAGGATCTAGGGTTTCGAATCCACCTGGCCACGTAACTAGGCTGTGTATAGGCTAGGGCTATTATTCGAATCGCAATTGTCAAGAAGATAGTTAAGCTGTCAACAGGCATGAACTATCCCATAGCACGAACCATCTCGCTGGCACAAACCGTCTCTTTCACAGCCTGTCCAATGGCACGATCCGTCTTACGAGCATAACTCATCTCAGTTACCCAAGCTCAAGCGAAGAAACTGTTGAATAACCTGGTATTTGAGATCGCGCACACAAATACACAATTAATTGAAAGTATTAAATTCAATCTATCTGATCATAATGAAAAGGGTTCTTAGTTAAACAACTGATTCGAATGAATAAACCTAAATCCTATACATAAACAAAGTTACTTGAACCGGGGCTTCATCTTCCCCCTAGAAGTTGTTTAGCCGGCCATGGAGATGGAGACGAATGCTTGATTTGATGAAGAACTTGAAGAACCCATGGAACGGATCGCGTTTCTCTCTCTAAACTTGCTTCAAAATATTCTAGAACCCCCAAAACGTACAAAGCAATGGCCTATTTATAATAAAACCCAAAAAAACGTGCTCAACACCCTAATCCGCTTTTGACTCGGGTAAAACCGCCCGGGCGGCTTTGATTCCCGCCCGAGCGGAAAATCCATATTGTAGCCCAAACTTCGCAAGCTCGTCCCGGCTTCGTCCGAACTCAAAATGATGCGATTCTTGGACCGTTGTGAAGCTCTTTAAGTCTACTTTACGTTCCATGCCTTATATCAAGTCCAGTTAGCACTTTTAATTGTTCGGCACTCTCCAAAGCCTACAAACACAATTCAACCATTATAATTCATCAAGTAACTCTATGTTTGGACTATTAAAATGTTAATTAGAGGATTAAATGGGTGCTTTTCGGCACCTATCACAACTCAATTATTTCCCTCCCCGATCCGGTCAAATACAGGTCATTCATGCCGGAACTAGAAGATCCACAAGAGATTTCTCTCTTGTGACCTGGCTTTAAGAAATTGTCAAATTTTGGATTCAAGATGTCTGTGTTTACTACTCATCCTGTAGCCACTTGAGCTACCCTTGGGTTACTAGCATTATGTCCTGTGGGGGAAAAAAATCAATTTTTTGTTATAGGCTAGTACAATCTAATAAATCCAATAAACTTTTGTAATAACTCAACTATACAGTAAGAAGCATAAATATTTGATCAGTCCTTCTATTGTTTGCTCATTGAGCAGAAGATAAAAATGTTCCCTTATCGGTAAGAATGCACACTTACCGATCAAAGAGCACTTTTATTGCCCGTCTATTGGACGGACAGTAGAACTTTCAATATTTGATACTATACGAGGTAGTTAGGAATTGGGAGACCCTGCCCTCCCTTGGGGTTGGCAGGTTTCGCACATTAACAACTTAGATCTCACCTCACCTAAGTGTATTAGCACCGTCTATTGTTTGATGCTATCCAAGCCGTTGATGAGCGAAACGGACGGCTTGGATGGGGGGGGGGGGGGGGGGGGGGGGGGTTGGCAGGGGCTGCCGACCCCAAAGGACAGCAGGCTACATCAAATTTCTTAGGTTATCTACTCATTGTCTTTCGATAGTTATTACTCCCTCCGTCCCAAAATGAATATAAAAAGGAAAATTCTAAAATCAGCCCAATGGGCTGATTATAAGACTTAAAAAGTGTATTAAAATGTGTGAAAATGTATATGAATGTGTAAAAGTGTATGAAAAAGTAAAAAAAGTACATTGGAGTATGTGTTTTATTTTTGTTTTTTTTTGTTGTCTTATTGTCAGCCCAGTGGGCTGACAATAGAAAAACCCATATAAAAAACCACTATTCACACATCTCAAAAAATCATTTACTCCCTCCGTCCCAAATTGTTGGTCCTTCTTTCCTTTTTTGGTTGTCCCAAAACATATGGCCATTTTAAAAAGTTAACAAAGAAAAATGTGTACTTCTTTCCTTTTTTGGTACTTTTCAAAAAAAAGTTGGATTTCCAAAGTAGGACCAACAATTTGGGATGGAGGGAGTATATTTTTTAAGCTATGATGAATCAATCCGTCTATCCGTACGCACGCATCTTAATCGTCCAATTCAACAAATCAATGGTTCAAATCTTAATTACAGTTTGACCAATCAAAGAGCTTTCTTACCAATCAAAGAGTAAATAAAATCTAGACCGTCGAAAATGCTTTTGGACGGTCAAGATGCATCGTACATACACGGACTTGCGTGTACATCGCTTTTTCGATATTGTATTATATATGTAATATGTATCTTATTTGATAAATCTTGTTTAGTTTTCATTAAGCAAAGTTTTTACAATCATATAAAATATTAAAATAGTAAGAAATATAAATAATTTTTCAAATTTGTGAAAGTAGTTTTAGACATCCATTATGAATGAAGTACTTACCTTCCTTTTATCTTATAACTACCAGAGGTTCGGGTTATCACGAGTCCAAGGTTTGGAACTGAACTGGAGTTGGGGGAGGTATAATCAATGGTATATTGGGAGAGGTAGAATCAATGGAATACCAATGATTTGGATTTGCGGAGAGACTCTTCTCGGTAATAGTTCACTGGTAAGAATCCTAAGCAAATCCAAACTACTAGTTAAAGCAATAGACGATCTAGATTTGAATTGTCTGTCCAATCTAAATTAAGGACTTGAACTATCCCTCGGTCTAAATTAAGAATGGGAGAGAGGATCCAATTCCTAGTCCAGATGATATTCACACTAGAGTACGAAATAACAGGGATGTGTATCATTTTCAGCAAAAAGAGGATAACCCACTGTAGAGGGGAAAAATCTGGGTATGCTATTTCCACGCCTCTATGAGATCAACAATATGCACTCTTCGCCGGAACTCTAGCACTGCAAGACAATAGACGGTTAGAGCACATTTGTCTCTCGTCGGCAAAGGCCCTCCGATGCTTAAGTTAGTGTGGACGGCCCACCTGGATTGCGCGAAAAAGATTGCGATTGTTTGAGTCGCCACCCGGATTTGAGGTCCGAACCCGAGAAACCGATAAAAATATGACTCGCTGCCCATTGAAAAAAGATTTTACTAGTCCTGACGGAACCAAAGATTTCTCGGATTCGGGGGTTTGGTTACGAGAAGGGAAGGGTTTTACGGCACCCCTCTCGCCCGGTCCGTGAACCGGTCTCTACTCAACATTTTGTGGGATTTTAAAAATGTGTGAATTTTAATTTACTCACATAAATGGGGAATCGGGGACAGGGATCACATAATAACAAAATATACAAGGGATACGATTTTACAGTGGATGCTTGTGCACGCGATCTACATGGATGATGACCATGAAACTACAAATGTTCACAGAAGTAAATTACAACAGAAATCACACAATAACTCAAGAAATTATGATCATGAAACTTATCATACTGCTTGCAATCTGGATCCCAGAATGGGGATTGAGCGCTCAAGGGTGATGACTTGAGCGCTCAATCCTCATTCCACCCACACGTTTTCCTTGCTGGTTTTTAATGTTTGATGATACTTTAAGACTTTGAACCACTACAGAAACATCACACAAGTATCACCTCACTCTAGAAATCTCCAGAAAATGCTTAAAACATACTTGCTTCAAAACCAGTTTGAGCGCTCAAGGCTCATGGATTGAGCGCTCAAACCAATTTTTGCAAGAGAGAGGGATTCAGATTGCAAACGCTGCACTGACCATTTATACACACCAATAAGGATTTAAATCATAATCCATCAACAGAGTTGCTGGAAAATTGCAAATAAAACCAAGAACAGCTTGAGCGCTCAAGGATCTGACCTTGAGCGCTCAAGCCATTACATGGCTTTCCACTTTTTGACCTTTAAACAGATTTCAATACCTCCTCAAGATCACCAAAGGCATAAAATGAAGTTTCAAAAGTTTTGACAGCCACTGTTTTGCAGTTGAATATAAGAAATTTGAAGATTTTGTTCTTTGATCACCATAAAACGGTTAATTTACATTCATGCATGCAGTTTTGGTGTGGAAATAAACTGCTTCGAGTGTTACATGAACGAAATTAACTTTTAAATAATGATCAAAATCAAAAGAAAGCTCAGAAGTTAGCAAAACAGAGGCTTGTTCAGAACTGGGCTTGAGCGCTCAAGGCCAGAGGCTTGAGCGCTCAAACCTGTTGTAACTGCAAATTTGAAAAAGGTTTTTGAGCAACTTTCAGACCTTTGTGAGTTCAATGCAAGTATAGAGAACTTGCTTAAACTCACTAGCCTTCCTCAGAAGGATCAAAACAGTGAGTTCATCACATGTTTTACTACCTTTTGGAAGATGTTTGTGATTTGAGCTTGATTCTGGGCTTTGTGGATGTTTTTGGCTTGTAATCTGAACGAATTGAACAATGTAGGTGGTTGATCGATGATCAAGGGTCGAATTTCTGGGTTTGATGAGTGGTTTTGTAGGTGGTTTTGATGGTAAAAGAGTGGTTTTGTAGAGAGAGAGAGAGAGGAGTGGTTTTCTGGTGGAAAACCGAAGGTGAAGAGTATGAGGGTTCGTCCTCAAAACCAGGGGTAGTGGGTAGCTTTTATAGAGTGAGTGGGAGGGAAGAGAGGAGAGAGAGGAAGTGGGTTTGTGTATTTAGGAGTATTCTAGGTGTATTTTAGGAGTTGGTGGAGTGTATTGTACACATGGAGATCGTATAAGATCAACCCCAGACGCTCCCATGCAGGAAATCTCATGATGAGATACTCTGCAAGTTGCAGACTGGACCGGAGTTGAGCGCTCAAAGCCGTGGGCTTGAGCGCTCAAGGTGCTCCTCAGGGGTTTGAGCGCTCAAAGCCATGGACTTGAGCGCTCAAGGCTATGGATGGCAATTTGCTGGCTTGGTTTGGTTCAACAGTGCTTGGGTTGATTTGGCACATTTTGATTGTTTGGGTGGTGTTTTGGTTGGTTTTGATCAAATTCAAGTCATTCTCACAAGTTCCAGGTAATTATGATTGATCCATTTCATCATCGGAGATGCACAAGCGTATCTTAGGTTCAAAATTGGGGTGTCTACAGTTAGTATCACGTACTAGAAGGAAATCATAAAACACGTAAAGCATGTAAACACGAATTACTGCGTACCTTTCTTCATGGGTATTGCACCTTATTTATAGATGCAGGGTGCTTGTTGTCCAAGGATCCTATTCACATTAGGAGTCCTTTCCTATATGGGACTCGCTCCATATAGAAACACAATCTTTATTCTACAAGGATTCCCTCCACGTTAGGAATCTTTGCCATTATCGGAATCCTCTTTACGTTAGGAGTCCTTTCTCTTATGGGATTCGTCCCATATGGCAATACAATCAGAATTCCCTTCTCGTAAGGATTCTGTATCTATACTGGACTTCTTGTCCAATATGGAAGCCTAATGATAATCCCTTACCTCTCAGGATTTAAGCCTTATCACGTAAGAGGCTAACCTGCCACCTTATCACGTAGGCAGTTAGCTCGGCAACATACTTGCCTATTCTCATATACTGTCGCCGACCAGATACAGAGCTCGGCATTGGCCTCGTGCACCTTCTCATGGTACCGCCACCATCCCGTGGCGCTATCCTGACTGCACACTTGGCCTACCCTGCTCGGCCATAACCTGGGGCCCTTTCTTATGGTCTCCCCGAACTGAGCCACCCTCACGTAGTGTCCAGGCTAAGCACGTGTTTCGTACGTGCTTGGGTATTTCCCAATATAATTGGATTCTTCCCTCTCCACCCACAATAGTGAAAGTGTGAAACATTTCGCACCCGATAAATTTGTAGGTACATAATTTTTTGTACAGATTTTGTACATATTTATGGTTTTGGACCTCTTCGGGGTCCCACAAGGATGATCAGAGTCATTCATATTTTTCAAAATAATGTTTACTTGTATCCCGTAAAAAATCTCGGATATCGGGAAATGATCCATCAGTTCATCTAGTTTTTTATTCATAATTAAAAACTTGATGAACCGATGGAGCATTTCTCGATATCCTTAGTTGATTTTTTACGGGTTACAAGTAAGCATTATTTTAATAAACATGAATGGTTCCGATCATCCGTGTGATACCCAAAGGAAGCCCAAAACAACATATTTGTACAAAAAAAATTGTACTAGTAGTCCTGTCCTTTGGCACTAAACTTCGCATTTTCCAGCATCAAAGCAAGGTCCTAAATTGAAGGGGATGTTAGGACCTGCATGGCTTCTTGGAGGGGCATAAAAAAAAGACTCGAACCGTTTGCTTGCTCGGATGGAGAGTGCCCTTAGCAGGGGCGGCTCCACCATTGCCCCGCGACCTCGCTGGGTTCAAAAAATACATTGAAAAAAAAATAAAATTTAGATATAACTAAATTTTTCTTTAGTATTGTCAGCGTTGTGTTACTCGTGCAAGGTTAAAACAAATGTTTCAACTAAATTTGAACTAAATTGTTATAGCCCTAATAAGACATAACAAACCTAACCCAATTATGAGAGCCCAATATATACTCCCTCCGTCCCAATTTTATAGTCCCTTTTGGGGATTCTAACTTAATAAGGGGACATAATCATTGTACTTTTGAAAACATGTTTTTTCTTGTTTTACCCTTCAATCATTACAACTTCTTACTTTTTTATTACTTTTAACTTCAAAATATAAGGGTAAAAGAGGAAATTGTTTAACAATTACCCATTTAGTTTTGAAGTGGGACAATATTTTTGGGACGCCAAAAAGTGTCAACTGGGACTATAAAATGGTTGTCTAGCATTTGGGTCAATGTGAAAACACTAAAAAATTGAAGGGAATTAGACGACTTCTTTTCTCCCTCTCCCTCTCCCTCTCTGTCCCCCTCTCTCAGTCGGCAAACAAAATATGAAGAATCGTCGTGAGATGTAATATGTCGAAATATCTTTTTATCAAACGACGTAATGTACACCTTTTTTTTCCTCAAATTTGAGTGAAAATCTGAGTAAAAGCTCCGTTTGATACCACCCTCTCCAACCCTTGACTCAGATTTTGAACCTCTTCCACCGCCCGCCGCCGCAAAACTCTTGAAAAATCAGATCTAGACCTAGAAAATCACGTGCGCCGCCGTCCTGTGTTCGACTGTGGTGGTTCAACTAAAAAATCGACGGGAAAATCGACTGTAGTGGATCTAGATCTGAAAAATCGACTGGAAAATCGACGACCTTGGTGACGACGACGACGACGGTGGTGGAAGGTGGTCCGACGAAGACGAGGACGGTGGTGGAAGGTGGTCCGACGGTGGTGGAAATTTGGTTCAAACCCTTTTTTCTCCCCTAAATTTGAGGAAAAATTTGAGTAAAGTTTGATTTGGTATGTGTTTGGTTCAAAGAGTGGAGTGAGTTTTGGGGGGTTTTGACTTAGATTTTGGTTTTGGATTTGAGTTTGAGTCTCGGGTGGAATTGCTCTTAGTCTAGTAATTTTTATGCATTTTCTAGCTTTATGTAATCCTTCATTGTTCTGGCTTAGGTCTCTTGTATTCTTTGTCTAAGCTTTATGAAATTTACAGATTACAAAAATAAAAAAATAAATAAAAACTTTGGATAATACCAGCAATCATAGCCATAGACATAAAAGACGAAAAACATGGCGGCGAACGAAGCTCTCGCATATGCGGGATAATCATAGTCGTAAACATACTGCAAATTTTTTCTCCAATTCCAAATTTTCCATACCTTGAGGAGCAAGAGCACAAAGCAGTGCAACGCTTATTGCATTTCAGGTAAAGAGAAAAAAAAAAAAAAAAAAAGGTCAAAATACGTACAGAATGCATCCTTATTCCACTATTAGGAGCCCTAATTTACCGTCGATTTCAACAAATTCGACTGTAAACTACGGAACTAAAATCTAAGGCGTCATCATCTTCTTGAACTCCTCGAAGTTCACACACCCATCGCCGTCCACATCAACAGACCCGATCATCCTCGCACAATCCTGCACCGAGCACTTCTCCCCCAACCCCTTCATCACTTCGTGCAACTCCTGAGCCGATATCAGACCGTTCTTGTCCCGATCGTACATCTCGAACGCGTCGCTGACCTCCTTTCCGCTTCCTCGTCCGGCGCCGCCGTCAGGCGAGGCGGCTGCGCGGTGGAAGTCGGCGAACTCGTGGAGGTCGATGGCGCCGTCGCCGTCCTTGTCGATCTCCGTCACGGCTTCTTTGATCTCCTCCGAAGAAGTCCTGTCGACGCCGAGGGCTTTGAAGACGGATCGAAGCTCGGAGACGGAGATTTTTCCGTCGCCGTTCGTGTCGAACTTGTCGAATATCTTCCTCACTTCGTCCATGTCGCCTAGAGAGGAGGCTGAACGTTGATCGGCAATGCTCGGAGCTTGCGCCATTTCTAGAGAGAGACAGATTGATTGGCAAGTTCAGTAGGGAGAGAAGAAATTTTGAAAGCTAATTTCAGTGACTTACCCAATGGGGGTATATAGGGAGTAGTGATGGCTTTTGGGTACACGCGGTATGGACGCGTTTGTGTCCTTGGACACGCTAGCCTATGGTTTTCTCCTTTAAGAGCATCCAATAGTATCTCTAAATTTTTCTCTAAAAAAAATAATGAACAATGCATATTTTTTATTTTACCAATTTACATTTCCAAAAATCCTTTCTATTACTCTCTTTATTAGTAAAATATGATATATGGGGGGAAAAGTGGGAGAGAGACGAGAGAGAATAAAAAAAAATAAAAGTAACGGCAGAGAGAGGGAGGGAGAGAGAGAGGATAAAAAAACGGAGTAGGGAGTGAACAGTGCCTCCCCAAATGGGCAGGTTTTTGGGGATGCACTATAGCAATTTCTATTTTAGGGAGGGGTTTAGGGAGTCTCTTGGAGCTGAATTTTGGGGTTTGGCTCCCTAAAATAGAAAAGGGAGGGGTTTGAGGAGCCTTGTCGGGATGCTCTAAGGGCGTGTTCAGCTAATGGCATTTTTATGTGATGTATTATGAGAGAATGATCTGTCTCGATTTTTGAAAAAACTTTTTTTTTATTAGTAGAACACCCCCTTAGTATTTATGCCTTTTTAAATTTATTGCAATATAAATTTTATATATTCTTAAAAGATTTAAGACTTATGGGAGTATTAGGGTAGAAGCTTAACCCAGTTGGGGAGATCAAATTTGTTCACTCTCGTTTTGTTCACCTTGCAAGATTGTGTACTCATTATGTGGCTCACATTAAAAATTAAAACTGTTTATTTTGTCTAGATTCATTTCTTAGGAGCTCTTATGAAATTTGAGTTCAATCCATTATAGATGAGCTCTTGATTTAAAAGTTCAATTTTTTTAGCGAGAATTTTAAAGAAAAATAAATAGAACTCCAGATGAAATAGTTATCAATATCTGATTGAGCTAAATTTTTACGTGACCTCTTAACAAGTGAATTTGGACATAATGAATTATTTCGATCATCGAATTAAAATATTAATTGAGTACAATTCATCACCGAGAGTGACAAAATGGTGGTGAACAAATTTTCTTTCCTCAGTTTGGTGATAAGATCTGGGGGATCCATTTAACGTGGCATGTGTTCCTCACACGGGATACGATAATCCCCAAAAAACTGCTACACTCCACGTTCTATCGACACGTGTAACACCAAAGTGTGTCGGGATTGCTGCTTGCTACATCTGGTAAGGATGATGGGAACGTAATTTTGTTCTCATTTTTTTTATGTCAAAAGGGTCGTGAGTCGTGACTCATCATCAGAGGAATAATTCAGTACGTTTTGGGAGTGGTAAAATATACGAGTGCAGAGTGCAAAGTGTACTTTTTATGTGTACTTGACAACAAGAATAGGCATGGGTCCGGGTGGGCACGTGAAAGGTTGAGCGGATTGCAAATTAGGAACTTCCAGGGACGATTTTCAAATAGCTCAGCAATAAAATACTCTCTTCATCTCAAATTTTTAATCTATTTATAGGTATGTGTGTCATTTTTTAATTACTTACATCTTTCAAAGAAAAAGTAATGGAGAGGCATAATTATTTTTACAACAAAAGAGATGAGTCAAAATATATATGTTATACTTTTGTGGACAAAAAAATTAATGATTAAAAAAGTGTTAGTAGGGTGAGTTAACTACGCCAAATTTTAGCATTAGCGGCATTAGAAAACCGAAAAGCCCCAAAACCGCCGGGAATGTCCATTAGCGGCGGTAATCACGACTACCGTCTATACGGCCGACGGGAATACTAAAACCGCCGGAAAAAGTTTTTAAAACCGCCGGGAAAAGTCCAGACCATTAGCGGCGGTTTTACAACCGCCAGTAAAGCTAAATCACGTATAAAAAAAATAATAATAAAAAGATTACACGTGGCGGCTGGCGTGGCACGCAATCTTTGGTTGAAATGCTTGGCTCAGGACTTGAACCCGAGACGTTGAGCCCCTTGCGCACGTATCCTACCAACTAAGCTAGCACGCATTTTGTTTCACTTGGACCAAAAAAAATATTTGTACCATACAATAGTATATTTCCGAAAATTTATTTTTTACCGGCATTTTTAAAAAAACTGCTGGGAATGCCACTTTTGCCGGCGGTAATTTAAAAAACCGCCGGTAAAAGTCGCTTTTTCCGGCATTTATTATACCGCCGGAAAAAGTGGCTTTTTCTAGCATTAATTGTCCCGCCGGGAAAAAAACTGGCGGGAATGCCCATTTTTTCTTGTAGTGTGGCTCCACCACCTCATATCTATCTCTTCTACTTTCCACCCAAATCAATGAAGCAAAATTCCATAAGAAAAACTCAATAAAACATATTCTTACTATAACCAAGATATGCAAGTGTAAACTAATGTACATGTGTCCCGTTTTATTTTTTTTATTTGGGATGTAAAGTACTTACCCTTCATTTTGCGAAACATCCACCAAAAGAAATGTGGAACCTTTAGCTCCATTTTAGATGTTAATCATCGCCTCCATAGCCTGAGAAATATTCTCAAAAAAATACTAAATAGTACTAGAAAATAAAGTATTTTGCTGTTAAAAGAAAAACAATAAAGCTTTGAAAACCTAAATTGAAGTTTCAAAAAATCAATGCATAATTAATCATTTACCAATCAAGGTTACTTGAGTCTCAGTTGTCCATGAGATGCATAAGCATTTGAATATACTGTGCAAAAAAATAAAAAAAAGACAAAATTAAAAATCAAAAGGCCAAAGAAATTGTTTCATCTCTATATATTAACATAGTATGTTATATACCTCTAAGTTTCATGGGATGATGGTGCTATGGGAGACGAGTGGGAGAAGGAGTTATTGGTGTAGGAGAAAAGGAGAGGAATAACATACTCCCTCCATCTCAAAAATATATTTCTTTTTTCTATTCTAACCGGATAAAAAATTGATTATATCTTTCAATCGGTAATACATTTCATATGCAATATGGATCTTGTTTGATAGATCTCAATTAAATCTAAAATACAAAGTTTTTAAAATCACCTAATACATTATAGATTATAAGATATATTACATTATACACTACAAGAGATTACACCAATGCCAAGTAAAAAAACCGACTAAACAAATTTACTTGGCAATTAGTGTAATGAAGTCAGGGAGCAATAACCTCTTGTTCCATTGCCAACTAAACTTTCTTATTCGCTGAAAGTATGTTTTTACCGACTAAAAATACATTTTACTCGGGAAAAATGTGGCGCCAAGGATTTTTTTGGTGGGAAACTCTTTGCCGAGTAAAGTATAGTCGGCATAGTCGGCACTAATTAAATTTTTTAATACTATTATTTTTTGCGCTAATTTGAAAAATTCTATGGGAATGTTGGCGGGGGATTATGGTATTTCCTGAGCAAACTTTAGTCGGCAATTGTATAATTTAATTATTTAGTCCCACATATAATTTATGCTAATGTACTATATTCTACTAAGAACTAATTCAAAGATATCATCAATTACATCACATAATTATAGGCGATTATAACATTCAATAATTTACGTAAATGATAAAATCAATTAGTATAACGAAATCAATGTTCTCGATCGTCATGATTGTGCCGCGGTTGTATGGTTCCTTTACATTCAATTACCGAAGAAGACTTAGTTTACTATTAGTTGTGTCCCGATGATGGAGTTTTCTAAACTCGATTGAGCCAAAATTTTACATGAAAGATTTGATCAGCAAGCACCACAAAATAAACGATCTTGATCATCATGATTATTTAGCGGTTATGTGGCTATTGTACATTCAACTACGGCAGAAGACTTAGTTCCTATTAATCACATCTCGATGAAAGGGCTTGGTAAACCCAATCAATCCAAAAATTTACGTGAATGATTTAATCAAGAAGCACAATGAAATCAACAATCTCGATTGTCATGTTTGTGTCGCGGTTGTGTGGCTACTACACATCCGCCTATTGCACAAGACTTAGTTTGCTGTCAAGTAAGTTGAACACATAGATTCTAAAGGCCGTTGATGAGTATATTTTTATAATGATCAATCTCAACCGTCAAGATTTCATATTTTTCTTATTCCATCGTCGTCACAAAAAATGAAAATCATCGGATATTAACAACCACATGATCAAAAGATATTAAATGTCCAAAGTCATTAAATTCTTATAGAGTACCCTCGAGTCCTACTGAAGGTTTTTTTTTTTTTGCTATCAGAACCGTCTGTCTTTTGCAAAATATAAATTAAATTATTTTGCACTATGACGAAGTAAATGACATATCGTTAGATATTTGATCAGACAGAAATATCATTCAGTATCCAAGATCCTAAATATTGAAATAAAAAAAAAACTAAAAGATTGGATTAATTACTTATAATTATTCGATTGAGTTGGTATTCTAGGATGTCAATCAAATAATTATTTTAAGATTACTGAACGGCTCGGATCATTTAATTAGTCGGAAACGAAGTGGCGCCAAGCCAGAATTCCCGGGTGGGTAAACTAGAGGCCGTTGCAGATTAAAAAAAATAAATTTGGAGGCCGACTAAAAGTTTAGTCGATGAAGAGCTTTTTTTTTTGTTTTGTGCCAACTCAAAAAATTCGCGAAAATGTTGGCGGGATATAGTTAATTCCCGACTACTTCTACCCAAACAAGTGGTGCAGGTGAAGTACATATTTTTAATGTATTCCTCCTTATTTGTAAAAAATGAATTTCACATTTTCAATGTATTAGTCACTTATAGATGTTTTTTTGTCATTTTTAATGGATTCCTCCTTGTTTGTTCTTTAACAGGTGCACCTAAACGAACAAGTAAGCGAGGGCCTACTCGTGGAAAATGAGTTAGAAAATTGATTGCCCACTATGGTTGGAAGAGGATCGACGTTTACGTTACTCAAGAAATGAGAGCCTTATGTGGTATTAATGCAACAAAGGTGGCAGCTGAGTTGGGAGTTCAGATCAGACATTCATGCCCTATTGAAGGCTTCTTCAAGTCATGGAGGCATGTCGATTCAGGTCTAAAAGGAGCCATTATCCAAGTTGTTCGGGTAAGTTCGTAGACTAAGAACTTGACTCTCTCTCTCTCTCTCTCTCTCTCTCTCTCTCTCTCTCTCTCTCTCTCTCTCTCTCTCTCTCTCTCTCTCTCTCTCTCTCTCTCATGCTATATCAATTATGAGAAAACTAAAGAGTAAAATCATTCACTGCTACACTTTTATGTTTTAGGACAAGTTTCGAATCCATGAGGATGAAGATGAGTTCATTGAGTTGGTCGATGAAGTTATTAATGAAAAGGCGACCACAGTCTACACGGAACGGAAACATGAAATGGGCAAGCATTACAGGTTGACGAATGAAAATTACGAGAAGACAAAGGACGCACATGATCACCCATATCGTCATCCTTATAAAGGGGTGAATCAAGATAGATGGAAGTATATGGTCGATCATGTATTCGGAGATGATACGTGGAAGGTTGATAAAATACATATATTGAGTTACATTGTCAATTTTAATTTAGTATATAACATTTCCAATTTTTTCAGAAACGCAATCTTGCTGGGCAAAACAATAGAACCTTGCTACCATATAATCATACTTTGGGTTCTCGGTCCATACCTGCTGCAATGACCATTGAGGTGAGATGCTTTATGATTACAAAAATTGGTTGTGTGATATGGCTTTGCTGACTCTTAATACATTGTTTTTGCATGTTAATCATCTTATATTGTTATTTGAATGTGTTAGGCTGACAAGAGAGATGATAAGAGGCTTCCAGATTTTTGTGCCACGTTCGAGGCATCACATACATTGAAAGATACACAAGATTGGATCAATCCTATTTGTAAAGAGAAATATGTATGCACCCAATATTTAGCACTTATATTGATTATGGTTGTCTGCAAAACTATTTACTGATTAATTTTTCCTTGTCTTGCTTGTTTCTTTTTTTTTTTTGCAATGACAGGACAAGATGATAGTACTAAGAGACCAGACGGCTCAATTTGGAACTCCACTGACTGCAGAAGAACTATCAAAGGCAGGCCTCGGGGAGAGGAAGAACTAAAAGAGGATTCGGTAATGGCCCAATGCCCTGTTCCTATATCTCAAAATCCAAGTCAGAGTTAGCATGCCAGGGGCAGTTGCAGAAATTTCAAGCTAAGATGGATTCTATTCGTGAAGAGCACCGTAGAGAGAGGGAGGGGGAGAAGATAAGGTGGGAGAAAGAGCAAGAAGAGGCGAGGCTACGTGAGGAGGAACATACGCGAAGGTATGAGGAGGTGCAGAGGAATAATGAAGCAATGCGAAGAGAATTGGATGAATTCAAAAAGTGCATGATGCAATTTCAGAATTGTGGACAAGGCACTGTGGGATCAAGGTGATGGTAGCTCAACTATTCGGTACGTAATTTGTCCTCTATTAGCTTGGTTTGGATGTGTTTAATACATTGGAATACAGAGGTTCAGGAAAACCAAAGCTGGACTCTGCCTATGTTAGAAATATGTGATTTCACCCACACAAACAATAAACTACACGACGATTTATCTCAAACTACTATGCCACAATCAGCATAATTATGGCTCAAGGATTCTGCCTTCTTGAATATCTTCAAAACTCTGTTACATCCACGGCAATTCCAACTTATGCCAAAGAAAACTAGCCCTCAAAGCACATAATAAAACCCACTATAACTGTTAAAAAAAAAATTTCTCATGGGGCCCTATGACTTTTCAGTACTCTAACAAGGGTAAGTTTCTGATAATTACTTAGTAAATCAAACAACTGAGGACAATAGTTAAAGGGCAATATTTGTGGTCCATGGACATCCAAGTGATGCATCATGGACTATTAGAAAGGATTACAGTATTAGTATTAGAAGTTTGGGGAAGTCGTTGATTCAGTATAGGATTGGTGATGTACTAGGGACTTCTCTATGACTTGACAATTGGCACCCCTTGGGCCCCTTGTACAACAGATTTGGTAATGATGTTGTTTTCACTCTTGGAAGGTCTTCACATCTAAGGTGTCTTCTATCATCTTCCAAGGGGATCTGAGATGGCCTAGACCCAAGAATAGGGTCACACAGTCCATAATCAGTCAAAAAACTCATGATTTTAAACCTTATTGGGAAAAAGAGGATTCTATTGTGTGGCTGCCACATCCTAGTAGTGGTAGTTGTTTTGAATTCTGCTTTGAAGGCTATCAGAAACAGATTCCCTGCTTAGCAGTGAGCAAAAGTTATCTGGTTTAGTAAGCATGTTCCTAGATGGGCCTTTATTCTATTGTTGGCTGTGCAGCAAAAGTTTAGCACTAAGGACAGGTTTATTAGTGGGGGTATGAGGGTGGAAGACAGGTTTTGACTATGTCGCAATGGTACCGAGTCCCACCTCCAAATTTTCTTTCGCTCTTTCTCTTATTCAATTTGGTATGCTGTTTGGGGAGGATTCCTAAGCTGGCTTTCCATGTAGTTTGTTGGATGGAATGGATTGATTTAGCTTGAATGTCAAGGGATAAGGGCTTTAAATGCCTGCTTATGAGGTGTGTCATCGCTGCTTGTGTTTATTTCACTATTTCATATGGATGGAGAGGAATCTCAAGGCTTTCCAAGGCAAGGTTACTTCTGTGGATCACGTTACTCTAAAACTTGTGAAATATATTGGAAATTTTCTGAGCACTAGGAGGGTTGTTAAGCCATCTCCAGAATAAGTCCCTAGGTACCAGTTGGAGGTTATCGGCCAACAACATTTTTTCTTAGTCTAGTTCTGTCTGTTTGTGTTGGTGGTGTTGTTAATTGTATGTAGGGTGGTGTAGTAGTTTTGCAGAGCTGGTCCTGCTCTTTTGCTAGTTATACTGGGCTATGCCCCCTTTTGAGTTTGTCCTTGTTTGGGGACTACTGACAACTTAACATGGTATCAAAGCTCATGTTGGGAGCGGTCTTGGTTCAAGTCTCTTTGTTTGCATTTTATCCCCGCTTGCATTTTTTTTCTCCCTTTCCTATTTTGCTTCACTCTATGTATAAAATTTGCATCTCCACGTGCAACACAGGGTTACACGCAAGGGAGGATGTTGAATAGCTTGATATTATTGTTGAGCACATTTCCCAACAACTTAAGCTTTTGGAACTACTGAGAACTTAACTATACGCTCCGGTTCTTCGGTGCAAATGAAAAAAATATCATAGAAAGCATCCATAATAAAAGAAGCTTCAATGTTGTTTCTTGCAAACATACGTCCTTACGCCTTCTCACTGTGATATGACTCCATTTAAAATTAGGTAATTCACCATATCAAAAACTTCTGCTGGAATAAAGTTTACCTATGTTCCAATCCACGTGTCCATGCAAATATGGAAGCAATACTATTTGTATTGGTTTCTTGTCCCTTCTGGATTCTTGTTATAATATTGTTCCATGTACCATATGATTGTTCTTTTTTTTTTTGCAGATTGATAACACTTTGGTGGAGTATTTTGTGCTGCTACTTTTTGTTTTTTTTTTTTTTTATCCGCCTACTTTTTGTTAATTAAAGTTGGACTTTGGTTGTGGATTCTACGTACTTCGATGTTTGGCAAAAGATCTTGCATTTTGGGAGTTTGGATACCTTTTGTTTAATATTTACATATAGAGTAACCGTGCGTGGACAATTTTTTAAATTTTTGCTCTAGGAATATGGATTGAAGATGTTATGTAATGATCAACCTCTATTTATGGAAGTTATAAATAAAATTATGATTGGGAATTTCAATTTCTTATAATTGCAGTAGGTTCTCAATTGTGAAGATATGATTGTTGATAGTGTATTGCATGGGAATGAAAATGTGGACAATTTGTAGTAGTTTTTGAAATTTTAGGATTGGTGTCCAAATAAAGGTAACCTTTGCCGAGTAAACAATATTGTTTGCAATTGTTATCATCCATTTTCATCATCTTATACCGACTAAATTTTACTTGGTAAAGGTTGTCACTGACTAAATTTTACTTGGTAAACTGCACCCATTTACCGAGTAAATTTTGGTCGGGGATTAGTTCAACCATTTACCGAGTAAATTTTAGTTGCGGAGTGCAACCATTTACTGAGTAAATTTGTAGTTGGCGATTAGTGTACCCTTTACCGGCTAAAATATTTTTTGCCGAGTAAAGCATTTTTTACTCGGCAAATACATTCACCGAAGCTCATTCGCCGAATAACATGCCGACTAAATAATTTACTCGGTAATGGTTTTCAACGACTAAAAAGCAACTTTTGCCGAGTAAATGTTTAGTCAGCATTGGTGAAATCTGTTGTAGTGATATTTTTGGGACGGAGGGAGTATTTTATGAGCTATGAGATTTTACAACCAGACATATTCATGATTGGAAAATTCTAAAGTAATGGGCTGACATTAAGGTTTAAAAAATGTATTGAAATGTGTGAAAAATGTATAAAAAAGTGTGAAAGTGTATTGAAATATGTGAAAAGTGTGTAGGGATGTGTGTTTTTTTTTTGTCTTTATGTGTTCTTATTCTCAGCCCATTGGACTGACAATAGAAAAACCATGTAGTCTTTATTCTTTACAAATGAAAATGTACTTACACACAAAGCCCGTTTAGAATAGAATGGAGATAGTCGAATTAAAAACTCTAACATTATTATAAATCCAAGGATAAGAGCATTTGTGAGAAACTGAAATTCCTAATAACAGGACCTGCAAAAGTATAAGGAAACCAACCAAGTTGCTTTGGGCTGGAGTTTGATATAGAGCTTCTGCTCTTGCTAAACACACACCCATAAACACCTACAAAAAATAAGAAACTACTGTGGAAAAAAAACTTGCATAACGCCAACCAATTCGAATCAACAAATATGTATGGTAGCAGAAAAATAGATTAACCAACCGTTTTGAGTACAAAAGTGATTTAAAGTTATATTGGAACCAAAAGACACATTTTTTTATTCACTCGTGACCAACGCTTGTGAGTGACTATTTCAAGAGCAAAAGAGCATTAGCATACAGTAATTAAAGAAAGTTTAGGGAGAATGATTAGTAGATTTAGGAATCCTAATTGATTGTCTTCTAATTATAAATCCTTCCCGTAAATTAGCTCTTCATTTGAATTTGATGCACTCTTATGAGAACTTTCATTTCCATGTTAAGAATGAGCTAATTCAAATTCAAACATGGGATTGTGGTATTTTCTATCCCTTCACATTGTAAAATTTTCTAGACGTAAGAAAACTGGTAATCGACTCCTTTTTCATGCCACGGTAAAAATTTGCAAAAAGCAATGAATCTTCATTTCCTAATCACTTGATTCCAAGATAGCATAAGTTCTAAATTCTACTTTGCGTTTTATTTTTTGATGACTATTATTAGGATTTTTTTCCCACAAAATTTTATGTTCATGCCACTTGACGCGCTCATAGCCCTCCTCACGAAAAGTCACTTGCGTTGTTGCATAGTACATATTAAAAATGAACCTGTCCTATGCACGGGATGAACACATATATAATAGACAGTAATGTATTTAGGAAAATATATTCTTAATTGAGTCCAACCTTACATCACAACAGGTTTATGCCCAAATGCGCAGACTTATACTAAAAACACTATTATACTTAATTGTCATACTCTATATCCTTCCAATAATATATTTTCTTTTGCTAACTTACTCCCTCAATAATTATTAAAATCGCATCATAATCTGTCATTTGTAATATAATGCTCAAGTTTTTATTTCAAATTCAATTAGTGCCAAATCATGAGTACAAAAAGTAGAATAACATAACTAATTCGCAAAATATGAAGTTTGACACTAAGAACTTGAACTGTATCTATAATCTTTTTTAGAGTAACCTCCATAGGGTTTGCTGAGTGTCGTTCCCATTGTTGGCCTATCAATTGTTAGTTTTGTTGGCGTTATTCGGGTTATGTCAAGTCTTTTGAAGTCTGTAATTTGCTTAATTTTCATTTGGGGTTTGGAAAGTATAGAATTAATGTAATGGGCCGAAATATGATTCTCCGAGGGGCCACGGTTGGTTCAGTCCAAAGGCCCAAAGCCCAAATGGAACAAGGCCCATTACCAAACTTGAAGCAGACTGGGTCAACATCCGAGCCCAGTATGATCAAACCGAGGCGATTTGGACCAGCGCGAGCCGGCATCTCGGCCGAGAAGGTCCTGATCCAGACGAGTCATCTGAAGCGGGTAAACCCGAAGTGACTCACAAGAAATCCGAGAAACCATATATAATTGACGTCACGGATGATGCCATCCGAGGCGGTTACTTCTCATGCCAAGCTCGTGGCAAGTCGTGTGCGTTGGGTAGCTGTCCTTACGTCATTGTGATGGCAACCGAACCGTTTTGCACTACAACAAAAACTACCTAACGCGATGAAATCAGGCGAGGAAAATAGATTTCGTCGCTAAATGTACACTTTCGCGAGGAAAATATATTTTGTCGCCAAAAGGAACATTTTGCGAGGAAATAATAATTCCTCGCCTAATGTACCTTTTTAGCCAGAAATTTTTATTTTCCTCGCCTTTTCTAGCGAGGAAAACATATTTTGTCGCCAAAGGCTACAAGTGGCAAGGAAAATTAATTTCGTCGCTAAATGTACCCTTTAGGCAACAAAATCCTTTTCCTTGCCAAATGTTAATTTTAGGTGAGGAAATATTTCCTCGCCATATTGATGACTATTTTAGATTTTGATAGACTCCTATAAGTTATTAACAATTATGTATAGATGTGTTGTCTTATTCCAATGATAAGACATATAGTATAACTTAACAATATGATTTTTTCCACAATTTCTAGTAATGATAAAAATGAAAAATATTTGTCTCTTTTTGTGCATTCAATTATTCTCAACAGAAATTAATAGTTTATTCAAAAGTTTAACTTATTTTTAGATTATATCAAGCGATGTAATTTTTAAGTTCACCAGTTGTTTTTTTTCAATTTTCTTACACTAAGTTGAAATTTAAAAAACTAAAGAATTCGTGAAAAATAAAAATAAAAAATCATAAAGGTTTATCTAAATAAAAGTACAATATAGAGAAATTGTAACAACAATTTGAACCGAACAAAGGGCTGGGGAGTTCGCAGGCTAAATGATATGCATTTTGGTATATTTGATTAAAAATATAGTATAGCAGTAAAGTAATTTTATACACTTTGATATATATTTCATTTATGACGTTCCATCGCATCTAATTAAGGATTCATGCTTTAAAAAAATCAGAAAATCGCAACCATAGATTAATTTAATAATCTAACTATTTTGATACATCTCGTAGAAATAACTAATTATTCAAAAAAAAAAAAGTACCAAAAAGCTTAAGGATAAAGTTATTAATGTCTCGAAGTTAAATGTGGCAAACCTGTTAAAAAACAACTTAGATTAACCCATTTGAAAAAATAAACATAACAACTATTATTGTCATATATAGTTGAATAAAATATTGTTATGACGTACATATGCAGTAGAATTCACCCACCAAAAAATACCATATTTTCAAAAATATAAACTTTGATGAAATAAGTTTAGGCCTACAAACCATCCCAAAACCTTGGGGTCATTGGAAGTTATGCTCGGTCATTACCTTTAGGGTTTTAGAATTAGCCTTAGTGCGCGCAAGCTGACTTGGACATCCGGTTATTAAAAAAAAGTTTAGGAATTAATATAAAGGGGACTATAAGAGTGGAGAAAATCATGAATATAATAGAAAAGAAACAAATTTTAGAAGGTATTTAATAAGATTTTAGAAGGTATTTTTAATAGGGAAAATGACCAAAACATGGTTTTTAAAAGTAAATATTCCAATTTCATGGTAAGGTTTTTGGAAATGACCAATAACATGAGAAGGAAAAAAATAATTCAACATACATGGCACCAACATTTCGACTGACAGAAATACCCCCAGGTAAAAAAATCCCCAATAATTTCCCCCTCCCCATAAACTGACACCTTACGTGCACAATCTAACAAACCCAGTTCCGCATACATGTAAATCAAATAGCTTTGGACAAGTGGGTCGGTTCAAATCCATGTTTCAAAACCGATGCATGGACTGCCAAACTTGTTTCACATCCCAACAATTGTGCACAGGTGCGAACCAAGAAATTAAACTTGTAGTTTCTTTGGATCAATGCACGTGTTTCAATGGTGAAGAATTCAAGTCATATGGTAGAGGATCCAATGGAGCTGTGAGAATTCGATTTTTGTTTGTGGCAATTTGGGAAGAGGAAACAGATTGTTTGTGGTTTGGTGAATGATAGGCCAATTTAGTAAGATTTACATACAAGGTGTTTGTTGAAATGCCCACAAGGTGTTTGTTGGATTGCCCACTTCTTTATTGAGGTTAAGATTAGCACAAAAGAGTGACCAAATTGTATTGAAATGAAACAATGTTGTACCTTGACTGAACTTACATGGTTCCCTTTGACAGTAAAATTGCACCCTGAATTTATGTTTTGGGAAAAATAACCATTGCTCATTAACTGAAATAACGTTGCACCTTGAGTTAATTAACATTGCACCTTTTGTAAATTTCATTGCACCCGATTGAGGAAGATTGAGTTGCCCTAAACCCAACTTTTTATTTTGAAAAATATAATCATTGCTCCTTGAATGAACAACGTTGCACCTAGACTGAAAACCTGCCTTGCCAGTGTGAAATCAAAATACCCTTCTCATTTTTTAAGCCTAACACACACACACCCTTCCCATTGTTCCTGTAAATATTAGCTGCCAAAAGTTGCACCGTGCATGCAACAACATTGTTCTGTGAATGAAAACCCTTTGCAACTTCCAATAAAAGAATTGCACATCTATAACTGCAACCAATCTACAGATGAGCACATCTATCCAGCAATTATTCAAGAGAGAGATAGTAACATAAGAAGAAAAAGGTTATAAAAAACAGATCAATCTGTTTCGAATGAATCATTTCACATCAAGTTCAAGAGAGAGAGAGAAGTCGAGAGATATAGTAATCAATTTGTTTCTTGATGGCTCATCTTCTGCACCAACCTAATCGGCGCAAACGGGATCTTGGCCCACAGCCTTTCCTTTGAAAAGCAAGCGAGTTGAGGAAACCGAAGACTACGAAGAGGACACAGTGACGACGGCTCCAGATTTGAAATAGGTTGCCGCTGGATTCCTTGAGGGATGATTCGACGCGGTCGATCTTCCTATACGATGATTTGTTGTTGGACCCTCTCTGAACTTGAATAGGGTTAGGTTTGATTTGGGAAAAAACAAATAAAATGAGGGATATTTTGGGCAATTCACTCATAAATTGTCATGTATGTGGCAATATTATTTTCCTTCCCATGCTTTGGCCATTTTGGAAACCATGACCATGTTTTGGTCATTTTTTGCCCCTAATACCATGTTTTGGTCATTTCCCCTATTTAAATAAGAGTTATAAGAGTATTTATATTAAAAGTATGACAAAGTAACTTGTAGTGGAATGTGGCGAGATGGATGGAAGTAAGGACTTGCATAGGTGAGGTCGTTGATTCAAGTCACCGCAACAACACAAACGGTAGTAGATGGGGCGTGTTCCAATCATTTTTTAGTTTTATGGACTTACAGCGACGAAAATTATTTCCTTGCCTATTCTGTTGTCAAAACGTCTTTTTGGCGAGGAAAATATTTGTCGCTAATTGTGCCAAATAGGCGACGAAAATAATTTTTCCTCACTAATACCTTTTGCGTCGCGATAGCTGGATTTTGTTTTAGTGATGACACGTGTCAAGCTACGATTCAAGACAATTGCATTCAATGGTAACAAATTTGGCCCGTGACGTGTCATGACGTCATCCGAGCCAAATGACTAATTTGTCCCTATACTTGGAGCACAAGTCAGGAGAAGCCTATTAAAGGAAGAGGAGGAACCCTAAGAGGTAAACAATTCACTCTCTCTAAACACATTCCACTTCGTTTTGGTACTTCTATTCTCCAGCTCCTTACTAGACCGTCAGAGTGCCTTCCTTAGACAATTTCTTGCCAGGTTGGGTGCTAACGGCGGGTGCTGCGTGTGCAGGAATGCCTGAGAGATCTACATCCATCACATACGGTGGAAAAGAGGCTAACCAGAGGATTCATCTAGAAAACCAGACACCACAATTAGGATTCGTCTAGATACTCCCCTCAAGAGATTAATTTCAAGATGCGCTGGCAAGCAAATGCCGAGTCGAATGCTTTGAAGCTCAAACCGGAAAGGTATAATCATGCATATCACGTTTGCATTTAGGCTCTTTAATTGTCTTGATTTAGGGTGCATGATTATGGCGTAGTCTAATGCATTTGGTTCATTTTAAAATCATGTTTTTGTCTAAGGCATTAGATTTTCTAGTCACTTGTATCTCGTTGAGCCTCCGTTGTGTTTACACGCGTCTGGTAGCCCTTGCTCCTACTTAAATTTTTAAAAGTGTTTCTAAAAACACGTGTTTTGTGACAGCCCTCCTTTGTCCACATGTCTTAATCCTAACGGATCAGATTTTGTGAAGGGCTTTCCATTGCGTATGAAATTTGTAGCTTGATGGGTAAATATTATTTGATTAACAGAGATTGAGACTGCATGATTTTGAATTTCTATTTGTATTTGGATAACCATATATAAAAACAGATGAGTAGAGAGATTTCTAAGATATGATTGAGCAAATTCTGTTAATTTGAAATTCAAAAGATTCATAGAATAATGAACAATTTGTTTTACTTTTATCCCTTTTAAGAATTATTAATATTGTCCTATCAAATGATGCCACTTGTTGCTCTCACATTCCTCCTCACGAAAAATCATTTTGCAACTATACATAAGATTTATTGACTTCTTTTGGAAAATATTTTCTACAATGTGTTACAGAAACCTTTGTTTTGTATTATTATATTGTGTGTGATATTTTTTGGTAATTAAGGCTTCGTTTCATTTGCGGATTAAATGTCTGGGATAGGACTAACTGTACCACTTCCAAAGTTATCCCGTGTTTGGTTCCCGAATGACTTTCGGGATTATTAATCCCGGGATTATTTTTATCCCTATATGGGGGGTACTATATAAACCCAGGGGGGAGGTGGGACTGGATAGGATTAATAAAGATGGGATTGTTTTCGAAAATATTCGGATGACATTGAAGTTGTTCTCAAAAAGTATTTTCAAAATTGCTTTTTTTTTTTTAAATGTTTTAATTTCGTTTTCAAAATCTTTATAATAAAAAAATATAAAAATCTGAAAAATAATAGTTTTATTAAAAAATACTTTAAAAAATTGTTTCGAAAAAAAATATCTCAAATTTTTTTTGGAAATAATTATTTATCTTTTTTTTTGTTGTTTTAAAATTATTTTCAAAAAAATTCAAAAAAATAAATATATTTAAAAATCATTTTGGAAATAATATTTTAAAATATATAAATATTAAAAAAATCATTTTGGAAATAAAAATTTTTTTAGAAACTTCAATTTTTATTTTTAATTTTTTTTTCAAGAATTTTTTCCCGTAAATGTTTTTCAAAACTAGTTTTTGTTTTTCCGTTTTTCCAAAACTGTTTTCAACAAATATTTTTAAAGTGTGGTTCTTTTAAAAAAATAATTTTCTTGTTTTTTTATCCCATAAATAATCCCACGCGAATCAAACATGGGATTGGTAGAATTAGGGATGAAATTAATACCAGGACAAATAGTCCCGCACTACCAATCCCATGATTATTAATCTCATCCATTTTAATCCATGAATCAAACGAGGCCTAAAGTTATTGATAGGCACACAATATTGCATATTTGAGTGCCTATTCCTCTCCTTTTTTTCACACTCGCATGAACATAATCCTTGTCTTTGGTTGATGTTGCACACAAGGTGTGTTTTTGTCGGATTGTAGGTAAAAGGAGCAAGGGCGTATCCAAAGCTCCCAATAATCCCCGGAGGAATTCGGAAGCACTTAAGTATGTGAGAAGCCTAGAGGAAGCCTTCCCAATTCCAAAATAAAGTGTTCTAAGCATCGGAGGAAAACTCGGGCATACCGAAGGCCAAGAGAAAAAGAAGAAACAAGTTTGGAAAGCAGGTATCGATACACCAAAACAAGTGTATCAATACCAAGCAACCAGGTGTATCGATACACCTATTATGGTTTGCGAATATTTTAATGGCATTTTTGTATATATGATGTAAAGGGCTAATCTATACCACTCTTTTGACGATTTTAGGGTATTCACTACCTTGCACTTTCTCTCTCTACCTCCATTGTAGTTCTCTCTCAAAACCTTGAATGTTGAGTTGATTTAGATCATTTCCTTTGAAGTTCTAGCTTAGTTCCTTCATTAAAGTTGTAAGTTTGGTACTCTCCTTTAAGGATCTTGCTTTTATTTCAAATTTAGTTTATGTTCAGTTTTAAAGTTGTGTTTTCATTGCTTATATCCATGTTTTCTAGTGTAATGAGTGAGTAATGTAGCAAGGCTTGGTCATGGGTTGATCTTCAACCCATGGCCTAGGTTTATTCATGTTCTTCTCATTTTTTGCTTCATAGAATGTTTGGTAATGGATTAAACCCTAATTGTTTTGGGATCCAAAATGAGGGTTATTAACCTCTTTGAATATATGTACACATCAAACATGGCACATCTAATACTTTAGAGCTATGGCACTCTACATGTTTTACAAAATGCCTCTAAGGGCTTAATCCATTACTCTCTCCGTCCCTTTTTAAATGTAGACATTTTCATTTTGGGCTATTCCTAAATAAGTGTGTGGTTTGAAAAGTTAATGGGTAAAAGTTTGTCCAATTATCATTTTGTCATTTTGAAAAGTTAGTAGGTAAAGAGTTAGTAGATAAAAGTGGAGGATAATTTTGGAAAGTAGATGTAAAAGTCGATGTGTAAAGTGTAAAGTGTAAAGTGGAGAAAAAAGTTGATGTGAAAACTGTAATGATGATGTTTCTTTAATGAGTTGGATTTACGAAGATACACATTTAAAAAGGGACGGAGGGAGTAGCAAACTCCATTTCTAGTCAAATCCCAATTGTAAATGCTAATTCCTCTGAATGGGAACGTGGTGAGCATGATTCTCATTTGAGTTATCTTGCGAAGAAATTGATTGGCCTAGGTTATGGATGGGGTGAACCCCTAGACGTTGCCTTTAATTAAATCCCGTTTTAAAATCCGTGTTAAGTGTAAGGTAGGTTAGGATACTTTTTAGCTACAATTAAATTCACCATTAAGAGTTAGGCTGTCTTAATGCCGAAAATCTCATTGCAAGTAAAACCTCCCTCCGGTAGCTTTCGGTCCCTTTGGAAATTGGCCCCCGGACTTTCGGATATTATGTTGACAATGACCTAGCCTTATGCTTTGGACAACTCTCTCTACAATGCAAAGTTGGGTCGTAAGCAGTTATTCGTATATAACGCCTTCCAAAGCCATTTTACATGCTTACGTGTGGGTGAGATGGCTTCGATGGTAAATGTCATAGAGATTCAAACATTAGAACCCAAGATGGAGCATTATCTAAGTATCAGGTCTTGAACATCCGGCTACTATTTGAGTTTTTTTTTTTTTTTGTTTGCTCGTTGAAAATTAAAAATATACTTCCTCCGTCCCAATTATTGGCTACCTTCGAAAAGTTATGCAATTTTGGTACATGATTTTCTAAATTTCTTTGTCCTAAATTCAAGAACTCAGAAAAAAAATTATTGGGCACAAAAAATTAGTAAAAGTTTTTTACAATTTTTTGTCCATTCCCAAAATTGCACAACTTTTCACAATGAGCAAACAATTTATGAAGGGAGTAACGAATAACTGCCTCTCTATGTTCAAATTTTGAAAGAAAAATTCTAAATTAATCCAACTAAGTTGTCGTTAAGATTTAAAAAGTGTATTGAGTTGTGTGGAAAGTGTATAGGAATGGATGAAAATGTATAAAAAAGTAAAAAAAAGTACATGTGTTTCTTCTTCTTGTCTTATTGTCAAGATTGCCACCACTCATTCCCTCGCAAACACCCAACAAAATGAATAAAAATTGTCCCCGCTGAATAATTTGTTGCTGCGTAAATAGTTTAAATAAAGACAAAAAATCTGTCTTTTTCCCTTACATTATTTGTCTTTATTAAATATATATATATATATATACACACCAAACTTCACCTCCAAACTCCCGGATTCTGTTAAGTTCCGGACCTCCACCTTCCCAATTTTTTTTTTTAAATCCGAACCGTTAGATGTGTTTAAAAGGTGTTTTCAAGGTATTAGCGTTTTTGTGAAAAACAGCTCCGATCAAGCCCTTCCGGGTATTTTTTTTTTGCCAAATCTTCGCATTGGACCTTGAAAACACCTTTTAAACACATCTAACGGTTTGGATCGTCGAAATTTAGTCCGGAAAGTCAAAAATACCCCTAGGTCCGTAACTTAACTAAGTTAAGGGAGTTTGGATAGGAAGGGGACTCATATATATATATATAGAATAATGATCTAATAAGGGATCCCTTAACCAAAATTTGGTGCGGACCACCCCTTTTTTCACCTTTCCGAGCCAAATTTTGACGATCCGAACCGCTCAATGTTTTTAAAATGCATTTTCCAAGGTCCACGCGGAAAATCTTCAAAAAAAAATACCCGGAAGGGCTTGATCCGTACAGTTACCGAAAACTGTATGGACAGTTTTACCGTTACCGAAAACTGTACGGATCAAGCCCTTCCGGGTATTTTTTTTTGAAGATTTCCCGCGTAATCCTTGGAAAATGCATTTTAAAAACATTGAGCGGTTCGGATCGTCAAAATTTGGCTCGGAAAGGTGAAAAAAGGGGTGGTCCGCACCAAATTTTGGTTAAGGGATCCCTTATTAGATCATTATTCTATATATATATACGGCAATTATCCAATCAAGGATCCCGGATTTCCCGGATTGAAGCGTTTTGATGCTTTTAACGATTGTTTTTGGGAAATCCGAGCCGTCCAATGTGTTCAAAAGGTGTTTCCAAGGTCCACGCGAGAAATCTTCAAAAAAAAATACCGGGAAGGGCTTGATCCAAGTAGTTTTTCGCAAAAAATGTACATTTACAGTTTTGCGAAAAACCGCTTGGATCAAGCCCTTCCCGGTATTTTTTTTTGAAGATTTTCCGCGTGGACCCTTGAAAACACCTTCTGAACACATTGGACGGATCGGATTTTCAAAAAAATATCGGGAAGGTGGAGTCCCGGATCCGGGAGTCCCGGATCCGGGAGTCCCGGATGAGATCCGGACTCTATATATATATATATATATATATATATATTTCGGAACATAATTTTAAATTTTTTATTTTTCCGATTTCTCTTGTCTAGATGAATCAATAATACATAAAATTTAACATAAAACTAATAAATGTAATATTTTTTCTCGTCTACTCCTCATTTCGCTTAATTTGCTCTGTGATACTTTTTGCTCTTTTTACATTTTTTTGTACTTTTGGGTTTTGTCTTTATTTGAGTTTCGGTCATAATTTTGTACTTTTTTTTATTCCTCTCGTCGAGACGAATCACGAAACCTAAAAAGTTTGACACGAAACTAACAAACGCGTAATTTTTCTAAATAGAGACAAAAATGCTAAAAGTTAAGCTGAACGAGGTCTTAGAGTGTGTGATGGTTGCGGATCAACAGCTTCTATTAATGGAAAGACAGTTAATTCAGTTACATTCCTCTGGCGATCCGAGTCCAAAGGGCAACCATATAAACTTTAACAACATCTGTTATTTTCTCTTTATAAAAGGCCAATTCTCTTCATCACAATCTCCACAAAACTCAGGTCATTTGCATCAACATCCCTTACCCAACACTAGAAGCTAGAAAAAGCAATGGCAGATGATACTCCTGAGGACAAGAAGATCCGCGAGCGGATCTTCAAGCGATTCGACGAGAACGGTGATGGAAAAATCTCCGCGTCGGAACTCGCAGAGGCTTTGAAGGCACTGGGATCCGTCACGGCTGAGGAAGTCAAGCGCATGATGGGGGAGATCGATACGGACGGGGACGGGTTCATTTCGTTCGCTGAGTTCACCGTGTTCGCCCTCGCCAACAAGGGCCTCATGAAGGATGTTGCTAAAATTTTCTAGATCTCTCTTCTTCATTTTTCCCCCTTATTATGCCTTTGATGGATGTGTTTTGGAATTTGTTTGCAACAGAAATTTGTTTTGGTATTTGAAACTGTAACTTACCTTGGCTGGGGCAAGGCATAGAAAGACCAACATTTACCTCTTTGTGTATGTTTTTATGGTGAACCATTCCATTCTTTATTCACAACTTCTCATTATGCACTTTTAATTTATTGAAGTAATATGTCTAAGCATTCAATTGAGCTAGCTACGTTTGGGATTTGGGAGTGTTGTGCACCCCTCAGTCGTCCGATCGTGTTTTGAACGGCCCAGATGCGTTCGGCAATTTTAATTTATTTTTAATTTATTTTTACCAGTAAAAAATCAAAACACGTCCGAGCCGTCTAAAACATGATCAGACAGCCAAGGAGTGCACAGCAAGAAAGAAAGAAAGAATGTTGCAATGGAGTAATACCTCCAGCCATGTTGAACAAGGCTGAAACCTTAACAGGCTCTTTGGATGAACGTATCCACCCAAAGGAAAGAACCGGTTAGCCAAAATTGATTTTAGCCATTTTTTGGCTGATTTTTCCAATTGCACCCCTTGAATGCTGGACTTGGTGTTGGGCTTTGGTGAGTATTCCAATCTTTTCACACAAGATATTGACAATTTTTGGCAATTACGAAACTGCTCTTATCAGACTTTTGGAATTTTCCGTTTGGGTCCTTTTTTTGTCTTCTTGTTGAAGAGCATTTTGGTCAATGCACCAAAAGTAGCCTAATGCAACAAAAAAAAGTAACCTAATAAAACAAATCAATGCACCAAAAGTAGCCTAATGCAACAACAAAAAAGTAACCTAATAAAACAAAAGTTGGTCCATCCTCCAAAAAATTGGGTAGAAGTCTTTCTTTTTTTTTTCGATTCCTTTCATCGAGATAAATCGATAATCACAAAAAAAAAATTCAACACAGTAACAAAAAAAAAAAAAAAAAAAAAGAAATTGATTTTGGCACCCTCCAAATAGATCTTGGTAGTCCCCAAATTAATCTTGCCACAGGCTCCAAACAAAGGGCACGATACTCGTGTTGGGCACTAGGCATTGCACCTAGTTTCATAAAAAAAAGAAAAGAAAATAAACGATTATAATTTCTAGCCAAATCACTCATTATTGAGTTTGGTGAGTGCAAAATTACACCAATGGGGGGCTATAAAGAAAAACTCAATCTCACTGATACAGAGAAACTGTATAGAAAGAGAAGCAAGAAGCGATTCAAGTCTATTCTATTTCACTAATTTACTATATATTTTGGAGGTAAACCACATGCCTAATTTCTAGATAAGCTTGGATTCTTATCTTGACGTACTTCCTTATACTTTCCACCATGAGAAATTTAATACTCCCACGAAAACCAACTTCCCTAATAGGTAATTCACTCAAATAAATTATCCATATGCTTTCTACTCAAAATAACGATTTTACCAATATCTATGGCCACGTCTAACCTCCGATAGCGAGATGTGACTTACACAGTTGGCCTGACACTTCTAACCGGGTAATTAGAACGTTGATCCTTGTCAAAAGTCGATATTGGTTTCATTGGGCGATTTGTTTCTTTCATCATACGAGGCTCTTGTATGTGGATTTGTACTTGTATTGTGCGTAAATTTTGTCCAATTTTCTTAGATGATTGGATGTCCAGTTTAAGATAATTTTCATGATGCTCGTGTATGATCATCTTCTCTCAATTGACATAAAAAAATCTACTGAGATTACACTTAATCGACGTTGTTGTGTATGTTCGACTTTGTTGTGTACATTTAATCGACGTTGTTATGAATGTTCGAATTCGTTATGTACGTTTAATCGGCTTTGGTATGTACTGCAGTATCCGAGCTGATTGGAGTTTCGTTTAGGTTGACAAATCCGATGAAGTACACTTGATGCCACCATAAAAAGTTGTTTCCAGTTTTCAACAGTACACAATCAAGAAGAAGAAAAAAGGAATTTATGCATTGGGTGAAACACTATTTGATTCAGCTCATAATAAACAGATTTTCCAGCAAAACTCAATGGGATCTGCCCTCCATACTTGCAAAAAGAGAATATATTTCATCCCTTTCCCGGGAAGGACGGACGATAAATTGAAAATCTGTACACACTCATTCGCTCACAAAACTCCCTTTCCATGTACATTTCCAATAGCTGTTCGAGTTCTAGACCCACCACGCGCACGCAAGCAACATAACACAAGGGGGGCAATGTTCAATGTGGCTAGTTTCAACGGCAGTAAAGGTGATCATTGTCCTCAAACTCTGAAACTCCGACCATTGCTAAAGCTAAATGATTCTTCATCTCACCTCTTGTTTGTTCCAATTGAGGGCAACAATCCACAATGCAACCGCTGCTGGGAAAACTGGATATTTTTGCGTTTGAGAAATTGGGTACTCCTCTTAATATTGTAATAACATCATCAATCGCAGGCCTCAAAGATTCATCACTGTTTATGCAGGCAGCTGCAGCTTGAACCATCCGGGATACCTTATTTGAGTTCTTGGGAGTGAATTTTAGTCGCGGATCGATCAAACTTTCAGTGGCTCCTTGCTGCAACAGTGGCTTTGCCTGCCAAAAGTGCAAAAACCAGATTCAGTGTTTTTTCCTTTCCAAATCATTATAAGAGCAAAGAACGTAATAAGCAAATCAAGATGGAACTGCTAGTGAAATACGGAGAGCACATTGAATAGTCTTGACTTAAGCCCTTTTCTTGGGTAAGGGAAATGGAAATGACATGGGGGAATACTATCAAAATCTGGTTCCATCAGTCCAGGGTGTTTGTAGTCGTGAATTATCAACAAAATGTACTACAGTAACCATAAAAAGATAAAAAGAAAGCCGAGAAAAAACTCCGAGTACTCTAGTAGCATTAGTCTTGGAAGAAATTAAACTTCAAGGTAAGAGATCATAGTTGCCGTATTTAACACGTGCCACATTGTCATGTACCTATTATACAAGCACGATCACGTAGTTTATTTATCGTAAAGCAGATACCCCAAGAGGACTAGGAGAAGGTTTCATGGTGAAAATGCTTGTGTCTAACGCCAAAAGCTTATATTCTTAAGTACGCTTGTAGTCTAATAGCAGGGGCAGTTCATGAAGTCATCTCAAACAAACATACAAATTTAGCTATTTCATTTATCTTCTTAGCGTTTGAAGGCACAAATCCACTTTACCAGAGGAATTATGAGCACAAAGCTAAGCAGAAATTCAATGGTGTTATCAGCAAGCAAATAATAATGTTTGTAGGAAATCTTAAACCTTCCTTAAGCTAGCACTGAAACCAACAAGACTCCTATAAAGAACAAGATGTAATATAAGGAATTAGTTCATGAAAGCATAGAACTATTTCGCAACAAAGAACAGATTGAATCATGTTCATTGATCCTACTGTCCGCTGACTTGATCTATACGTAATGAGAAATGCTACAGGCACTAACTAGTATACAAACTAGCACACTAAATGTGCGTGTGGCACTCTTTTAGTGGATGAGTCTATCCATGCATTCAATAATGCAGTGATGTGGTAGTGCCATGTGTACATTTAGTGTAATGTTTGTATATTAGTTAGTGCCTATAGCATTGCTTATACGTAATGGACATTATGGTTATTGTCCTTTTTAGCCTAACCAAGAACCATTGAAGACGATATGGGTCCACTGGTTTGATCTTCAAAAGGCAACATAAAGTCAAGACAACTAACAGAACTTAAAACAGCAACATACCCACAAAACCAAGTTTTCTTCCCCTGGTCCCCTATTTGCTTCATTTGGCTTCCGTCCACTTAGTAGTTCCAAGAGGACCACCCCAAAAGCATAAACATCAGTTTTATCAGAAACTTTCCCGTGCTGGAAATACTCAGGAGCCAAGTAACTGCACAATTATGCCACACTTTCAGTAAATGAAAGAAAACTGAATCGATGCTTTTTTTGTTAGAAGTTTATGCAAGAATTGATATCATACCCAAATGTTCCTTTCACAGTTTTACAAAGGAAAGGCATTGAAGGCGCGGTAGTCCATGTAGCCAATCCAAAGTCACAAACCTGGAAATAATAGAAAGCAAATTTTAGCACAGTACTAAATACTAACAGAAAATGGTCCTTGTTAGCATAAAGGTTCATTGTAAGCTCATGGAATCGCTTACCTTTGGGGTTCTCTTCGAAGATAGAAGAATATTAGAGGGTTTAATATCTCTGTGAACAACACATCTCTCAGTTCCGTTGTGCAAATAACTGATCGCCTCCGCAATTCCAACGGCTACCTTATACCTCACAGACCATGGCAGTGATGGACCACCTTTTTTTCCCCTCTTCCTTTCTGAAAATAAAAACTTCTTAAAATCACTGAAATGCATCAAAATTGAATTTTACTCCCTCCGTCCCAATTTGATTGTCCCCTTTTTGACTTATACTTGTCCCAAATTGACCGTCCAATACCAAAATCAATGGATCATATTATGTAAACTTCCAAATCAATGGATCGGATTTGGTATCCTTAATAAGTTGGAAAGCCGAGATTGGACAAACAAATCGGGCCAAAGGGAGTATTATTTTAACGAAAAACCCTTTAAACCTCACTCCAATCCTTAACTAAAACCTATACCAAAATTGAGTATTTACTCACATTTTTAGTCAAAAGTGAGTTACGGCTAGATTTGGATCTATCCGTTCCTCTGCTACATATAAATGAAGCTTTCACACTATTTTTTAACTGAAACTGAGTAAAATTATGGGTAAAGGCTGGAGATGTATTAAACAATTAAGTGACCAATAAGTCATACCGTGCAAATACTGCTCTAAGCTTCCACCGGATACATATTTGTACACCAAAAACAAACCCTCTTCAGCATCCATACAAAAGCCCACAAGAGGTACAATATTCGGGTTATGGAGTGAACTAGCAATCATCATTTCTCTACAAAACGCCTTTGAAGACTCCTTATCTTCCTTGTCCAGCCGCTTAATCGCCATCGTAGTCCTCAAAAACCCAAATGTCCCCCTAAAAACACAGCTCAGTGCCCCTCTACCCAAAACTCTACCTACCAAACATAATTAAGAATATATTCAAAACCATATATTCAACAAACAAGAATCAACTTTGTTAGAAAGAAGGGAAACCCAATTGAATGAATTGAATTCCAGCGCAACAAAAAAAATCGTACTTCCTCGGTCCATTTTGTTTGCACCGTTTCATTTTGATCTCAAAAAATAAACTACTCCACGAACAATTTTTGCTACAAAAGATCTCAACGAGTACTTTGGAATAGAGCTGGGCGTCGTGTTGTGTGGTGTCGTGTCTTGTCGAATTGGGTTCGTGTCAAAATGACATGCTTAACTTATCGTGTCAAGAAATCGAACCATAACCTGTCCTGCTATTAATCGTGTCAACACGAACACGACGCAGATTGACACGATTAACTTGAAAACGACCTATTTAGCCAAATTTGACTTGAATATGAATATGACACGATTAATTCATGTCACTCTCGGGTTATGTAGGTCAATTCGGGTTAATTCGTGTCATTCTCAGTTACCGTGTCGACACGAATAGACGAATAAGTTAATCAGTGTCATCTCCGGGTTATGCGGGTTGAACCCGAACCAATCGTGTTCTCGGGTCATGTCATATACATGTTTCGTGCCAGAACGGTGCAAAAAAATTGAAAAAATAATGTGGAAAGTGTGTGTGTGTGTGTTTTTAGGTCCAAATGGCGCGAGGGCATGTCGTATGAAGCAAAGATGTGATGGAGGAGTGGTACAAAATCCATGGAAACCCTACATAGCAAAATGAAATTGTTCAGAAACAAAGGAAACCCAATTGAATACCTTTCGAGAAATTCCGAGTGGCGGAGAGGATTTCTGCATAGCTAAACCTAATCAAACTATGGGCCACAGGGGAGATATTCCTCTCCAGTGACTCAATCCTTCGCCATTTCAGCTCTTTAGATTGAGACTCAGTTAACCCATTTTCCAAATTCACCATCAAAACAGTAGCACCAGAAGAAGAGGTAGTAGAAGAAGAAGAAGAATTCGACACAGGCAACGATTCAAGTTCAACTGGGGAGCACAAACTGAACCTGAAAGAGGAGTGAACTGATTGTGGGTCCTCACTTGAATTCAACTCGGTCCCACCCCCACCACCACAAAACCCACCCGATTCAGCAAGTAACCACGCCTTGTTGTGCTCTGACTTGTCGCTAATCTTCTCTTGATCTTTGCCTGCTAGGAAACAACCCGACCCGAATTCCCAAATCATCTTTTGTAGCAAAGTCTTGGACTTAACCTGGCTGTGCATACCAGTAGTTGTCGCAATTTGGCTGTCACTAATTACGGAAACCCCCATTTTGAAGCAGATCTCTGTAGAAACGGAGAACCCAAGAAGCAGAGAGAGAGAGAGAAACGAAGAGAGGTTCTTGCTTTCGCTTAAAGGAGGGGGGAAGAATTTGAGAACAGAAAAGAGAGGAAGATAGGTATTATAGAAGGGTGGGGGGAAGTGGAAAAGGGTACATTGGATTTGGAATTTTTGGTATTAATGGGAGAAGGTGGAGAGATGGGGACCCCATAATAAGAGACAGATGAATGAAAGAATGAATGGGGTTTGATTTTGTTTTGAATGGGATTTGATTTGTTTGTTGAAAGAAGATTTTATAGTCCAGTATTTGGGGGAGGGGGGAAAAGGGTGGAGGGAGAAAGAGATTCTTGGTGTTGAGGGTTGGGTAGACAGAGGGAACCCTGTGGGTACGGTTGTGCATAATTTGGACGCGACCAAGTTCGAAAGGAGAGAGAGAGAGAGAGAGATGTTGAGGTGTTGTGACTTATGGTAGAGGCTGGGTGACTGCTCAAGGGAAAAAATGGGATGCTGCTCATCTAGACTAGGAGAGTGGTTATGGAAAAAATGCAACTGGGGGACAAGGTCGAAAGGGTTTTAGATTGGGACATTTACCATCAGGTCACTCTTGGATCCCATAATTACCATCAGGTCAAGCCCAACTCTGAAAAATTCTCATCAACTCCCCAACCCATATAAAAATGCCTAAATCATAAGGTATCCTATGAAGGTGCCTAAAATCCTATGATACTCTATGAAAGTGCCTAAACCACTAAACCCTATAATAGGAAAGTGCACCCTAAACCTAAACTCTAGGGTACCCTACGACTAGGGTACCCTTATGATTAGGGTACCCTACAACTAGGGTATGCTATGAAAGTGCCTAAAATTCTAGGGTACCCTACAACTAGGGTATCCTATGAAAGTGCCTAAAATCCTAGAGTACCCTATGACTAGGGTACCCTATGAAAGTGCCTAAAATCCTAGGGTACTCTATGAAAGTGCCTAAACCACTAAAACCCTATAATAGGAAAATGTACCCTAAACCTAAACTCTAGGGTACCCCTATGACTAGGGTACCCTACGACTAAGGTACCTTATGAAAGTGCCTAAAATTCTAGGGTACTCTATGAAAGTGTCAAAACCACTAAAACCCCATAATAGGAATGTGCACCCTAAACCTAAACTCCAAAAAAGAGTGACTTACCTTAGTGGTAATTAAAAAAAATGACTTACCTTATTGGTAATTAGACATCTCTTTTCTAGACCTAGAGGTAATAATTCCTTTTAGATTTGGATATAACGGCTCGTTTGATGACCGGATTAGTTTTCGATGAATATAATACGAAGAAAGATATCATAAACAGACGGATATAATATATAGAGATGCATTGAAAATCCTTTGTCAAATCAATGGTGTACTCCATATTTACATGAGATGTGAGAAGAGGATGGGAGTTGGAGTACCGAAGTAACCTAAGTCACTATATCCCGTAGTGATCTTAATTATGAGTCCTCTAGTAATTTTTATTTGAGGTCGGAACCGTGCAATTTGTCGGGAATGTTGAGTAGATCATTCATGTAGAAAATCTTCTTTCAACAAACAAATCAAATCCTTTGTCAAATTTTTCTCAATTGTGTGTCTATCAATCTCCGATGATCATAATTTTGTACACCCATAATGTGCTCAAGTTTCCTGAAAAAATAAATGGTTCCGATCTCAAATATAAAGATTTCAGAGGGTTCAAAATTGAGGTCACTACGAAAATGTAGTGACTTGGCTCGTTACGGGAATCCAAGATGGGTGAGGAAGGGTGGAGCCTATATCTGACATAATCAGCCCATAATTTATGAACCTACCCAAGAACATGATATTATCCCCAGTTTGGTGACCATCCTACACCTTGCCCACCTCCAACCACTGCCCTAGACAGCCAAGCTTGTTTGGCTTGCTCCAATATTGTCATAAAGTAGATACATAATTAATTAGGACTAATTCAAATTTAGCAGGTATTTAATTCAAATAAGCTAGTATGTCACAGTTATGATTTTTGTGTATGGGGTTTGTTGCGTCTGCATTTCAGGGCTAGGTGTTGGTTGTAATAATGTTTTTGTTAAGGCTTTAATTTTTAGAAACTCACCAAATGCAATAATGCTGATAAAAATCTAATAATCAAATACATAATGGTTCATAGGCCCAATCAAACAAAAGGAAAAAATTAAAAAGATATAAAGTACAAAGGCCGAAAAATGAAAAGAATAGTGGCATAAAAGATTTACGTTTAAATTGAGGAAACAGTAAAATAGTTTAATATAATAAGAGAATATGCCCACGTTCATAACTGTTAGGTATTAGTACCAAGGATGGAGTCAGAGGGGGACAAGTGGTGGCGGCCGCCACCACAAGGTTTTCAGAAAACGCAATTATTATATAGAAAATAAATTTTTATCCCTGAATTATGTAGACTCGCTACCACTAAATTTTTTTAATCTTTCATCTCATAATGTAGTTTGTCCTCTTTTTTTTTTTGAAGTACATATTTTCGCCACCACAAAGGTAAAATCCTGATTCCGTCCCTGGGTATTACTAATATACTCTATAGGATATGTGATATGAAGGACCAGTGGGGCCTCTTCTTGTGCCTTGATGTGCCTCTCATTCGGACTTCATACAACATTAGTAGGAGTATATTTTATTAGAGGAAATACATAACCCAAAATTAAAATGTGAAGTAAAATGTGGCATTTGAATGAGAGAAGTAAGGCAATCTAAAAGAACCAAAGACCTTGGATTAGCAATACCTTATCTCCCATGATATCACTTTCACCCCACCCCCAATTGGAAATATTAGTAGTACCATTGGACAATTAATTCACCCCTTTTCTTTTCAAACAAACATGTTTCCAGGAAACGATAAGAGAAATTATAAAATATGATAGTCCCGTAAGATTACCAATTCTATCAGTCTTCAAAACCCACACATAACGTTTATTAAACATAATTTAAATACGTCATAACGATCACTATCACATGAACGTGGTGGGAGAGAACAAAATAAAATAAAAAATTCTCTTTAAATTTACTAAATATATATGCAAAAATAATGTCAACCCAGGACAGTGTATTTTTCATCACTTGAGTTACAAATCATGTTCAAACAATTTACATACACTATTCTCCATGATATTTGCCGATCAAGTCTATGATATTCTCTCCACGTATTTATCATTTTCCAAATCTAACCAAATAAAAGGGAGGAAAAAATGTAAGAAAATACATTTTTTCCATTTCTCCTTCAATATCTAAATTGACTTGACACCTTCACTTGTTGATCACTTTCACATCACTGGGATTAGGCAAAGCTTGGCTCCCCAATAGTTTTTCTTCTTATATTTTATTAATTTCGAGCCACAATAATAATTAAAGGGGACAGGTTAGGATTTGGATCCCTAACATGAAGAAAGAATGCGGTGTCCATGGGGCCAGGTACGTGGATTGGCAGCAGGAATTTCCAAACCTAATTGGCTAATTTATTTAAAATATCTTGCTAAAGCCAATTTAATATTTCTATGTTGATCATAAAGACAATTTAATAATTGCTATCGACTACAGGGGTCCTTACACGTGTGAGATGTGTCGGTTCACAAATCTGGTCCTACCAAAAGATTAGGGGATGATTTGTAACTTTAACTATTTGTATGGTGGTGAGATTTGACACCTATTTTCTTTAATGACAAGGGCATCATGACAAATGTTGCACTATGGTTATTAAAATAGTAGGAGTACATAATTCATACGTAACTGTCCGAGTCTGTTTACGAATATCTCGACTAATTGATTATTTATTAAGGTTAAATGACCGAACAAGCTTCTAGCGGCCTCAAATAACACTAAGCTTATATTTAAATATTTGATTTCTTTGTGGATTCGGGGTCCTGTAGTGAGCAATTACGGCCGTCCGTTCAGCACTCAACAGTCTAGGTTAAATGCATTTATCATACATGTAAGACACTTATCTTTTCTGTAAGATAATCTGGACCATTGAATGCCGAACGGACGGCCGTGATTGTTCACTACAAAGGTATAGTGAGCTTACTCACTACAGGGCCCCGAATCCAGAGTTGAAAAAATGTATATATATAGGATTGGACTATGTTATGAAAAGGACATCTTAACTACCAAAATTAGAAATCAACCATAAATTACCGAGAGCGAAGTGCAATAACCCGATCAAGTAAGCATAGACCGGATAGATTCGATTTTAAAGTAAGCAAGAACCAAATCAATACTTACAGATTATGAATTTTGAGAACCAAACTAAGTCATAAAATTCATAGAACCGAGTAAATCCAAACCATTTAATACCGTTTACTTGAAAATTGAAATTGATAATCTTTGTATACCATTTGAAGTAATTGCAAGGACAAACTAAACCAAAATTTATATTAAAACCAATTCTATTAAAATCACCAAAACTCACTAACATGGATCCATTAAAAAATAGTAGAATACCAGCTATTACAAAAGCTCATATACTACATAGAAATTGAGGGTAATGAGTCTCAGCAGTGATGGAATAGGACGGGGTATAGGAGTATTAAATTTGAAAATCAATTGATTACGATATATATCTAAATTACTAAATTATACATATATACACAGTTCGGATTGGTTTGGAACCAGAACTTTTAACATAAGTTCACGGACCAAATCATTTAACTCGGATTTGAGTTTTTGTGTTTTAAACCTGGACTAAACCACACTATTGAAAAACCTAACTATTCGATTTGGATTAGTTTGGACTAGATTCTTGGTTTGAAAGTTTTTTTTAGTCAACCATGATCAAAGGACCAAGTTTCACTAAATCAAGTATAACATTTCGACCGGATGGAACCTGAGATTTAGGCCTTGTTCCAATTCTTAGCTTAAACTCAAAATTGATATATTGCGTTTTACGAGACAGATCATTCTCTCACAATACATTTGATAATCTATCCCATCCGTTGATTTTGTAACTTTGATTAGTAAATCATCCCTGAATTAGATAGACATAATATCTCTCTCATTTGTCCGAAGAAAAGAAAATAGGAGTATATGTTTTGCAAAAAAAATCTTCCATTTTTCTCTTACAAATATGACGAAATTACGTGGAAACAATTATCAAATCAGTCTAAATTTTTTTCAAGTAAGATAGCTCTAAAAATGTCAATTGCATTCTCAACATTCTAGGTAAAATTTGAGCAAAGTGATAATAACAGTGCACTTTTTTTTTTTTTTTACTTGCTCATATCTCTTTCAATACTCCAATAAGGCAATAATCTTCTCTATTATACTCTTCATTCTTATAAAATACTGTAAAATATAGTTATACACAAAATAAATATAGTTATATACACAAAATAAGGAGTGTAAAAAGAGAGGAGAGAAAAAGAAATAATAACAAAAAATGCACAAACAGTCGCTAGGTAAATGTATTGAGCTACTATTCACAAAACAAGATTACCTAGTCATCAAGGCAAGGCTGCGTCAGAGTTCAGACCAAAACATAGATATTTCCTTAGCCAAAATAGCTAAGGTTGTGTTTGGTTTGAGTTCTGAGTTTTGGTTTTTGTAATGATTAGAGGGATAAATATGGATAATAATTAAAAAATAGGTATTAATGATTGGAGAGACGTAGAGAAAAAAATAAAAATAATATTTAAAAATTAAAATTAAAATTAAAAAAATCAATTCTTGAAAACCAAAACGAACAAGGCCTAAAGTTCCTTTATGGCTAGTCTGCTGGGCTTGAATAAGACAAAAAATAAAGTGGTCCCCTGAAATCTAAACTAATTGAGGGCTGTCCTTTGTAAATCACATGTACCCCATGATCCTTGTTCCCCTTTGAGTGTCTGACAAAATTCTGCAGTTTTTATTATTCTTTTTTGTCTTTCGTTCTTGTTTTTCTTCCCTGTCTGCTCGTGGAGTATTTCCTTTGCACCATACAATCAGGCACAGTGATGATGGAGCAATAGCACATGCATGACTTACGAATTTGCAAAATCTGAAGTTCGAGACTTATTAAACTGTGGAGACGTGGGGCGGGTGTCCTCCTTCAGTAACAACATGGGTGCTGACCGATCATAGCTGTTGTGGTCAGTTATGGATGGCTCAGATCACATCTTATCCAAATAAATCTGAACTGTCCGCTACCGAATAGATCTGAGCAGTCCATAGCCGACCACGGACGGCTTTGATAACACCACCCATATTGTCCCCGAAGGGATAACACCACCCATGTTGTTTCCAAAGGTATAACACCATCCCACTCATAATTCCCGATCTAATTTTGATTATCCAAATATATGCATTTTTATCGAAAATTGCTTGGATCAAGTCATTCCCGGTCATTTTTTTCGATGATTTCCTTTGAGAGCCTTAAAAACATGTTTTCAACATATTGAACGGTTTGGATCACCAAAAATATGGCTTGGAACTATGAATTCCACACTTTAGCAAAATATGGGATCCCTCATAGGAAGGGGCGTATATAAATATATATGTTATGATTAGTAGGTGCCCTCTAACTTTAAGTTTTCGGATCCGCCTTTAAAGTCTGTTTATACAAGCTTTGCTCTAACTTTAAATGGATTCTCCGTTATTTGGTGGCAGAACTGGTCACCAGCCATTTATCGAGGATTCGAGGCGCATGTAAAATTGCTCGAAGATCCTGAGATATTAGGAAAATTTTAATCAAACCACCTCTACTACGGACATAAGATTAGTAGAGCATGAGCCCAAGCAAATTATGTTTCTGACAATAGCAAATTAGCAATCACTAATTACGTATTAGGGACGTGATTAATAAAATAAATTGGATCCGGATGTATTGGATCTATGTCACGTTTTAACTCTCCAATAATTCTCAGTCACACATTCTTCTAGCTAGTCCCATGTTAGAATAAAAAAATAATTAGTAATAAAAAAAAAAAACGAAGACTTTTTTTTTTTTAATTATTAGTTCTGGGTGGTCGGCCAATGAACAAAATATTCTGGAGACCAATCTTGCTTAAATATACGGACTAAATTGGGGACCAAACGTTTATTTTTTTATTGGACAAGTAAATCGGAAACCAAACTTATCCATTTACGAGCAGGATAGCCAATTAAACTCAAGGCAAAGGCCGTTATGAATTCTTGCGCTTGGGGCAATGATGTAACTAGTGACGTTCTAACCGAGGCGTGCCAATTGCTGGTTGAAAAAAACCAGTATGAAATTTATTAGCTCAGCACAACTGAGCATCTGGGAAAGGCTCCAACTCCAAACCAAGAGTTTTCTGAGACATCAAATTCAGGAGAGAGATAGGAAAGGAAAATCCACAGGAGGAGGAAAGGAAGCCCAAAACTGGGAGTCCATGGTTTGATTGAAGTCATTTCTGGACAATCGTGGTCTTGGCCTCTTGGGCTTTTAAAAAGAGAGAGATGCAGTAAAAAGCCTCTTGGGCTTTAAAAGGAGAGAGATAGGAATGGCAACGAGTAGGGTTCGGATCGGTTGTGCTCCTTCCAAACTTGATCCCTAAACTCTACCATCACCTCTATATCCGTACCCATACCTAATTGGGGATACTTAAAAGTCACCAAATCCATTTCCATTTGGATAACGAGTGGAACGGGTTTTACTTAATATCCAATTACACTTCGAAAAATAGGAAATCAATTGTCATAAAATCTGAAGAAGTGAAATAGTCATTAAGTAAATACATATCTAAATATATGATAATATTATGTCCAAAGTTTCATGCATATAGTACTATTGTACAAATGCATTAACACAACGTCCAAATAAAGTACACAAAAAAAAAACATCATACAGTAATTTGCATAACATAAATGCAAGTGAATGCCATAAAGATACATAAGTAACTAAGTGGCTATACAAAATAAGAAAAGGATTATTTGTCGTGACTAAGTAAGAAAAATATAATTATCCAAAAGAGATGTGTATATACAATAAAGAACGGATATGATCGGATGGGTACGGATATTTAGGTATGGGGATAACAAAATCACACTCTCCCTATACCCGACCGGGGTATTATATAATTATCATCATACCCCCTCTTATTGGGTAAGAAAAATAGATATTATCCACCTTCAAATGACCGGATCGTATCTGGTATCCATAAGTATGGGTATAATTGTCATCTCTCTCTGCCATGGTTGTGGTAAAAAGTAAAAACTGCCATCTCTCTCTGCCATGGTTGTGGTAAAAACTAAAAACGCTAGAAGGAGGGCTCGAACCTCCGACCTTGTGGTTAACAGCCACACGCTCTAGCCAACTGAGCTATTCCAGCAGTTATGTTTTGCTTAGCGTCTGGAAAATATTTTACTGTTATTTGTTCTACGGATTGAAGTTAACTTATCCATTTCAAGTTTCAACGCACTGAAATCATCTTTTTCTCTCACAACGATGAAAACTGGAAAACACTTTAAAAAGGACCCAGGTCTATATTAGTACTATAGTACTGGAGAATTTTTTCCAGTACTAGGTGGGAATTGCCCACGTGGTATCCGTTCGGCAATCTCACCCATTCAAAACGCTATCTGACGGTTCGGAAGAGGAGAGAGAGTGAATCAATCTCAGCCGTCCAAAACACTTTTGGACGGCCGAGATCGTGCTCGGCATGGCCACGTGGTTCTCATTCGGTACCAAAAAAAATTCATAGCACTGAGAGGCTACTTGACTGAGGCTTAGTTTTGCAAAAGATTTCATAGCCGAGTAGAAAAATAATAAATTTTCTGGAGAAATGGAAATAAATTGGCTCTACAATCGAAGGATGTAGACGATTCTGGAGAAATGGAAATAAATTTTCCGTGATCGGACCAACATGCATCCTATCTCTGAAGGGACAGCACGCCCCTTGTTTCTTGGCATGGAGGGGTTGTTCTAGTTTGTGACTTACTTTTTCATTTGACTTTTAGATAAGTTTGAGTTGATGTATTGTAAGATAATGATCTATCTCGTAAAACACGATATGTTAATTTTGACAATAAATCAATTTTGTGTAGCCTATAAAAATGTCAGACAAATTGACAAGAATAAATCTAGCTATACGGTTTGGTTGAAATAATGCGGTAGCATTCTTTGAAACACAAGGAAAAAGAAAGTAAAGGATATTTTCCTGTATATTTTCCTTAAATTCCCACATTTTCTATGGCTTGAGTTTTTACACTCTGTCTGGTACCGTGGAAAAAAAAAAAAAGAAGAAGGAAAATGAAAGCAGAGAGAGAGGAAAGTTAAAAAAGAATTTTTTTTTGTTAAAATAGTTTAGTTTAGTTATTTTTCCTCTCCTTTTCCTCTCAACCCAAACAAACTCCTTTCCTTTCTTTTCCTACATATCAAACAGAGTCTTAATGTTTTTGTGGGAAAAAAATATTCAAAAAATATCAAACAGAGTCTTAATGACTACAATACACACCCCTTATTTGGGTATACGATATGCACCTATTGTATGGTCCAGATTGTGACACCTTATCGGCAATCGTAACATTTTTTTGTTTTTCGTAACTTTTCAGCAATATGATTCGTAACATTTTCTATGATTCGCAACATTTTGGTGTGTCTCGTAACTTTTATAAAAAAAATCGTAACTTTTACAAAAAATTCATAACTTTTGCAAAAAATTCGTAACTTTTGCAAAAAATTGGTAACTTTTGTAGGGGTGTGTATCATACACACCCAAATAAGGGGTGTGTATTGTAGCATTTTCCTTCAAATCAATTGAATTTGGGTAAGTGCATGATTCGAGTACTCAATTATAGGTCTAAAATTCCAAACTAAACTTTTGAATCAATGCAAGTTTTTCGATGAAACACTGTCAATATGGAGCTAATATTTCTGAAGATTGACTAAAAAATAAAGTATTACAAAACAAAAACGGTCTTAATTAATTACCCGAGAAGAATTCGGTATGAACTCAAGAGAAAGTGCCTGTGGTAAGTTCTTTAATAACTAGGTATCTTGACCAGCCGTTTTCACGAATCTCGACTAATTTTTCGTGAACCTAAAAAATTATTTTTGTCGATGAGAGTCGAACTCAGGACATCCAGTGTCAATCCCTTGCTATTACGCTCTACTGGGCTTCCAACCACTTGGGTTTCGATTACAATGAACATTTTTTTTTTTTTTTAAAAAGGCAAATATTGTCAAGGGACCAACACCAAAAACTCAAGGAAATAATATCCTTGAGAACATAGACCAATGAGAAGTAGGGTCTAGGAAATTTTTTTCTCAAAAATGTCCTAGAAAGAGAAATGGATGGCTCAAATCACATTGTATGGATCTGAGCCATCCAATTCTCTTTCTCAGATGTTTTCAGGGAAAGTTTTCATGGACCATAACATTTTCGAAACCAAAGGCCTTAACACTTGAGCCGCTACCCCACCCAAGCCCAGAAACACAACATATCCATAAGCAAACTTAAAAGTACTGCAGAAAAGCACCATCATGGAAACTCCAATGCAAAAAAAAGAAAAGGTAGTGATAATGCCAAAATTATTTTTGATTGTGCCAAAACTCCAATGCATAAAAGGCATGTACATTGCACGTAAGTACAAACATTTTATGCATTGGAGTTTTGGCACAATTAAAAACAGTTTTGGCATTAACATTAAGAAAGGCGATTTGAATGCATTAGCTAGCAATAATTTTGACTGATACGTAATTTGTCTGGGTTGTTGAAAATCGCTTTGGCTCGTTGTGGGGGGCCGAATGAGAATATATTCGGACCTTGTTGTTTTTGGGCCGAACCTGTTAAATGTCGTAGGGTTCATGAATTGTGTTGTCCCAAATGGGAGTTAAGGACCGAAAGTACTTTGTGATCGACGGTTACGTTGGACCGAAGGCAAGTATATACGAACTCCAAGTGAGGGAATGGGTTGTTCGGGCTAAGCAATATTAAAATGGGCGAGGTAACCCAACCTGAGAGCTAACCTGAATAGGCCATGAGGTGGTTACAGAGGGCACGTGTTGAAGGCCACCTGGCACTAGGAAGGAGGCTTAAGCCACTAGGTGACTTCGTGGCGCCTGTTCATAGGCCGTGTCACGTGACCGAGAACGTCGTGCATGATGTCATGAAACTTGGAGAGCAAGTACATGGAGACCTATAAATACCAAGGAATAAACCCTAGAGGTACACAGACTCTTCTAGATCTGAATACTCACTGTACTTCTCTCCTCCGTTGAACTAACTTGATCGTCGGAGTGCTTTTGGGCAAGAGGCCCAAGAGGCACTAACCATTTTCTGCTGGATATAGGAATTCGAGGACGAGAAGGCGGATTGGATTGTGTCACCAAAATCACCCTTCAACAATTGGCACTCCCGGTGGGACTTTTTCAAACAGTTTCAACCTATTCCGTAAGAGATGGCTGTGCTGGAAGAGGATTTGGTGGAGGGAAACCATACTCCGCCTCCTACCATTACAAAGGTGGTAGATACTGGTAAACATCACGAGGTGTGACGATGACGAGAGCGATCCACACGATCGGTTTGCCGATGCTCATGCACGAGCTTTCATTAGGAGCCTGGAAGATTGGATGGTACGACGGGATAAAACCATTGACGCCCTACGCGAGGACATTCAACTCATGGCTACGCGAGGACGTTCAACTCATGGTCCGGATAGTTTCAGCCGCAACGATCCCCATCTCCCTCCTGTAGAGAGGGAGGTGGACATCGCAGATTGGTAAAAGAAAGGCTCGGATCTAGAATTTTCGAAGGAACAGCAAAAAGGGAGACGTACCAGGTTGGTGTTTGAGAGACTTCATCAGGCGAGTCCACCTCCGGTTACGAGTTCGCACTCTATCCATCACCACCTGTTGGAAACAGTAAGCCACCAAACGGCAATTGACCGACAATACGACAAATATCACGATCGCGCCAAGCGGACTCATGGGCGGTCCGACGATCGACGGTCATACCATTCGAAGAGAGATCGAACGCCTAGCCCGGATTATGACAAATCCACTCGTAAAGAATTGGTGAGGGGCTTATTGAGTAGACGCGACCATGATCAAAGGCACAACCGAGAACGCTCCCCAAAAAGGACCAGAAAACCGACACCGGATAAGAAGCACGCCAGATCTCATAGAGAGCGATCCCCTCGGCGTAGTTGTAAAGATGACATGGAAGATATCAGGTATATTGCCCCAAGCAAGAATGGCAGAAATGACTGTTCGGTAGTAAAAGGTGAGCGAACCAAAGAGGATGAAATCTTGGATCGGCTTGCCGCTTCTCCATTTTCTGAAGAAAATCCTGAAGCCATAGCACCGAAAAGTTTCACTCCTCCTAAGTTTGTCAAATTCAACTCCAAGATTGACGCATATGCCCACTTGGTGCACTTCCAACAGATGATGGCAATATATTGTTCGAGCGATGCTTTGTTATGTAAGATGTTCCCCACAAACCTGGGACCATTCAGCCTAATGTGGTTCAACCAGTTAGAAAGTGGGTCCATGACGAGTTCGAAGGATTTCTCACGAAAAATCCTACAACGGTTTGTCACGACTCAAAAACAAGAAAAGACTATAGACTACTTACTTGCTCTAAAGAAATCGAGTACGGAATCCCTTCGGCAGTACGCCAGCAGGTACTAGGATGTGTTCAATGAGATTAAGAACTGTAGCCAATACCATGACGTGGCCGTTCAACAATTTAAGCTCGGGTTGGATTCCACTAGTTCGGCATTTGCAGACCTTATATTAAATGAGCCGACAAACATGCATGACTTAATATTTCGCATCAACTAGCACAACAAGCTGGATGAAGCGATCATAGAATGGGATAAGGCCGAGCAAAAATCCTATAAGTCTTGCAGTACGAGCAAGGGAAGGTACAGTAGGAACGACGTCAATAATATTCAGCAGACTAAATATGGAAAGTCCAAGGACCCACCCCAAAACTTATATAAGGGACCTCGACCGCAAGAATTTGAGGGGATAGTGATTGTCTTCAAAGAGCCTCTCCATGAGCTCCTCAAGAAGATTAAAAGTGAGGAGTGGTTTAAACTGGCACCAAAGAATGCCCCTAAGCCTCCGGTCAGAGACCTAAAATATCAATGTCGATTCCATAATTCGAAAAGGCACCTAACTACTTGGTGCCCCCAATTCAAGGAATATTTGGAAGAGAAAGTTGCTGAAGGAAAGTTAGGCGATTTCATTGACTTGGAGAAAACGAGAACAAAAGCCGAGTGAGGACAAAACATCGATGATCTTATGAGGGACGACTTAATCGATGTACAAGTCATCCACAAGTATGCAGACGCTAATGCCGAACAAAGGATTCACGAGGAGTTGAAAGTTTTTGTGAATGCGGCCAAAGAAGTCATGTCGGTCCAGCAATCGACAAATAAAATGAAGCCGCACAATGGTGAAAAATGGCAAATTACTTTCACAGAGAAGGATCTCAACAATGTCCGACAACCTCATTGTGACGCTTTAGTCGTCACCGTACGCATCGGACAATGCCGTGTTCACCGAGTTTTAGTTGACCAGTGGAGCTCGGCTGAGATTATTTATTACACTCTATTCAAACGAATGGGCCTTACCAAAGATGATCTCATTCCGGCAACATCCCCCCTGGTCGGATTCACTGGGACCCCGATCTAGCCTATTGGGAAAATTCAACTTCCCGTGACAACCGGAACACAAACGGAAATGTTAGAGTTCGCGGTGGTGCACGCCCCGGGATAGTATAACGCAATACTTGGCCGAGGATGGATACGCAAGATGAAAGCCATCGCGTCAACTTTCCACCAAATGGTCCGGTATATCGGAGCCGATGGTTAAGAGGACATTCTTGGGAATCAGACTTCGGCCAAAGCATGGTTCGTCTCAGCAATTGGAAGGAAGAAACATAAAGGTGAATTGGGTAGAAGTAACAGATGGGCCCCTGACCGAAGAGGTTAGCCGAACCGTAGAAGAGAAGTCTGTAGAATCTCTAGTTTCTGTTCCCGTTGCAGAAGGTCAGACCGTTTTTTTCTCGTCGGTTCTAGCCTGGATGAAAAAAATAAATCCAACGTGGTTAATTTATTACTAAAAAATATCAAAGTTTTTGCTTGGACACCGAAAGAAATGTCAGGCATCGATCCAAAGTTCATTTGTCACCACCTAAATGTGGACCCAACCAAGAAACCTATGATTCAAAAGCCACAACGGTCGGCAGCGAAACAGGTTGACACGGTAATTGAGGAAGTTCATCGCCTCGTTGAGGCCGACTACATCACTGGAGTACAATATCCTACCTGGCTCGCAAACACAGTTGTCGTACCCAAGAAAATTGGTAAGAAGCGAGTGTGTGTTGATTATACAAACCTCAACGACGCGTGTCCGAAGGACTGCTTTCCAGTCCCCAAAATCGACCAATTGGTTGACGCAATTGCCGGACACGCGAGACTCAGCTTTATGGATGCCAATCGAGGTTACCATCAAATTGCAATGTATGAGCCAGGCCGGGAGAAAATGGCCTTCATAACCCCACTGGGGCTCTATTGTTACAAAGTAATGCCCTTTGGACTAAAAAATGCTGGAGTGGCCTATCAACAAATGGTAACTTGTATGTTCGGTGCACAACTTCATGACACAATGGAAGTTTACATAGATGACATGGTGGTAAAAAACAGAAGGGAGGAAGACCATCTCACGAACTTAGCAGAGGTGTTTGAAGTACTCAAGAGGCATAAGCTACAGTTAAACGCCGAAAAATGCGCTTTTGGCGATGGATCCGGAAAATTCCTCGGTTACCTCGTCACGTAGAGAGGAATAGAAGCCGACCTAACCCAGATCACCGCAATCCAAAATCTAAGGCCACCAACGAGGATCAAAGAGGTTCAACGTTTGACCGGTATGGCTGCGGCTCTTAGTCGCTTCATCGGTAAGTCCTCCGATAAATGCCGACCATTTTTCAATACCCTCAAAGGAGCTAACAAGCAGTTTGTCTAGACATCGGAGTGCAATATTGCCATTGAACAGCTCAAAACCTACTTAGCTTCTCTGCCTTTACTATCTACGGCAATAAAGGGTGAGGATCCCTACCTCTACCTATCGGTATCCCAGCACTCGGTCAGTTCTGTTTTAGTCCAGCAACAAAGGAGGGAGCATGTCCCTATCTTCTACACAAGCAAGGCCTTCATTGACGCCGAAACCAGATATCTACCGCTTGAGAAGTTAACTTTAGCTCTGGTTATTGCCGCACGAAAACTTCAACCGTACTTTCAGGCCCACAAGATTATCTTATTGACCGGGTATCCTCTCAAGGTTTTGCTAAGAAAAGCCGATCTTTCCAATCGGATATCCAAATGGGCTGTAGAACTCGGGAATTATCATATCAAGTATCTCCCACGAAAGGCAATAAAAGCCCAAGTGTTGGCGGACTTTGTGCCTGAACTGTCTGTGGTGGAAGAGGACAAATTAGGAGGGATCGTTGAAAAACCGACGGACACATGGAAGATAATCCATGGAGATATTTGGAAGTTGTTTATTGATGGAGCCTCCAATTTTCGAGGGTCTGGAGTTGGTATCGTACTAATCTCACCATGTGGAACAGCACACAAGCATGCGCTGAAGTTGAATTTCCCTTGCGTCCAACAACAAAGTCGAATACGAGGCATTGATCGCCGGTCTAAAGATAGCCCAAGGATTGGAAATACAAGATCTGATCATTTACAGTGATTCCCAGCTAGTTGTCAACTAGATAACGGGAGAGTATGAAGCTCGAGATGACCGAATGACGAAATATCTAGAGTCAGCAAAAGAGTTGATCAAGAGTTTCCCTAAAGTGGGTGTGAAGTAGATCGGTCGGGAAAACAACTGTCATGTTGATGCTTTGGCCGGACTTGCCGCAACCTGTGACAATGGATTGGGATGGACGATATCAATTGGAAGTATCGATCATCCAAAATTGAGTAATCGGAAGGAGAACTTGTCTTGGCAATACTCTACGGTCCGAGTTGGATGGACGATCTCATCACTTACCTTAAAGACGATGTGTTACCATCGGATAAACGAGAAGCCCGAAAAGTGATTTTAAAATCGTCAAAATTTGTACTAGGTAAGGACAACTGTCTATATCGCCGATCGTGGTATGGGCCAATGTTGAAAGTCCTCCACCCAAGTGAAGTACAATTGATTTTACAAGACCTACACAAAGGAAGTTGTGGTGCACATGTCGGAGGCTGAACTATTGCTCACCAAGTAATTACACAAAGATATTGGTGGGCGAAGATGGAAGCTGATGGTGTGGAATACGCACGGCAATGTGACTGATGCCAGCGATTCGCTCCTTTAACTCGACAACCGACAGAAGAACTGAATCCGTTAGAGAGCCCCTGGCATTTGTTTGAAGATAAAAGTGTTCTGATACAACATTAGTCGGTATATGATGGAATATATATATTCCAAAACGGACTCCTGTAGAGGGAAAAAATCTGGGTATGCTATTTCCTCGCCTCTATGAGATCAACAATATGCACTCTTCGCCGGAACCCTAGCACTGCAAGACAACAAACAGTTAGAGCACCTTTGCCTCTCGTCGGCAAAGGCCCTCCGATGCTTAAGTCAGTATCACGTACTAGGAGGAAACCATAAAACACATAAAGCATGTAAACACGAATTACAGCGTACCTTTCTTCATGGGTATTGCTTCTTATTTATAGATGCAGGGTGCTTGTTGTCTAGAGATCCTATTCACATTAGGAGTCCTTTCCTATACGGGACTTGTTCCATATAGAAACACAATCTTTATTCTACAAGGATTTCTTTCCACGTTAGGAATCCTTGTCATTATCGGAATCCTCTTTACATTAGGATTTACCCCTTATCACGTAAGAGGCTATTCTAGATCCTTCTAGAACGATCCACCACCTTATCTCGTAGGCGGTTAGCTCGACAATATACTTGCCTATCCGTATATGATGTCGCCGACCAGATACCTTGCTCGGCAATGACCTCGTGCACCATCTCATGGTGCTGCCACCATCTCATGGTGCTATCCTGTCTGCACACTTGGCCTATCCTGCTTGGCCATAACCTGGGGCACCACCATGTGGTCCCCCGAACTGAGCCACCCTCACGTGGTGTCCAGGCTAAGCACGTGGTTCGTACGTACTTAAGTATTTTCCTATGTAATTGGATTTTACCCTCTCCAATTGCTCCCCAGCTTTGACCGTCATTGTTATTCATCAATGATGGTTAAAGCTTACCGCTACCTTTCTGTACGGGGATAAATCCACGTAACCCTGGATCACGTGCTTCCTTGAATCGACCCCAGATCTTTTGTCATGGTTATTGCCTTGTATTTATAGGTGTAGATGTTCTTTACATTAGGCATCTCGTGCCCCTGTTTCCTATTCTCTTTAGGAATCCTTTCCCTAATTGGACTTTCCTATTAGGGACGAGCTTCCATATCCTACTAGATCCCGTCTAGTAGAGGTCTTTCTTTCCATATAGGATTCTTCCCTATATGGGGCACACTCCTAATCTCATTAGGACTTCCCATACTGATCCCTTAAGCTACGGGATCGCTCCTTATCTCATAAGGAACCGCCTTTAGATCATTCTGGAATGTCTCACTGCCTTACTCGTGGCGGTGCCGTGCTTCCACATAGCTCGGAATAACCCGTACGTAACTCAACTCATCTCGCCGAGCTGATTTACGTATTCCAGAATGCTATTTAAGCTATACACGTAGCCCACCTAGCTCGGCCACATCAGGGGGTATCCCTTTATGTCTTATGCCGAGCTAGTGCATCCTGATATATTAACTTACTTAATTATCCTGACCTTATTCATGGTCCGGGATCAGCTCGGCACAGGGCCCACGGACTCCCTATGTGGTGCCGAGCTACTCACCCTTTCGTGGTGACCGCCATAGGCACGTGCTATGCCTAATAGTAGGGTAATCAGATTTTATAATTCATGCATTTCGGTATTCGTGATATTCATCAAAGCTTCTCACTCTACTAGGCCTGCTCCTTGTATGAATTTTCCGTTGGTATCCACATTACCAAGCCCGCACAGTACACTTGCACTTATACCCACACGTAGGGTTTGGCGCAATTTCTCGAATATTCTCTCCTCACGTGAGGAGACATGATTCTTGCATTTAATGCCAATGTTTGCCTTCCTTAATAGAGTTGGAACGGCCTTTATGGTGACGTTTCACATACGCCATCCCTTCTTTATAGGGTTCTAAAGACATTCTCACCCCATTTCAAAGATCTTTTCGTGTTCTCCCTTTATACATGTACGGGGATAAAATCCACGTATGATCTTGATCATGTGTTTCCTTGCTAGAAACCTCGCTCTCTATATGGGTTCGACGCTTTATTGATTAAGGCATCTCGCAGTCCTCGTTCCCATTCGCATTAGGAATACCCATGTCAATCCCTTAATTCTCGGGATTGCTCCTTATCACATAAGGAACCTGATTTAGAATTTTCTGGAATGTCTCACCGCCCTATACTCTTAAGGCGGTGCCGCGCTTCCACGTAGCTCGGTATGACTCGTACAAACCTCATCCCACTCGTGCCGAGCTGCAACGGGTTGAACCATGTATTCCAGAGTGCTACCCTAACTGTATTAATAGCTTAACTAGCTTTATCATCCCTTTGGTCATATTGCCGAGCTAGTATATCATCAAATGGTACTTGATTTATTACCTTTGACCCTACTCATGGTCATCTCAGCTCGGCATAGGGTCAGGAAGCCCCTATACAATGGTGCCGAGCTAGTTACCCTCACGTGGTGGTGAATTATGGCATATGTCCTACCTTTTCCAATGGTGTTTCAAGCAATATTCGTTGCTTAAGCCACTGCTTTTTACTTAGCAACGTTTTTGCAATTTTCGTTGCAAGTTTGACAATGTTCAAGCAATGTTCGTTACTTACTGTTCTAAGTTTCTTCGTACTTGGCAATGTTCGATCAATATTCGTTGCTTGCCTCCAAGTTTCTTCGTACTTGGGAAAGTTCAAACAATATTCGTTGCCTGCCTCCAAGTTTCTTTGTACTTGGGAAAGTTCAAGCAATATTCGTTGCTTGCCTCCAAGTTTCTTCGTACTTGGGAAAGTTCAAGCAATATTCGTTGCTTAAGCCAAAGTTTCTTCGTACTTGGGAAAGTTCAAGCAATATTCGTTGCTTGCCTCCAAGTTTCTTCGTACTTGGGAAAGTTCAAGCAATATTCGTTGCTTAAGCCAAAGTTTCTTCGTACTTGGCTTCCTTCAAGCAGTACTCGTTGTTTAAGCCAAAGTTTTCTTCATACTTGGCTCACTCGTAATTAGACCAGGCTTAAAAAATGATATAGTAAAAAATATCTTTTTGTGAACAAGATGGAATTTTATTCATAACTCCATCACAAAGCAATTCGTAGCTGAATGAGAACAATAAGCAATATCTTCTATGGAACTCCTTTCATAATTCCACTATAGCAACTCGTATCTAATAATCAAAATATAAACTGCAAAAAGTAATTCTATACTTATCTGTATATTCCATGGCATTGGCACTGATTTCCATCCAATTTCTTTTAGGCAATAGGCTTCAATCCAAGCTATCTCTGTAATTTTGCATGGCCTTTCATGTTCGGGAGAAGCTTCCCATTTGTGGGATTTTCTTGAGTTTGCTCACACTTGACTAACTTCGTTCAACCAAACTTCAAAAAGCCTTAGCTTTTATTTGGATGAGTCTATTCGTACTCATCTATGTAAATCCGAATTTACTTCTCCTTAAATACTTTGGAACTTCTTCGCACTTAGTCACAAGTATACTCATACTCAAATTTACAAGCCTAAGTATATTCGTACTTAGCCTTTTTCCAAGTTTAATCATACTTAGAATTTATCGAGTTTGAGCAATTCGTAGCTCAGGCCCAAGTATTCGTACTTGTCCTAAAAAAAATCAAGCATGGGGTATATACATTTACTGCTCCCCAATATGGAATTGAAATTCCTCGTTTTTGGTTCCATATTCAAATCAATCAAGTGTTTCAAATCAATCAAGTGTTTCAAGCATGCAACAGAAATTTTTCTCGTGATTTCCTTTAATCAAATCAAAAACTAAAATGCAAAATCATATAAAATGCAAAACTTTATTCATATCTCTTACTAGCACAAAACATGAAACTTTACACGTAGTTCATGCTAAGACATACCTCACAAGTTCTTATCATTAAAAACTTGGAACCTTTCACATGGCCCATAAAGGAAATTGGAGGACAGTATTCATAGCTCTTACTAAAAAATAAAATATGCGTAATTTCTCAGCACTACTCATTGCTACAACATAAGTTTATTCGTACTTTCGCAAAACGCCCAAGTTTTCTCATACTCGAGCAAATAGCTCAAGTTTGTTTGCGCTTGTCTAGCCTTCTAGCATTATTCATTGCCATAAGCCTTTTAGCATTATTCATTGCTATTGGCCTAAATGTATTCAGACTTAGCACATAAGTTTTTTCATACTTTAATAGGATTCCAATTATTGTTCATTATTGTGGCCTAAGTTTATTGCTTGCGACCTTGGATTGTATCGTAGATGGTGTCGCCCCAAGCGTAGGGCTAGGTCGGCAGTAGCATAATAACCGGTAAGACCGGGTCGAATCCACAGGGACCGAACGCACCCGGCGTGAGAGTTGTCTTGCGAGTGAGGTGTTTAGCCTTAAAGCGGCAAACTTGGCTTTGGTGATTTGTGGGTGGAATTCTCTTAACTTCGAGAACGACTCGGAATATTAAAAACGACAAATTAAACTAAGGCAAAGTCTAGGGGTATTTAACGACCATGACTTGGGCTAATCCATCCCCTCTTGATAACCGGCTCGGGGCATCGTTAAATGCCCCCGAACGGAAGATTTAGATTTTAAAACCATTTACAAGAAAATGTGTTTACCAAAGATTAGGGGTTTTCGGTACATTTTGCAAACGGATGGGTTGACATCGCTCAAAGCATCACACGTGCCAAGTAGTCAAGCTCTTGGCTACGTGTGATCAAAGAGATTAACAAACCCACTCTTTGGTACATAAAAGTGCAACCCCAAATATTTGATAGACAAGCAATGTATGCCTTAACATGAGATGGATGGATTAATCCCAAGTCATGGAGTGCTAATCACCCCATGACTAAGCCTACTTAAACTACTCACAAACCATAGCAAGAAATAAGATTAGAACGTTGAAGGAGGTGCAAAACATGATTAATAAACTTAAAAACTAATTTTAAGTGAAGAACCTAAGTTGGCCTACAACATTAACACTAGAGAAAATCACAAACAACACTTAGAAATTAGAGTTTTCAATGGAAATAGCAAGAACAACATGAAAATACGAAACATGAAGAAAATACAAATAAACAGTAGATTTGTAAAGATTAAGAGTACACTTACAACATTAATGAAGATGAAAACCTTGGATCAAAGAAAAACTACCCTAAAAACTAGAGAGAAGGTGGAACTAAACTAAGAACAAAACTAATGGAGGAAGAAGCTTAGGGGAGAGAGAGGGAGAGGGAAATATATACAAACACCTTCCATCTCTCTCAAAATATCCTAATAATGCTTTTAATAGAAACATTCCATAAGTAGAAAGTACAAAAAGTGCTCAAAAGTTGCCTCGGAGCATTTTTGGACCGGTCCAGAATTATTCCGGATCGGTCCGGAATTGTCTGGAAATTTTTGGGCAATTCTGGATCGGTCCGGAATAATTCCGGATAGGTCCGGAATCGTCTGGAAATTTTTGGGCAATTCTGGATCGGTCCGGAATAATTCCGGATAGGTCCGGAATTATTTTGACTTCTTTGATCCCTCCCGTTGAATTGCGCGCTTCCGGACTTCCCCCAAAACACTTAAATGAGTTGTGCGACACTCGGGGGAGGTGTTCCTTGGTCACTTGAGTACTCGTTCACTCCCCGACTCCACCGGGAGTTTTTGTGTGAGCGTGAAGCGCGGCTTCAAGCCCCCGGCTACTTGGGACGTTTCGGCTTGCCGGGCCTTAGCCAAATCATCGTTTCTTGGCTCTCGAGGCCCGGTGTTGGTGCCATGGGGCACGTGGCCCTTGGTAACGTTGCATGGATCTCAATGCGCACAAAACGCGCTCATTTCGCGTGTTTAACCTGTAACTTAACAAAAACACAACTACGAGCATATCAACCAAATAAAGCACGAAATCGCGTGTGTGTGTGGAACAAATGAGCGAGATAAGCCCGGATATCTACAATAGTAGGGGCTTATCACACCCCCCAACTTGAACTTTGCTCGCCCCGAGCAAACTAAACAAATGCAACTAACGGAAACAAACTAAAATGGATACGTCTTTTAAACCCCCGGGCGGCCCCGGTAGGACGAGTGAAGTCTCGTGAGGGTTTTCAGCAGTGAACACCCACAAAACACAAAGGAATCGAATACTTTAAATGTGACTCATACCCAACCGACAACCACACATAGTACCACAATGTCTGCCACGCAAGTCAATGGCAAGATATTTCATTCATAGAAAGAGTTAAGCAAGTGAACTTCATATCCAAACTTAGCACAAAAATCAATCCTCTCACCTACGGTCGGATAGAGAATTCTCACGTGGCATGCGTGTGAAAAGAAACCTCACAAAGAAATTCACCAATCTTGAAAACAGTTCTCACACCATTGATAGCTCGGTATTTCTTTAAGCACACCCCTTCCCTTTATTCGAATGAATCTCTTTTTATTTTTTATTTTTTTATGTGGTCGTGTAATGCCCGGACCTCTCGGGCTTTCTAGTTGACCCCTTTAGCGAGCGTTAGGTCGGTCATCCCCAAGCCAAATGGCCTTAGGGCGCCAGGTTTTGAGAGACCCTTCAGACTTAATTGCTCGAGTCAAAAAGGCTTTATAGTGAGGTCCAAGCTAACCACATTCAACAATGCCTTCACAAGGTCTATCCATCTTTTGACGCGAACAATACGGTGGGAGCAAACCCCGATTGCCCGGTTACTCAATGAATGCCCGGATAAACATTAACAATAAAGCATGCATCATCTTTTTTTTTTTTCTTTTCAAGGAAAGGGGCTCTAAATATTTCACAGACAAGTTAATTCACACCGAGGGATCAATGACACGTGAACCAATTTCGAAGCCAGTGAATGCTCAAGTGGGACAGTGCGCGTGCGAAAGCATGAATTCAAGTGAGCATACGCTATCCAACTATAGGTAATACGGTTTAACCAAGTGTTTTCCTTTAACGTCATGTTCACAAGCTTAAGTCTATCCATGAAATCGTATCAAGACTCCGTCTCACACAACAAACATCATAGCACTAATTAGAAGTCATCAATTAAGAGTAAGCACACACAAGTATCCTAATTCCTTGATTCACCAATTGTTTTTTCAATTTTTCTCAATTTTATCTCTTTTTTTTTTTCTTTTTTTCAAGACTCTTAATATAAACAATGCAACAAAGTACAAAGTAAACCCTCCCCCCAACTTAAAATGTGCTATGTCCTCATAGCACGAAGACAGTATGAAAATGAAGAACAAGGAGGGATAAAAATGTACCGACGGGGTGGAATGTCGACCACCTTATACCTCGACCAAATGAGAGGCTTTTTCATCACTCCTACTAAGAGAGCGATATTAGAACTGACTCGCTCCGTGATAGCCGAGTCCGCAACAAACAACAATATGTACATAAAGAAAACAACCAAATAATCTTCACGCGATGACACGGGTACTACTTTTCTCCCCGGAACTAGAGACTGTGGATAGTCCATACGTAGCTCAAATTCCGGGTGGCTATACCAGACCATCAAGATTCACCACATCCTTCATGTGAAATGCAAACAACCTTTGTACTATGAAGAGCAATTAGTACGAGCATATCACCCCATTTCATGCCTTCCGTTAAAAATTGCACACGACCATGCCATAAGATAAGATACTTAGAGTATAGTGATAGCAGTAGTCGCTTAAGAAAATTAAGTTCCACCAAGTGCATAATGCGAACCAAATTTATTTTCAAGGTGTTGACAAGCTTTAATAAAAATGGATTGTAAATAGAACCATAATTATCAACACCTAGAAAATCAACTAGTTCGACTCTTTGAAATTCTTGTGGTGGAGGAGACTCAATGGGAGCGCTAGTGACATTTACCTCAAAAGGTTTCTCATGAAAAAGCATATCAAGTGTACAATTGGAATCCTTTTGGGGAGCATAATCAAAATCAGGCTCATCATCCCATATAACTTCTGAGATTTCTTTTTGAGCTGGAATAACCCCTTCATTAAAGAACAATGGTTCTATTACCTCAATGGTGAAGGGATTTTCGAAAGAATCATCACACACTAGTGGCTCATTGCTCGAAATTGCTACAGGCGGCACCTCCTCAATTACAGGACACAAACTCTCAAAATCAATTAAATACGCTGGCTTCGTGGCGAGAAATTTGTCCAATGTATCACTAAGGGCTTGCCCTATTCCAATTTCAGTCAACTCACAATATTGGGGCTTTTGGCCTAATTCCTCAAGGTAGTCCCAACACTCTTCGGGAGTTTTATCCAAGAATTCTTCATTAGAACACAAATCAAATTGACATATTGACGGATTTAAACCTCGACAAAAGGCAACTAGAAGATCCCCGAACTCATACATAAACCTTGACCAAGAGAAAATTGAACATTTAAAACGCTCCCAACATTGTGAAAAAGACTCATGATCTAGTTGATGGAAATTGGTTACATCTTGTAAGACCTCTCCATAGCAACTTTCAAAGTATGCCATTTTTTTTTTTTTTTTTTAAAGATTTCTTATTAACAAAAGCTAAAAGCAACAACTAAAACAAAATGAAACTAATAACTAGCAGGCTGGAGGGGTTATACCACCACCTCACCACAAACAGTTCCGAGGGGCTATTCCGCCGCCTCGTTAAAAAAACAAGTAATGTACAGAAAATAAGAAAAACTATACAAAAGAGTGGGATACTTACAGTGGAGTAAGGAAAAACTCACGCTAGATGGACCATTAGGTCCCCGGCAACGGCGCCAAAAATGCTTGCGACCTTGGATTGTATCGTAGATGGTGTCGCCCCAAGCGTAGGGCTAGGTCGGCAGTAGCATAATAACCGGTAAGACCGGGTCGAATCCACAGGGACCGAACGCAGCCGGCGTGAGAGTTGTCTTGCGAGTGAGGTGTTTAGCCTTAAAGCGGCAAACTTGGCTTTGGTGATTTGTGGGTGGAATTCTCTTAACTTCGAGAACGACTCGGAATATTAAAAACGACAAATTAAACTAAGGCAAAGTCTAGGGGTATTTAACGACCATGACTTGGGCTAATCCATCCCCTCTTGATAACCGGCTCGGGGCATCGTTAAATGCCCCCGAACGGAAGATTTAGATTTTAAAACCATTTACAAGAAAATGTGTTTACCAAAGATTAGGGGTTTTCGGTACATTTTGCAAACGGATGGGTTGACATCGCTCAAAGCATCACACGTGCCAAGTAGTCAAGCTCTTGGCTACGTGTGATCAAAGAGATTAACAAACCCACTCTTTGGTACATAAAAGTGCAACCCCAAATATTTGATAGACAAGCAATGTATGCCTTAACATGAGATGGATGGATTAATCCCAAGTCATGGAGTGCTAATCACCCCATGACTAAGCCTACTTAAACTACTCACAAACCATAGCAAGAAATAAGATTAGAACGTTGAAGGAGGTGCAAAACATGATTAATAAACTTAAAAACTAATTTTAAGTGAAGAACCTAAGTTGGCCTACAACATTAACACTAGAGAAAATCACAAACAACACTTAGAAATTAGAGTTTTCAATGGAAATAGCAAGAACAACATGAAAATACGAAACATGAAGAAAATACAAATAAACAGTAGATTTGTAAAGATTAAGAGTACACTTACAACATTAATGAAGATGAAAACCTTGGATCAAAGAAAAACTACCCTAAAAACTAGAGAGAAGGTGGAACTAAACTAAGAACAAAACTAATGGAGGAAGAAGCTTAGGGGAGAGAGAGGGAGAGGGAAATATATACAAACACCTTCCATCTCTCTCAAAATATCCTAATAATGCTTTTAATAGAAACATTCCATAAGTAGAAAGTACAAAAAGTGCTCAAAAGTTGCCTCGGAGCATTTTTGGACCGGTCCAGAATTATTCCGGATCGGTCCGGAATTGTCTGGAAATTTTTGGGCAATTCTGGATCGGTCCGGAATAATTCCGGATAGGTCCGGAATCGTCTGGAAATTTTTGGGCAATTCTGGATCGGTCCGGAATAATTCCGGATAGGTCCGGAATTATTTTGACTTCTTTGATCCCTCCCGTTGAATTGCGCGCTTCCGGACTTCCCCCAAAACACTTAAATGAGTTGTGCGACACTCGGGGGAGGTGTTCCTTGGTCACTTGAGTACTCGTTCACTCCCCGACTCCACCGGGAGTTTTTGTGTGAGCGTGAAGCGCGGCTTCAAGCCCCCGGCTACTTGGGACGTTTCGGCTTGCCGGGCCTTAGCCAAATCATCGTTTCTTGGCTCTCGAGGCCCGGTGTTGGTGCCATGGGGCACGTGGCCCTTGGTAACGTTGCATGGATCTCAATGCGCACAAAACGCGCTCATTTCGCGTGTTTAACCTGTAACTTAACAAAAACACAACTACGAGCATATCAACCAAATAAAGCACGAAATCGCGTGTGTGTGTGGAACAAATGAGCGAGATAAGCCCGGATATCTACAATAGTAGGGGCTTATCATTTATTCATACTTAGCCAGATTTTCAAGTTTACTCTTACTTTCGTTAACAATATCTGCTCCCCTATATGGAGACAAGGAGCTTTTGGCCCATATTTAGCAAACAGATACTAGATATAATTTCATTCAAGTCAACTCAGAATTTTATTCTGCTAAGCAATTACTAGTTTTATCAAAGTAGCCGAACACCCATCGATGCATCTCCCTGTTGTACCTTTTAACTACTCCTGGTAAGGTGCAAGTTTTACCAGTAGTTTCTCTATTTCCCGACTTTTTGGTGTCGAGCCATAGTTTCAGCGCTTCACTATTTTTTCATGAGCTGAGCGACTTTCTTCAAAGTCTCTTTCTTTGTCTCTGAGACTTTTTTCGTAGTCCCAAACACTTTTAGTTGTGGACTTTGATCCATCTCTAGAAGCAACAAGCAAAATAAACTAAAACAGAAGATATATTTGAGACAGTTCTGACCTTTTTATTTTATTTTATCCGTTCCAGCTGTGGCCTCCGGTCTTGAAGCTGAACTTGTGGTTTTTGTCGCGATGTGGGTGCTGTAGCGCGTGGTCCTTTTCTCAAGAACCTTGACCCCCTTTCTATATGCAACTTCTGATTGTTGTTTGACATGTAAAAGATAGTTGCTTTGCTAAATTTTAATTGGTCCTCCCGTGGGCTCGCCATAACAGGTGCGTTCCATTGCTGAACGACATCCTTTCAAATATTTTGATCCCTTGTCCGCGATTACTCGTTCGCAAAGCAAGATATGTAAAGCTATGTTTCTTCTGCTCAAAACTTTTTTCATAATCTTGAACTCTCCCATCATTTGATCTTGATGCACCCTCCTATCTTATGAGGGAAACCTAGTTTAGTCGGCTCTTCCGCGATTCCCTAGTTGATTCCTGCTGCTCTCCCATGATTGCCGAGCAGCCGCGATCCCCTAACAGATTCATACTGCTCTCTGGGATTGCCTAGCAGATTTTGACTGCTCTCCCATGATGGCCGAGCTGATTCGGACTGCTCTCCAGTGATCCCCTAGCAGATTCGTTCTGCTCTCCGGGATTGCCTAGCTGATTTTGACTGCTCTCCCGTGATCCCCTAGCAGATTCGTTCTGCTCTCCGGGATTGCCTAGCAGATTCTGACTGCTCTCCCATGATGGCCGAGTTGATTCGGACTGCTCTCCCGTGATCCCCTAGCAGATTCGTTCTGCTCTCCGGGATTGCCTAGCAGATTCAGACTGCTCTACAATCTTTCCTTCATGTTTCTAGGGTTTTCTCCTTACTTATCACATGATTCGCTAATATGTATCCTGCGTTGCTTTCTTCGTAGCATTAAATACAGACGGCCTTTTTTCTCTCTATTGTCACCTTCACGTGGTGGGTTTTTGCTTTGACTGTGGGGAGTCATGAAATATCAGGCGTATTTTCCAAAATTTTGGAATCTCAGGGATACGCCTTATGTCGAATTTCTTGGCAGTGGGTTTCTTTCGTGGTGCTTCCGAAACTGCAGGAGTTTTATCTACTTTTGCACTCTTTCTCGTAGTGTGCGCAGGGGTGTTTTCTACATCGTCCTCCACCTCCTTACGTCGTGGAATGCGTAGAACATGTTCTGAGGCCACCATTGTTGAGTGATTTTTTCTAGGAAAAAGCTTCTCGTACCGTTTCCCACAGACGGCGCCAATTGTAGAGGGAAAAAATCTGGGTATGCTATTTCCTCGCCTCTATGAGATCAACAATATGCACTCTTCGCCGGAACCCTAGCACTGCAAGACAACAAACAGTTAGAGCACCTTTGCCTCTCGTCGGCAAAGGCCCTCCGATGCTTAAGTCAGTATCACGTACTAGGAGGAAACCATAAAACACATAAAGCATGTAAACACGAATTACAGCGTACCTTTCTTCATGGGTATTGCTTCTTATTTATAGATGCAGGGTGCTTGTTGTCTAGAGATCCTATTCACATTAGGAGTCCTTTCCTATACGGGACTTGTTCCATATAGAAACACAATCTTTATTCTACAAGGATTTCTTTCCACGTTAGGAATCCTTGTCATTATCGGAATCCTCTTTACATTAGGATTTACCCCTTATCACGTAAGAGGCTATTCTAGATCCTTCTAGAACGATCCACCACCTTATCTCGTAGGCGGTTAGCTCGACAATATACTTGCCTATCCGTATATGATGTCGCCGACTAGATACCTTGCTCGGCAATGACCTCGTGCACCATCTCATGGTGCTGCCACCATCTCATGGTGCTATCCTGTCTGCACACTTGGCCTATCCTGCTTGGCCATAACCTGGGGCACCACCATGTGGTCCCCCGAACTGAGCCACCCTCACGTGGTGTCCAGGCTAAGCACGTGGTTCGTACGTACTTAAGTATTTTCCTATGTAATTGGATTTTACCCTCTCCAACTCCCATTTTTTAGTCATTTCCGGACCTTCTAATCACAGCCGTTGGATTTAATCCAACGGCTCAAACGCGAGGGGTCACTTAAATCGGGTAACAACAGGTCAAAGGCAAAGGGTTCATGACCAAAACCCGACACTGACTCCTCTCTCCCTCATTTTCACTTCGAACGTCTGAGAGAAGAGAGGAATGGCGATTTAGGGCTCGACGTGAGAGGAAGAAAGAAGAAGAAGAAGAAGAATAAGAAGAAAAAGAAGAAGAGAAGAAGAAGAAGACACCGCGACCCACTGCGACCGCGACCCACCGCCATCGCGACCCACAGCCACCCACAACCGCGATCTCTCGTCATTTTCGGCTTACCCAAGGTATCAAGCTTCGAAAAACATTGATTTCTAATTTCGACTTGTAAAGTTAGGGTTTCTATAGTTTGAAAATTTTCGAAACCTAGATCTAAGAATTTTTGTCAAAAATTTCGAAATTTTTGACAAAATCCTCTTCCTCAGCTAAAATCCCCCTATCTTAAAAATCTGATGATGTATACTTTCTTTCTGCTAGACTGGAAATTTAGCCCTTATTTCAATTTTTGGGTGCCATATTTTTAAGACGAGTGACAATGCATCCACTGTAAATGCAGATTTCCATCTCTTAGAGTGTGTGTGTTTGTGTTTGTGTGTGAGGGTAGGATACTTTAAAAAAATGTGTTGAACTTGCGTTGATTTGCCACTTTTGTCTACACCACAACATGTATGTGTAGTAAGTACTCTTCCCAACTTATAGTGAATTGAAGCTGTAAGGTTTACGGCCTATCTTAAAAATCTTGAGCTTGATATGATTGAATTAACTAGGATTTGAGATGAAGAATGCATGAATCGTGACTTAAAGGCTTCACCAATTGAATTATGTTTTGACTTCACATTTATAGGCTTATCTAACTAGATGTTCAGTGAGGACTTCTTGTAGCCTGGAAGATAGAATATTATTGATTGCAATGCACTATATTCTGAGGGTTGAACTACCTAAGATGACGCCAATAACCTTACTTTGTCGTGTGAGTTTAGTATGGTTTTTTTGGTAATACTCTGTTATTGTTTTATCAATTTTGATAGTACCTTGTATTGTTTTGTCTGTTTTTGTGTAGGATGGAGTCATTGGAAGATATACAAGTATCACCTGCTGCTTCTACCCTAATGTTACACATTCCGCAAGTACAAAGGGAGCTGAGACCTAAAATTAAGCAACAGTTTGACACTTTAGATGCCGCTCACGAGTTCTATAACAACTATGCTAGAGCAGCTGGATTTGGGACGCGGAAAAATTCTAGCAAGATTAAGGGGAAAAATGAAGTAGTAAGAAAGGAGTACGTTTGCTTCAAACAAGGGCCGAGGAGAATCTGTGAACCAAATTCTGAACCCACAACACGGAAACGTGGGTTAATTAGAGAGGGTTGTGGTGCAAAACTCACTGTTGTAAAAGATTCCAAGTCGGGGAAAGGGTTTGTTGTTAGTCAATTCGTTGAGGCCCATAACCACTCTCTTTGCGACGCCCAGGAAGGTTCATTTTTTACGTTCACATCGCAAAGTGTCAAAGGCCAAGAAAGCCTTAGCAAAATAATTAGCCGCTGCAAATGTGCCAATGTCACAACAGATGGCTATTTTAGAAATGAATGCCGGTGGTCTTCACAATGTTGGTTTTTTAAAACAAGATTTGTATAATTTTGCGAGGGACAAGAGGAAAGAATTAGATGGACTTGACGTGGATTTGATGCATGAGAATTTTAAGAAAAAACAACGAAAGAATCCCGGTTTTACGTTTAAATTTGCACTAGATGATGAGGGGAGGATGAAACATTGTTTGGTTTGGAATGATCGGCTTCTGTTGATTGGTTGGAACTTGGAAATGCCAAATTAAATTTTGGCGATGCTATGAAACTGCTTGGGTTAATTTATGTAGTATGTAATTGTTATTGGTTAGTCTCATATCTGCCTTCTAGACATAATAGAGTGATTGACTTTTAATGGTGACTGCTTGTGAATAGAATGATGAGCAAGATAAGGCTTGTTTAGCATTCTTTATTTGTGCTTTTGTTGTTGGTATCGCTGTTTGTGGAGACGCTTGACGTCGAGCTAGGACAAAAAACAAGGGAGATGCTGCCCAAATTTTTCCAAAAATAGGCTGAGATACTTTGCACCACAGTATTGGAAGTTACAAAAATTGTAAGTTTCATAATGGAAGTAATTTGCAAAATACACAAAGCTTTGTACTTGTTCCGTGAACATTTTGGAAGCCCATTTAGTTCATAAATGAAAAACAACTGGATGTCGAGGTTACAAAATGTTTATCCAATTTGGAAGCCAAGTTTACTTTCCCACAAATATTCTTTCTAGACTTAGAATTTTTCCCTATGCTCAACCACCAATCAGGCGAGCACCAACATAGGTTGCCATGTACCATGGCTGCCACACTGATCAAGGAGAGGCATCATCCAATTCTGAAAGCACTCTCAATACCCATCATCTGCTAACTTTATCCCACCTTACAAGGTCTATATTTCCTTCATTATCGATCACAAAAAAAAAAAAAAGGGTTTGTACTTTTTCAAAGAAAAATGGCTTTGATCTTTTCCTTAGTAAAGGTGAAAAGATGAAACCGGCTATTTAGAGTGGAATTTCACACCCTTATGAGATCACTGGAAAATAGGTGAAATTTCACACCCTTATGAGATCACCAAAATAAGTGAAATTTCACCCCCTCTTGAGATCAAATCATATGCAAGGGAAGCACAAAAACAAAAGGTAATTTGGAGGCTCTAACAGAATTACATTCAAAATGGTAAAGCTAAGTATGTGTATTTCACTAGCAGCTCATCACCCAATTCAAATGATAGCAGCAATACCAACTAATTTGAGTTACAACAACAACATCAACATAACATAGAAAAGACTAAGTACATATACTGAATTTTCTACTTCTTGCAAATTGTAATGAATCTGATCTTGCATCATTTTGTTCTCTTCATCTTTCAATTTTTGCAGTCAAGGTTTTTTTCTCCACCATCAATTCCTCAATTGCTTGTTCCCACACTCTATTCAATTCTTTTGCATTCTGATTTGCCTTCAGCAAAGCATTTAGCATAAGATCACTTCGTTCATAGTTGCACAGACCTTCTCCAATTTGGGAGAAGAAGCTACTGGCCTGACCAATTTTCTCATTAGTGATGAGCTGCATGTTTAAACAAAAACAACAAAAGATTAGCTAACACAGAAAAATGGTATTAGGACCACATTGGCTTTAACAACTTGTCGTAGTTTGTATTCCCAGAAACACAGAGCCAAAACAATACCAAATCAACCCCTAGAGACCGAACTCTAATCCAAAATTTGAAAAACTTTGAGCTCATGAGCTGTTTATCTCGCAAACATAAAAAGATATGGGAATTTTTCATCACACAACTTTTCCTCAAGCAACAGGCCCAGCTGCAGTTTCAAATTCGAACTTGAAACCCTAACCCATAAATTTGAGATACAAAGACCCCCAATAAACATGTTACAAGAAAATCAACTAAACCAGAAAATTAGTTAATGAAATCCAAATTCGTAATGAACTGGTAAGATACAAGCAAACTGTGGACAAGAACCTTGGTTCATGAATATGAATACAAAACTATGAACATTAAGGGAACATGAATCAGATTTCATCTCTATACGCCCTGATACAAAACTATGAACATTAAGGGAACATGAATCAGATTTCATCTCTATACTCTCTCTCCCACAGGAGTGTTGATTTTTGTCCCCAAAACCCTAACTTTTCGAAACCCAAACTTTAGAAACTCAAACTTTTGAAACCCTAACTTTCAAAAATTTTCAAACTGTAGAAACCCTAACTTTACAAATCGAAATCAGAAATCAATGTTTTTCGAAGCTTGATACCTTGGGTAAGCCGAAAATGACGAGAGATCGCGGTTGTGGGTGGCTGTGGGTCGCGCGGAGGTCGCGGTGTCTTCTTCTTCCTCTCTTCTTCTTCTTCTTCTTCTTCTTTCTTCCTCTCACGTCGAGCCCTAAATCGCCATTCCTCTCTTCTCTCAAACGTTCGAAGTGAAAATGAGGGAGAGAGGAGTCAGTGTCGGGTTTTGGTCCTGAACCCTTTGCCTTTGACCTGTTGTTACCCGATTTAAGTGACCCCTCGCGTTTGAGCCGTTGGATTAAATCCAACGGCTGTGATTAGAAGGTTAATCCAACGGCTGTGTTAGAAGGTTAATCCAACGGCTGTGATTAGAAGGTCCGTAAATGACTCAAAAACGGGAGTCCGTTTTAGAAGTGCCGGGTATATATATATATATATATATATATATATATACCCCACGGTTCCAGTCAGGGATCCCTGACTGGAGCCTTTGGGGTGTTTTTTTTGTGTTGCAAATTGTTTTGAGAAAATCCGATCCGTCCAATGTGTTCAAAAGGTGTTTTCCAAGGTCCACGCGGGAAATCTTCAAAAAAAAATACCGGGAAGGGCTTGATCCAAGCAGTTTTTCGCAAAAACTGTATATTTACAGTTTTGCGAAAAACTGCTTGGATCAAGCCCTTCCCGATATTTTTTTTTGAAGATTTCTCGCGTGGACCCTTGAAAACACCTTCTGAACACATTGGACGGCTCGGATCGTCAAAAAAATGTTCGGATCATAGAGGTCCGGAAGTCCGGATCCCGGACTAGAACCGGCTTCTATATATATATATATATACGTGGATGATCTCCTAAGGGCTCCCTTACCAAAATTCCGTGCGGACCTCCCCTTTCCGAGCCAAATTTTGACGATCCGAACCGCTCAATGTTTTTAAAATGCATTTTTAAGGGTCCACGCGGAAAATCTTAAAAAAAAAATACCCGGAAGGGCTTGATCCACACAGTTTTTTGTTAAAAACGCTATATATAGCGTTTTTAACAAAAACTGTGTGGATCAAGCCCTTCCGGGTATTTTTTTTTGAAGATTTTCCGCGTGGACCTTGGAAAATGCATTTTAAAAACATTGAGCGGTTCGGATCGTCAAAATTTGATCCGGAAAGTTGAAAAAGGGCATGGTCCGCACCAAATTTTCCGTAAGGGAGCCCTTAGGAGATCGGCTTCCTATATATATATATGAATAAAGTACTTGTCAAGTTGTTCAAAATAAATGATTATGATGATACGAGCTCACAAGAATCAAACCTGGATAGAACTGAACGGTACCCATATTGAACAAGACCTTAATCCGAAATTTTCACAAGCAACGACTGCATTCTTTTCTCTACAGGTTTTTTGTGTTTTGTTCATCTTTTCTAAATATTTGTTAGATTTGCAATATATTTTCCAGCTAGATTAATCATTTGTTTTGAGGAGGTACGTCTAAAAGAAAAAAATTATGACCACCAAAATTTCACTAAATTTGAAAAAAGTACAATACAGTGTGTTTTTGTCTAAAGCATCATTTTATATGAGTTTTTTTTTTAAACTTCGATTTATATTTTTATATTTTTCTAATTTCTCGTAGAAAAGATTATTAATCCGAAAAGTTAAGAGGAAAAACTAAAACAAATTTACGAAAAGTGAAAAAAATCATTTAAACAGAATACAAAGCTCCTCTATCTACCCGACTGAACCCTAGGTGAACCCAGAAAACCCTTCCCCGGCCTTTTCACGCAGAAGACAAAGCCCTAGCCTCTCTCCGTATCCCCTTGATTGTCTGAACTCTGAATCTTCGAACATGATTCACCTCTCTCCGATCTCTCCTCAAACCCTAGCGCCTCAATGTTCGTCAAAGCCGGCCTCAAATCAGCCCAACAGTAAGTCCTAGTTCTCTCCTCATTTTCCCCTTTTTTTTTTTTAATTTTCGTTTGGAGCTTTTCTATGTTGAGTTAATTTTTTTGTTGTGGGTTTTTTGTTGGGTCCAGACTTTCCCCTTCACTATCTTGATTTTGTTTGGTTGCCCATGGAAAGTTTTAATTCTGTTAGGAAGTGATGCCATCTTGATCTCTTCCATGTGAGTTTGTGGTTATTTACGGGGTTTTCTTGTTTGGTCCACACTTTCCTCCTCACTTTCTTGATTTTGTTTGGTTGCTTAGAAAATGCTGATACCCAATGGAATTTTTTTGACATACAACCTAATTTTGTTAGGAAATGATGCGAGTTTGAGATTTTCCATGTGGGTTTTTGGTTATTTAGTCCTTTTGTTTTTAATCCTCAGTTTTGCAAGTAGATTTGCGCAGAAACAATGTGGCAGGTTACTCAGGTGAACTTCCTTGGAGCTTCGGCTTCCATGTGTGAATGACAATTAGCATAATAATTAGGTCTTGTGCTCAAGATTTCTAATTCTTTTCTTGCACTTTTTTGTGGACACTCCAGAATCGAGTAAATAAGATAAATGTAGTAGCAATAGTTTGTAATGGGTTTTGGTATGGCATGAGATGACAAAATTGCATATGCTGGATTAAGTGCCCGAGGTGCATTTTTCTGATATTCTATTTGCCTTCATAATGTTAGACCTTGCAATGTTCAAGAGCCGCTTGCTAGAGCACACTCAAAGATTAGGCATGCCCCTCCCAACATATCAAACAACTAATGAAGGATTTCAGCATGCCCCGAAGTTTAGGTGCACTGTCTTGGTGGATGGATTGTCGTATACCAGTACAAATACATTTGTACATCGGAAGGCTGCAGAGCAAGATGTTTCCAGGGTGGCATTGGATGCACTAACACAGAAGATGAAAGATGAAGGATTTCATCTTATTTGTAAGGTAGGTGGTACATGTGATTCTTCTTTTTAGCTTTTAATTTTCTTCTTACCTTGATTTTTTCATCAGAAATTGAGAGTGTCATGTCGCACTGGATTTACATGCGTAGTGGATGTTTGCTTGCTTGATTGAACCGATTAATTTGCTTCATAGACTTAATACCTTGAGCGTCAATTTCCTTGAGAAATGTTCTCTCTTCTAACTAAAGCATGTTATTCACATTCCTATGACGATGACGATGTCTATCGTCATTGTTTTATTTGTATTTTTTGTCGTACTAATTGGTGCTAACTGCCAAGTAGGCTCAATTTTGTTTTCTAGAATTTCATTTCTGCAACATTGCTAACTCTTCCTCTCGTATTCATCCAGGATACAGTCTTCTGCAAGTCCATTCTCAATGAATATAGCGTCAAGATGAATTTAGAGTTACCCACTTATACTACGATTCAGCCAGCGGGCTTGCTTGCGGTTTTTCTGTCTAATGTGGCGTTTAACGGTGCTACTTACACCGGTGAGGTGGGCAAAAGCAAGAGAGATGCTGAGCAGTTGGCAGCACGGGCTGCTATCCTTTCAATTATGGGTATCCTTTCTAAATCCTTTTCTACAAAGTTTTGTTTAATCTGCTAGTTGTATGGAAAAAATTTCGGTGTGCTTCGCTAGGTCAATGAGGGGTGTGTGTGTGTGTATCTGTGGAATGTAACACATTGTAATAATGTGAATTTGCATTAGGTTATCCGTTAATATATAATTCTTGGAAGAAAAAAAGTAAAAAACTTTGGACATTCACCTAATTGATCAGCTTTGCTGCTAGTGTGTCTCTATCCGAGAGGACAAGAGATTGCTTTGATGAAGTTTGAACAGTCTAAAGTGTTTTTATCTCAAGAGCCATTTTATTTTGACCTCGTACATTTTTTAGAAATTAGCTAAAGCCTAAATGATATATTTTACAGAATGATCAATATGTTATTTGAGAGGATTCTAAGGAGTTTAATTGTGTATACAAAGAGGAGAGAATAGATGAAAAGGCTCTGAATGATTCTAAGAATGTTTTCCAGGTATAATATATCCTCTGTGATCCTTTACGGAATCACCTCTTCTATACTTTTGTCTTGGGAATACTAACCTCCTGTAACTATCTCAATCAGTGAAATGAAAATGGGAAGACAAAAAGAGAGATTGAGGTATAATGACACAAACACCACGTTACATTCTGTTTCAACTTGCAAGTTACAACAACCCACTTGCATCCTGCCTTCAAAGAACGATATATAAAACTATTTCATCGAGTGGCAAAAGCCACTAATCAACTCACAATTAGCTTTAGGTTTTCAAAATCTCACGCTAAATTGCTATTGAGATAAGCTAAATTTCTTTGTTTTAAAATGGAAAGAGACAGAACTGTTATTGAGTGTTTGTTTAAGCTGTCTAAAAGGGCTAAATAGTTTAGACTCATTTGTAATAGTAGCTGGAAATCTGATTTTAGTACTGAAAAGGGGGCTTTTTTCCCCCTGTTCCCCCTGAAGTACGAAGTGGAAGCTATAAGTAGCAAAAAAATCTTCAACCAATTGGCAACGGGCCTGTGTTCATTTCCCTGGAGTTAGCCCAACACATTCTCTTTCCATATGTAAATACACTTTGTGTGTGTGCGTAAAAACTGTTGTGTGATTGACCTCCTGACGCAATTGTGCAGGTAATCCTGATTCTGGAACTATTATCTATGAGATCATTAAGTGTAAATTCAAGTTTTTTGCTGCTTTGAGTGAAGTTACAAACTCAAACAATACCCAGGATGGCTTTGTGCCTGCGGCTGTGACTACAGGAGCTAATTTAGGCTGTCCTCTCAGCAAGGGTAAAGAACTGGAAATTCCTGGGTGCACCAATACCATGCTCAACACAGCCATTCCAAAGGCCATTCCAAAGACATGCTCTGATCAACTTAGCAATATTCCAGCAACGTACAAGACTTTCCATGAATTCAAAAAACCTCAATTAGTACCATCAGCTGAGGCAATCACTCCTCCCATTGTGTTTGTACCTCCTGTCCTCAAACAGTCTCCTGTCCTCAAACAGTCTCTTGGTGTTGCTTCAAGTTCTGCTAAAAAGAAGAGAAATCGTAAGAACAAGAAGGCTAAAAGGAAAAATCCAGCTTGATCAGCTCCGTAAGTAACTTCTATATTCACAAAAACGTAATTTTTACCATAACGCATTACTTGCTTTTGTAACTCTTTGGTATGAGGTTCGAATTTAGTTGTATCACAGGCTTCCTCTGTGATGCTTAGTGACTTACTATGTCTTCTGCCACACCTTAATATGGTTATGGTTTTCTGTTTGTGTTTATTGTTTCTGAGCTATCGCATGTGATTTCGCGTGTCTGTTGACTGTGTCTGTTCCCTTGTAAAATTGGTTGGTTGTTCAATGAGTAGAGAGTAGCTCAAATATCTATACTGTCTTATTTCCGTTGTTGGATGCTCAGCCACTGCCAGTGAATCCCGCTGTAACCAATTAATGTTTCATTCAGACATCACTCTCTATGGAATTTCCCTCTATGGTTTTCTTCTAGTTTTCTATGCGCTCTACATTACTAATGCTCCCTCTGTCCCAAATTGTTAGTTCTGTTTGAATTCCAATTCAATTTTTAAACTGTTCATATCTTCAACTCTATAATATTTTTAGAGATTGTATAAACTTTGTATAATAGAACTAATTGAGACCTATCAAATAAGATCCATAAGATATGAACAATTTGAAAATTGGATTGAAATTTGAACAGGACTAATAATTTGGGATGGAGGGAGTATGTAAAGATATTCGTATGTGCCTGTTGTCTTTCCTAATTGCATTAAGTAGGCCAAATGATGAAATTACTTTATGTTCTCTGGGGAAAAAATTGCAGGTTTCAATCTGCTGTGACGCTTTCAATAAAGCCCATCCTCGTTCAACCATTCGATGGGAAGTGCAAATTCCATTTGTGTGTTATGCGCGGTGCAGTTCAAGGCTTCCTCTTTCATGTTGGAGTTGGACCATTGACAGCTTTAATGTAGTGTAAGATACATTAGATAAATGAGGTCGTTCTTAGTTACTATGTTCTGGTGGTTATTATCTGTTGCACTATTATGTGGGATAGTTGGACCCTTGTACTATGCTTTAGTCCCATATGCTTGCTGATTGCTGAGGCCCCTTCTATGCAAAAAGAGGGAACAAATTCTTCGTTTCACTTTCTCAAATGTCCTTATTCTGGTATTGGCAGCCAATTGACATCTAATTTTTTTATCCATATCAGCTGTGTTTGTATATCATCTTTCAGAGTCAAATTGAGGCAGTGCTTTGTATGATTTGAGGACTATCGTCTTCTGGGTATAGCTTAATTAGCAGCCCCTTGTGAAATCTGTGTGGTAACTGGTAAACTAAGCATAAGATAACAGTCAAATTTGTGATGGCCAAAATTATTTAGGAAGGTGAGTAGTTATATTATAGGATATCAGAGTGAGTCATGGACTGTTACTCTTTTGTATAGTCACTATTACATCCTGTTTTTATCTAGCATTGGTGTGGTTGAGTTTTTTTTTTATTTTTCCTTCCTGTGGCCCATAACGAAGAGGGTAGCTCTATTTCTCAATTACCTATCCTGTGCTCTAGTACATCCTCTTCTTTCTTTATTCGACGGTCTAGACTATCTGGGTCAACTTACGTGCACCTTACTAATCACATCCCTAGTTTCGTCAAAAGCAGGTCATCCAGTGTGTTTGCTATGGTCCGTTCGTTTGTCCCCTGTAGCTTATTTGCCTGTCTTGCATGCCTTAGGTGGTGGTGTTCTTTTCACGTGCAATGATCCCTCATAGAGTCATCCCAAGAATCGAACCTGGTCACCTGGTCAATTGTGTGGGGAGTAAGCTAACCCCCTTTGGGATGTGGATGAGTTCTTTACCTTTAGTAAGAAGAAAATCCATCGAGGGAGCTGGTTTGAAACTCTGAATACCATTGATTTCATAAATTTCACATCATTTTTGTTAGTTCTGCGATTGTGCAGCACAACTGTACATTTTGAGTTTGAGTTGATAAGGAAAGATAGTAATTTACCTTATCTAAGAGTATCTCCATAGTTCCTAAGAAAAATGCCTATGAAAAAGGCCATTATCTAGTTTAGGTAGTCAACAACTATTGAATTCCGGAACAGTCGAGGGATTTAAGCTATTCAAATCCCCAAAACATGTTTTTTCATACAAGAAGCCTAGCTTGAGATTAGTGTCGGCATGGATGTGGATCGGGGCCGGATAATACTATCTTCGCATCCGATTCCCTTCTTTGTCCCCGCCCCGATTCCCAACGGGGCTTCATTTTTATCCTTCATTTCCACCCTAAATAGGGAACGTGAATCCCCGCGGGGATTCGGAAATCCAAACATTTTGAAATAAGAGAGGAGAGGGAAAGAGAGATAAGAGAATAGAGACCAAGTGATGGAGAGAGAGAATAGGATTACAGGAGACTAGGAGAGGAGAGGGAAATAGAGAGAGAGATAGCGGTTGTGTTTGGTTAGATAGTTTAGTTTAGTTTTGATAATGTCAGCAGGTGTAATGAGTGGAGAGAGATAGAGAGAGAAATGAGGGAAATGATGATGTCATCAAAATAAAACTAAAACTAAACAGGGAAACGAACAAGGCCAGCGTATTTATCTCTCACCTCTGTGTGTGGTGTGTGGTGGAAGGATGAGAAGAGAGAGAGAGAGAGAGAAGCAGATAACCCTAAAAAACACATATGTAACATTATTAGTATATTTCATGTTACACATACTAATCAGGGATTCGGGGACGGGCGGGGCGGAGATCGGACGGGGGTTGGATTCGGGGCAGATCCGGAGTGGGGATATGTCAGTCCTGCCTCCTACTCGATCACCGGAAATTTAAAAAAAAAAAACACCATTTCCTACCCAATTCGCCAATTGCCTCCCCACCTGAGATCGAGAGATCATGGAAGTCGCAAAAACAATGCCAGGCCCCATAAGATGCATTGGTGATGAATTTTCGATAGCAAGAGATAGCAACAGACCCACGCGTTACATCACACGATTTTGCTGCCGCCATCATTGTCGAGTTCGATTTTGCCATTATTGAGTACAATTTTTCTGTCGTCGTCGAGATCGGACGATTTCGGCTTCGTCTGAGTTCGATTTTGCCGTCATCGAGTTCGTTTTCTTGAAGTTCTTCTTACGTTCGTGAGCTGAGACAGAGATGGTGTGCAGGGAGATGAGAGAGAGAGAGACCAGTGAGTGCTACAACAACTTGCCAAATCCAACTACTCTAGCAACACCCCAAGTTGCATAGTTTTAAGGTAGGCTGTTGACTTATGCTTTTTGGTATTGAGGCTAGGCATTTTAGCTAAAAATAAGGTTTGCGTGATGCTCTAACTACTAGCCGACCCTCGTTTCAGGGTGGATTTCCCGTTTGCTAAAAGCAAAACTTTTAGCACCATCAGCTACCATTTGCTTTAATTAACTTAGCTTTTAGTAGTTTTATGGAAAATTAGTTTTTAGCAAATTAGCTTTGAGTACTTCTATACAAAATAAATTGACTTTTAGCAACTTAGCTTTTGACACTTTGTTGTGTCGAGCGTGCTTTTAGCACTTGATATTTATTCTTCGTAATGCCTCAAGATTGACCTATTGAGTTGTGTTGAAAGATTATAATTGATGTATATTCTTCTCACTAGGAGGCACAATATATAGACTGTGTACAAGATAATTTAGGAAAGGAAATAATAAGGAAATTGCTATCTACCTAATTAGACTAATTACAAACTTCCTAATTGTCTAATTGCCTAATTGATTTACAACATGTGCTACAATATTCTTTCCTTTTCAACACTCCCCCTCAAGCTGGAGCGTATACATCGTATACTCCTAGCTTGCGACAAATAGAATCAATGGAAGCCTTGGGAAGAGCCTTCGTGAAAATATCAGCAAGTTGAGAGCCTGAAGGAACAAAAGGCGTGCTGATCTCCTTTGACTCCACTTTCGACCGAATGAAATGACAATCAACTTCAATGTGTTTGGTCCTTTCGTGGAATACTGGATTATTAGCAATATGGATAGCAGCCTCATTATCACAATATAACGGAGTTGGATCATGTACTGGAAACCCAAACTCATGTAGAAGTGTACGCAACCAAGTCAACTCACAAGTGGTATGAGCCATTGCTCTATACTCTGCTTCAGCACTAGAACGTGCTACAACAGACTGTTTCTTACTTTTCCAAGTCACAAGATTGCCACCTATAAAGGTGCAATAACCAGTGGTAGAACGACGATCAGCAGGAGATCCTGCCCAGTCAGAATCCGTATACCCTTCGATACGAAGATGTCCAGACGCTTTGTAGAGAAGTCCACGTCCAGGAGCATTTTTAAGATACTTCAAGATGCGAACAACAGCCTCCATATGAGAAACTCGAGGACAAGTCATAAATTGACTGACAATATTGACTGCATAGGAGATATCGGGTCGAGTGATAGTGAGATAAATAAGTTTACCCACAAGTCTCCGATACAACTCAGGATCGTCAACCAACTCACCATCGTCAGGCATAAGCTTATGATTAGTCTCCATAGGAGTAGCTACAGGTTTAGAACCAAGATAACCTGTATCTTTCAAGAGATCGAGAGTGTATTTCCGTTGTGATAAACTGATGCCTGCTTTAGAACGAGCCACTTCAATGCCAAGAAAATACCGAAGCTTGCCTAGATCCTTGGTGAGAAAACTGGAACAAAGGTGACGAATTAATACCTGAATCCCATCATTGTCACTCCCTGTAATGACAATATCATCCACATAGACTACGAGAATCACAATACCACTGGTGGTCCTTTTAAAGAAGACGGAGTGATCAGCTTGACTTCGTGTCATACCATGAGACACGACGGTACTGCTGAATTTATCGAACCAAGCCCGGGGAGATTGTTTGAGGCCATAAATAGATTTGCGAAGATGACACACAGACTCCCCCTTGGACTCAAAACCGGGTGGTTGAGCCATATAAACTGTCTCAGAGAGATCTCCATGAAGAAAAGCATTCTTGACATCAAGCTGATGGAGAGGCCAATCAAGGTTGGCTGCAAGAGAGATAATAATGCGAACAGAATTGAGTTTGGCAACTGGAGAAAAAGTCTCAGTGTAGTCAAGCCCATAGGTTTGAGTGAAACCTTTGGCCACAAGACGAGCTTTCAGACGATCAAGAGTACCATCAGGATTGTGTTTGATGACAAACACCCAACGACAACCAACAATATGTGCTCCAGATGGCTGGGGAACAAGATCCCAAGTATGATTCAGTGATAAAGCGCGCATCTCTTCTTCCATAGCAGAACGCCATCCAGGATGAGAAAGAGCCTCCTGATAAGACTTAGGAACAGTAACAGAGGACAAAGACACAGAAAAAGCGCGAAAAGAGGGAGACAAATGATCATAGGACACAAAGTGAGAGATAGGATGGGAAGTGCAGGAGCGAATACCTTTACGGTGAGCAATAGGAAGATCGAGTGTCGGATCTGAAGACGCTTGAGGAGATGGTGTGGGCACAGAAGCTGTATCCGGAGGTGCAACAGGAGTAGCGGCAGCAGAAGAACGTCGAACATATACATGTGTAATTGATGGTCGAGTAGCAGTCTCAGAAAGACCATGGTCAGCCGGTAACTGAGCAATCTCAGGAAGACAAGGTGGTGCCAACAATGGTGTCAACTGAGTACCCTCAAGAGAATAATATGGTATATTTTCAAAAAAAGTCACGTCAGCACTTACAAAGTGCTTCCGTAATGAGGGACTATAGCACTTGTATCCTTTCTGTGTCAGAGAGTAACCCAGAAAAATACATTTGTAAGAACGCGGATCAAGTTTATCACGACCTGGAGAGAGATTATGAACAAATGACACACAACCAAAAAGTTTTGGGGGAAGAATGTAAAGATCCTTGTCAGGAAACATGACCTGATAAGGAATTTTGCCATGCAAAACCCGAGAAGGGGTGCGATTTATTAGATAATTCGCGGTAAGAACAGCATATCCCCAAAAATGTTTTGGAACGTTCATGTGAAGCATAAGGGCACGAGTTACGGCTAAAACTGGCCCATTCTTCCGTTCTGCAACCCCATTTTGTTGAGGGGTAGTGACACACGCAGTCTGATGAATAATACCATGAGTTTCATTAAACTGTCTAAATGGACGAGAAAGATATTCTTGGGCATTGTCAGTTCGCAAAATACGTAATTTAGCATTAAATTGGTTGACAATCTCAGCATGAAAGACTGAAAAAACAAAAAATAATTGAGACCTATCTTTGAGGAGATACACCCATGTTAAACGAGAAAAATCATCAATAAATGTGACAAAATAGCGCGCACCACACAAACTCGTAGTGCGCGAAGGTCCCCAAATATCAGAATGAACTAATGCAAAAGGTTCTACACATGGTGACTCAGTTCGTAAAGGAAAAGAAACTCTACGATGTTTACTAAGTTCACATGTGTCACAATTAAAAGGAGAAAAACTAGGTAAACTAGGAACTAGCTTGCGAAGGTTGGCCGAGGATGGGTGCCCAAGACGACAGTGCCACTGATAAGGTGTAACATTAGAATGTAAAGCAGAAGGACTAGATAACTGCTGTTGTTGCTGCTCCTGAAGGTAATACAGACCATTCTTCTCATACCCCCCACCAATCATCCCCTTTGTCTTGAGATCCTGAAACTCACAATGAGAAGGAGAAAAGAGGATAGAACACTGGTGAGTATGAGACATTTTATGAATCGAAAGAAGATTAAATGGAAATTGTGGCAAATATAAGACAGGCTGAAAAACAAGACCAGATGAACGATATGTACCAATGCCTTGAACAAGAACCTTAGTGCCATCGGCAATAGTAACATAAGTCTTAACAGAAGGAGTAACAACATCAGTCAAAAGAGACAAATCACCTGTCATATGATCAGATGCGCCAGAATCGAGAATCCAAGGAGTGCTACGAGAAGATGAATGAAGACACGTATTACCTGAGGTGACATGAGTTGCAGTGGAAGAAGAAGAAGATGCATTGGCCCTTTGAATCATAGAATCATACTCAGTCTTGGACATAGTAATCTGAGTAGGAGCAAGAACAGATGGCTCCCCCTCAAGTGTAGCCTGATTAGCCCAAGTGGGCTTGCCATGCAGCTTCCAACAGAATTCAACATCGTGGTTGGTCGCACCACAATGAGTGCACTTCTTGGTGCCACGACCACCACGTCCCCCACGTCCTCCACGACGACCACCCCGCTCAGAAGAACTACCACGACTGTGGGAGGTATTGCGATTCCCAAAATGTCCAGAAGATGAAGCAGGAGAGGTTGTGGGGGCAGCCAGGGCGGATGGAGCCGGATGCTCTAAATCAGAAGAACGTGGAGCAGCCCGTCGAACACGAGCAAAGGCCTCACCAACGGTGGGGACTTCCCTGCTAGAAAGAATCTGTGAACTAAGAGGAGCAAGGTCTGAATTTAATCCGGACAGAAATTTGCAAGTTCTGAATTCGTCTCTGTACTTCTGCTGAACCTTTAAATCTGTAGAGAGAGGCTGGTAAACATTTAACTCGTCCCACATACCCTTTAAGATGGAAAAGTACTCATCAACGGATCTATCTCCTTGTTGAAGGGAGAAAATATTCTGATAAATCTGAAAAACTCGAGAGATATTCTGATCTGATGAATATAACTCGCGTAGAGTGTCCCAAACAGCTTTGGACGTCTCTTGGCAAGCAACATTATTAAAAATGTCAGGTTCAAGACTATTCCACAGTAAAGTCATAATATGAGCATCATGTTGGGACCAAGCAGAATCGGGATCAGTAGGTGGATCATTGGTAATATAAGAACTCTCACCACTTGCGCGTAGAGAGACAGTCATAGCCCGTGACCATGGCAAATAATTAGATCCATTTAATTTGATTGTGGTTAGAGACCGGCGATAATCCCTAACAATATCCTTAGTTTCAGAGGTTTCAGCGGTGTCTGGTTGCTTAGGTTTATCACCCATAATGGATTCAAGAGATAAAGACACAAGCCAAAAAGAGAGGAATTGTTACCCAGAGGATTGACAATTGCAAAGAGAGGGTACCCGGTTGATTTAGAGCCTGAATAACACCTGTAACAAACAAACCGAGTTCCAGAAAGATTGATCGAGGGTCAGAAAGAGATTAGGGTTACTGTTCACGACTGCTACAGTGCGTGCGAGCACTGTTCACGACTGCTACAGTGCACATAAACACTGTTCACGGCTGGATTTTTTTTTTTTTTTTGGATCGAGGGTTGTGTATTGGGGTTAGAGAGGTTTTGGTTGTGGTTGATTTGAGAGAGAGAGAGAGAGAGAGAGAGAGAGAATTTGACGAAAAAAGATAGAGGTAACGAGAAAGAAAAGTCAGGTTCCTGGAACCCGCTCTGATACCATGTTGAAAGATTATAATTGATGTATATTCTTCTCACTAGGAGGCACAATATATAGACTGTGTACAAGATAATTTAGGAAAGGAAATAATAAGGAAATTGCTATCTACCTAATTAGACTAATTACAAACTTCCTAATTGTCTAATTGCCTAATTGATTTACAACATGTGCTACAATATTCTTTCCTTTTCAACAAGTTGCATGGATAGCTCAATCTTTTTTTTTTCTTTTTTGATCTTTTCGTAGTTGAATTACAGGTTTGCTTCGGGTAATGGTACCATTGTAAGGGAAGCTAATTAAGAACTGTTGAGTTCATTTTTTTTTATCCCCGAATTGTTGAGTTGGATGCTTTGACATGGTATTAGAACTAAGCTTTCGGAGACTTTGGGAACTATTTTGATTGATTGTCCCGTTGTTTGTGCTTTAAGTGCACCTTGTTTGATCGTTTGTTGTGATTTCTATGTCATGCATCCTTTGTCACAACTATGATAGACGAAGTTGGAAAAATAGTTGTAATTCTTATGACTGATCTTTTTTCATTTCAATTGGAATTAGCTAATCATATCCTGAGGATACTTAACCGTGCCTATATTCTTTTGATAATTCTTGAGTCTCTTCCGGGAAGCTTGTCACTTTGTTGTGTCAAGCGTGCGCCTTCAGGCTGCATTGCCTTAACGTGTTTGTTTCCTACATTTTTGACAAGTAACGTGTTGATATGTTTGCCCTGTGTCCGTATCCGTACCCATGCTTTATGGCACTTGGTTGAATGGGATTTTCTATTCGTTCGCTCACGATTCTGAATCTACTAATTGACGGGTCAATTGTTGCATTTTGCATGAGTGATGAGGTGAGGTGTTCTATATAATGCTCCCATCCCCATGCAAGTGTCTGAATACTGCTTGCAGTTTACGATTGACCTTTGTAACTTTTGTACTCAGTTTCTTGCTTGGTTTTTGTAATGAGCTACTGGCGTTGGATGAGTACTGGCTGGTTTGCCTGTTGACATATGTGTTTCAGGGATGAATTCGGCATTTATAGGGTTGTTCTTCATTACGGGTTAGGATTTCAGCGAAATGGCGAGTATCTTCTTGGGAGATGTGAGAGTACAATTGAGCAATTCTTGTTCATATTGTCATTCTCCCGTAGAGAAGGAAATGCAGCAGGGTAAAGCTTGGATCTTAACTCTCCTTCGATTCGCTCCCTCTACTTATTTTCTTTGTTATCCTGTGGAGACTTGCACTATCAGTCGTCTCATTAAGGGAGAGACAGAAGCCCTTGAACCCCAACCTGAGAAAGAGGCCACGCGACCCTTGGATTCACATCACCGACGTTATAGTCATGTATCTTCTCAGCAGTCCTTGATCATGGTTCCCTCTTCTGCTTGTTTTTAACCGTCGGTAAGTTTTGACTTGTTTGAGGTTGCTGTTCAATGGCCTCCTAGTGTAATCATCCGTCGGCATCACTTTCCCTGTCCAGTGAACTTAGTTATATTGAACCTTTGAACAACTTCCCTGAGCGTCCCACTCATGTTTCCAGACTCCAACAAGAAATCACCAGCGTCCGAGATGAGCATAGAAATTAAGACATTCACGCATGATATTTTGAAGATCTACTTACTACATTAGTGTCAAGGTGCAGTGGAGGGCATGGAGGCTATTACCCTATATGGTTTTCGCCTTTTCGGACCAAAACCCCTAGATGGTCAAATTCATGCGAATATCTTTCACTCTTCTGAGTTTTATAAATGAACGAACAACTCGAATCAACTTTTTGAACTCGTGATTATGCTCGTTTTGGAGCGACTACATGCTCCCTAGCCCGTAAGGTGGGGCTAAATTTCACATTTATCCCTTCAACTATTCGATTCTTTTTTTTTTTGGGTTAAACTTTTCAAATAGATATCTACTTATTCTATTTTGCATTTCCTATCTCTTTACTGGATGAAAGCCACTGTTTATTTAAAATACCAAAGAAATTGTTGCTCTCAACTATAAACAATTTTTGATCAAAAACCCATTTTATCTATGGACAATGATCTTTTAATTATTTTTTATAGAAAAATTTATGAGACGGTGTTCTTAACAAGTATACAATAAGAGACATCTTGTTCACATACACACATCATATATGCGCCTCGTGGTTGGCGACAATTTTTCATATTAACCGCGACATTGAAATGCAGTGGCGGCTCCAGGAATTCTAGCAAGGGTGTTCGGAAATTCTTCTATGGTCCTCTAGAAATCATAACTGTACATAGAAAAAAAAAAACTACTAATATCAACGATGCCCCCCAAAAAACAACAAAGTATTTAGCATATTACAATTGCCCTCGATAACTTTTTAAAATTTGAAACCGTTGCATAATAGCATCGGCGTTGAATGACGATAGTGAGTCTCAATGTTGACCCCGTAATAAAACAGTCGGCACCAAACTGTCGACACCGTTCAAGAAATAGACATGGAATCCCAAAATTAGATAAAGTAGATTTCGATGGGGAAAGTTTAAGCACTCAATAAATTTAAAGATAGATGATCCATTCTGGGTATGAATATTTAATTTTGAATCTTTGCATTTTTTCATCTTGCCAAGTAGGTGTCCCAAGAATTTAGAGTGGTCCAACATGGATAGTTATGTTTTGAAAACAAAAATTATTTTATAAAACTATGATTTCATTTCACCTAGGTATTCCCCTGGCGGCCGCCATCCTCTCCCCATCCCCCACCGCACCCCTTCCACCTTTTCCCTCCTACTCCTCTCCTCTTTACTTCCCCTTCGGATTGCCGGCAACTCCCCATGGACGATTGGATCTTCTCTCCTCTTTCTATGGGCAACCATGGGGTGAAATCATAGTTTTACTTCCCCTTCGGATTGCCGACAACTCCCCATGGACCACAAAAAATATCTTTATATAAAAAAACTATGATTTCACCCGATAGTCTTGTGTACATACACTTATTAGTTTTACTTTCCCTCCGGATTGCCAACAACTCCCCATGGACCACAAAAAATATCTCTATAAAAAAAACTATGATTTCACCGGACAAGGGGAGGTGCTGCGCAGCGTGCTGTGCGGCACCCGGCGCGGCCGCACCGGTATCGATCGATGATCGGAGACGTCCATCATGTAGGCCTCGTCGAGTACTACATGTGTACCAAAAATCAACTCGATTTGATATCGTTAAGTGTGTGATCGGAACACATAAAACTTGAAAAAAATTGGAACATATATGACTTGAAACACTGGATGAAAACTATTGAACCCATTTTTTTTCAAGTTATTTTTCTTTCGATGACACTCTTAACGATATCCGATCGAGTTGATTTTTGGTACACTTGTAGTACTCGACGAACTCTACTCAATAGACGTCTCTGATCATCGAACCGAGACCGGCGCGGCCGCGCACTGGCGCTGCACAGCACGCTGCGCAGCACCTCCCCTCTGTCCGATTTCACCCGATGGTCTCGTGTACATACACTTATATATCAGACAATTATTAGGCCTAAGCCCTTAGAGACCTCAAGAGAGAAGTGCAGAATGAAATTCATCCTTTAATATTCGGATGTAAGATGACTCATATGAAAATCCTATATTCTAGCAAAGTTAGACTACTTTTAATCATAAATTATTTACAGAGGAATGAAACCAAACTAATATAAAATAAAATAATTTGAGTCATACATCCACATGCTTATGGCTAGGAAGTGAAAAGGAAAGGAGCTAGGAAGGGTCCTTAAGAAAGATTAATTATTAATTAATCCTATGTGGTCGGCAAAGTGATCTTCTCTTGGGATTTAGGAGTTTGCTTCTACCTAAGATCTTAGTTTCAATTCGCCTTGCCAGCGAACTTTTGGGGCTATGTTTGGTCGTTACCTCTAGGGCCTTGGAATTAGTTGAGGTGTGCACAAACTGGCCCAAACATCCAATTATCAAAAAAAAAAAAAAAAGAATGATTAATTATTTAGTGGTCTTGGGGCACCGTACGTTATGCCAAAACACCTCTCTCAATCACACCCTATTGTGGGCATACACTTATTACTGGGTTCTAGAGGAATATGTGTGGAGAGGAGTGTCGGGGCACTAGATAAGTCCATTGAATAATTTTGCTTTGAGAATGGAGGTTCGTGCACATTTATATGGAGTCCATACGCGGTGCCGGTGCCCTAAGACCATTGAATATTTTTGCTTTAAGAATGGAGGTTCGTGCACATTTATATGGAGCCCATACGTTTAGTCGTGGACCCCACGAGAATGTGTGGTGTTGGAGTGTCTCGGAGCACCAGATAAGTGTGCTCCGGAACTACTAAATAATTAGACCAAAATGGGAGGAATCCGAGACGTGGGGAAGGCGAACTATCCGGCGAGGGTTTTGCTTATTTGATCATTTCATCTTCTTCATCGATCTCTGCCAGCTAACAATCCCCATACAGACATAAAATAAACATTCTGTGGCATGTTCATCACATCTATAAGGTCAAATACGAATTTCTTGTTACCATAACAATTTGGACGTATATCAAAGTGAGAAGGTTGCAATACATACCTCTACGATGCGATCGCGGATCAATATTCTTCTTTATGTGATTTTCTCATGTAATTCACAATACAACCCTGACTAATATGATATTAAACACAAAATGAATCAAGATCCGATTTCATTTATTTTATAGGTTTTTTTTTGTAACTGTATGAAATTATTCACTTAAATTTGTCATGCTCCACTAAGTTTGGCTTTTTGGTTTTTGAGTTTTTCTAGTTGATGTATGTGAGCAGAATGACGTGTCTCGTAAATAATGAAAAGAAAAAAAAACCCAAGAATCCATTTAGTGGAACGTGGCCTGAATGTTTACGGTTGCCTTGTATTGTATTTGCCTTAAGAAAAAAAAGCAAGAAAAAAGAATTGTTCACATGAGTACTAAAATAGCATCTCCAAGGGAGATATCAAAATGAAAACTAAACTACTACATTTGAAGAGCCATGTCAGCAAAATGAACTCCAAAGTTGAAGAGTCCCCTAGAGTGGACTTGCACATGGTTCTTCAATTTGCCACATGCGTCACCAAAACTAAATCGGGTATAAAAATTTGCTACCTCCCCTCGAGATGCTCTACTATTCGCGCGGTTATAGTGTTTTTTGGCATAAATAAATTTTCTACATCTAGATAATTAAAAAAAAGAAGACTTTTTTACATAAACTTTTCATGCTTACTCATTTGTTTAGTAGTTGAGAATTCAAGCAAACCCATCTCCAATAATATAAGAACCATAAGTTTGAACTCTACCCATGAGTGCTGCTACACAGATGAGGCCTTGTTTAGTAGTATCTCAGTTTTAGAGCTCTCTCTCTCTCTCTCTCTCTCTCTCTCTCTCTCTCTCATGGCCCTTGCCAATACCAATGGCTACGGTGCCGCGTACAGGGCCATAAGCTCTCAGCCTGAGGAATCTCATTCTGTGATTACCTTCAAAACAGGCCACAACAATTCCATTCACAACAATGGAACTTTTCTAATCTTCGACCAAAACGAGCAAATTAATCACCAACGACCTGGCTACGCGATTTGGGAAGACGATTATAACCCGACTCAGGATTACCAGAATCAGCTGAATTCCAAGTGCATTGCCTCCAACTCGCGCCTATTGCAAGATATTGATTGCGTCGATCAATCTGGAAACATTTATGGGTGGCCAGATTCAGAAGAAGCAAATGCCATTTCCACAAGTGCTGGAACGAGTCAGGAGTTTGGAACACAAGAAGCACCCTTCAATAAGCGTCCTCATGATACGGTAAATTTTTTCTCTTCACGGATTCTCTGTCTTTAAAATTCTTTGATCTTCTGTTCCAATTTTGAACTTATTGCCGATTTGGTGGGGCCAATAAAAAAAAAAACAAGAATCTTAGACGTTTACTTCATTTGCCTGCGGTTTCATTTTTCATGCCTCAATGAGACATGAAATGTACGATGTAACCAGCCTTAGATCGAAGTTTTTAAACTTGTTAAATCTATAGGCCTGTGGGGGCTTGATGTGACTGGGGCACATTGTGCTTTGAACATGGACCCTATCTGAGGCTAAAAAATGTGCCTCAAGCTGTCATTTTGTTTGGCTCGTCGAAGTTATCATGTTTCTAAAAAAGTTACACCAATTGAATTCAGTAGCCACATAATTGAAACAAAATCGTCTTGAAATTTGTTCTTGAGCCGTTGCATTGCTCACATCATGTCCGACTAATGTGCATACTTACAAGCGCACCATAACAAGGAGCCGGAAACAACGAACGGTTTGCACAACCTTTTCTAGCCCGGGATGAGACCCGTACATGGGGCCTTCATGTCCCAAATCTAGGACCTTAGGCGGCTGCCTTGATTGCTTGGGCCTTTCTTGAATACTACGCCCTCTGTCGACCCATATTGTTAGTCCTCCACGAAAAGACGTGTAACTTTTGGATAAAAAAATAAAGTACTTCCATGCACAATATTATAAATTTAAAAAAAAAATTGTGCACGGAAGTACTTTATTTTTTACCCGAAAATAAAGTACTTCGTTGCAGATCAAAAGAAAAAAGTATTTTATTTTTTTATCTGAAAATTGCACGTCTTTCCAAAAAGGATCAACATTTTGGGACGGAGAGAGTATGATTGAAAGTGCTCTGAATTGAGGTATAGAAATTTTGAGAATAGAGGATCCTTTGCATTGTCTTTCGATATCATCACATTCTATTTTCAGTCCTTTGGGTGGTTTCATCATCTTTTTCATGACTAAATGGGATGAATTGTAGCAGGGAGAGAATATGCAACCTCTGAAGAAGCAGTGCATCAGTACTAGTAGTGCTACAAGGAAGCCCAAACCAAAGTCAACTTGTCAATCCAATGACCCACAAAGTGTTGCAGCCAAGGTAGTTTTCTGCTTCTTATATATACTTAACTAAAATTTTCATCTTTAAAGCTTAATTGGTTGCAAATTAAGATCAATGTTGAAGCTTATGTAGTATTAATTGAATGGTTGCAAATTATGTACTGTTGCAGAATCGACGGGAAAGGATTACCGAGAGGCTTAAGATACTGCAGGAACTTATTCCCAATGGCTCCAAGGTAGTTTTCATTGTTTAGTTGGATGATGAGTTTTCTTCGATTGGAATTGCGAAAATCTCCGGTTGTTTGTGCATGCGATACAGATTTAGAGTCGTCCGTGTATTATGTTATCATTTAGATCTGTAGTTTTGGAGAGTCCTCAACATATGTTTGATGAGATTAACCTACACAATATAACGATTTGGACATAGATGTGTGCTGAATCTTTTATGCACCTTGATCCCTCTGTTTTTTATACGAGTCACATATTGTTCCTAATATTTTGCACAAAAGTCTGTTCATTTGAAACAAAAAACCTTAGAATGGTTTTGCTCATATTAATGATTTGCAGGTTGATTTGGTGACCATGTTAGAGAAAGCCATAAGTTATGTCAAGTTTCTTCAATTACAAGTGAAGGTATGAGAATTCAAATCAATACTCACTTGTGCTATATATATATAGGAGTCAGATATAATAAGGAAAAGCTTATTTGGTAATCTTACTAATTAAAATGATTTTTGTTTGTGAGTTAAGGTGTTGGCAACAGATGAATTTTGGCCAGTACAAGGAGGAAAAGCTCCTGATCTTTCTCAAGTACAAGAAGCCATTGATTCCATCCTCTCTTCTCATAAGGACAGAAACTCAAGCTCAAATTGATTCTTAAGAGAATAAATCCAAGAACAAGAAGAAAGAAGAAGAGAATTATTGTATGGTATTGTTGTTATTATTATTATTATTAAAGTATGGAGAAAAGCTTTCCATTGGACTTTAGTACTATGAGGTGTGATACCTTTGATTTGTTTTGTTTTCTCTTTTCTAATTGTATGTGAAAATATCACTTGGGAAGGTAGTATCATTACTCATTAGATTGGATCTGAAGAAATAATTGAAAAGTTTTGTCATTCAATCATGCCCAATATTATTAAATAGATAATAGTAGTAATAATAATAGAAATATTAATATAAAAAAACAGAACTGGTTAATTAAAAGAGAGTAAGGTTTAATTAAAGGGTATTTGGAGCCAATTAATTTTTATTTTAGATTTTGAATATGAAATTATAGATTTTTGGATTACATTCAAAATGTATTTAAGTGTTTGGATGATATAAGCAGAATAGATATTGCAAAAGAATTTTGTGAGTAATTAGAATACAAAAAGCTCATCTGTGTAGATTGTACATTCTCTTGTTTATTTTTTTTAAGTGCATTCTGGTATAATAGCTTTTGGATCTGCGACCAAAGAAGCAAAATGCATAATGCCATAATGAAAAACTAGGGCGTCCAAACGTGCCCTAAAAAAAAGATAAGAAAGCGATTTGTTTAAACAGGCAAACAATCTGTATTTCCTACATACGTGCCCTCAGCCCTGGCCCCGTTCAGTTGTTAAGAAAAGATGGGAAAGTTAGCCCTCAGCCCTCAGCCTCAGGCTAAGTTCTCCAATAGATTTTATCAAGATTTTGATAAAATCAACCCCTTGATTTTATCCATTCGTGAAGACATTTGATAAAATCTGTAGATTTTTGAATGCAAAAATCCACTACTTTATCAAATGTCTTCACGAATGGATAAAATCAAGGGGTTGATTTTATCAAATCTTGATAAAATCCATTGGAGAACTTAGCCTGACAGTTACCAGGAAAATGATAGGATCTTGGAAATTGATTTTCCCACCAGGACTTACTTTCCCTTAAAATAGGTCTTGCAAAATATATGGAATTTAACATCGCGGGAAAGTTCTATCCTCCCTTTATTCTCAAGTTTTTTCCACCAACATTCTCCTTCACTCCTTTATTTCTCTTATTTCGTACAATTCTCCTTTTTTCCTTTGTTTTTTGCTATAAATATAGGCAACATAATCAATATGTTGGTTTTACGGCTGTGTGTTTTTAATATTGTCATTAGTCTTTTGTTTTATTTGTACCAACCAATTAATTACCGTTGGTTAAAATTAGTTTTATTTTATCTTATCTATTTATCTTTTAAGCATCCAAATAAGCCGGCCATTTGACTTTTTTTATTCAATTTTTAATTGAATTTGTTAGTTTGCGTCAATTTTTTGTCGGTTATTTGTTCGTCTAGACGAGAGAAATCGAAAAAAGAAAAAATTATGATAAAAAAACTCAAAATTCTTTGAGTAAAGACAAAAATAAGTATTAAAAAAATTGGCTTATTTTTATCTCTATTAAAAAAAATTTGAAATAAGATTTATTTTTTGGCAATTTATGTATTTATTTTTTGCCCAGATAAATAGCTCCCAAAATAACTTTTGTTCAAAATAATTATTGAAATAAGATTCCCATAAGTTTCTTTTCTTGGTAAATAAACAACTAAGTTTTAGTTTTCCTACATAATTCCTTTGTCAAATGAACACTCACAGGAAACTAGATTTTCTTTTCCTTTACTTCACTTCAATTCAATTTTCCCATGATTTACTTTTCTGCACAACATTCTTGACAATTGAACGGAGATGAAGGCTTCCAACACAGTGATATCCCCAATTGACATCTACATGCCGGCTTTGACTTTTTGGGAGCCCCATGATTCTAAAAAATGAGGCCCTTCACGTTTCCAAGAAACAATATCACCAACAAAGATGTAAATTTTAAAAACAACAAAAATAACTTGAAAGGCAAAACCACATAAATTGCTTATCACCCTAAGAATTGAAATGCACAATCATAAAAATGACATATTTTACAACAAGCCAATAGTATCACTTGATACACAATTGGTATTAATAAAATGGGTAAATTACCAAAAACATCCCGAGGTTTCCAAAAATTACAAATTGACCCTAAGATTGATGATGTCAAGCAGATTACGTCGAATTTCTTAGCGGCTACGTCGCAACAAAGGAGTAAATTTTTTATGCGACATGGGGTAATTTGTGATTTCTCACACGTGAGGGGACAATCTATAATTTCCATAAACCTCGGGGGTGATTTGGTAATTTATTCCAATAAACTTGGGCCTTCTTACCCTACCTAGCATGAGACCAAATTATATGAGATGCCCTGTTTTTTGGCCCCGGCAATGGCCTCTTGAGCCTTGCCGGCCTCAGCATATTTTCTCACTGTAACGATTCGGTTTTATTTAAAAAAATAGTATAAGTTTTCCATGCTAATTATAGATCTACTTCTTAATTGAAGTAATATTTTGATCCAATTTACTTTTGCTTACACTAGTGTACACATATGCATAGTGATACATGTATACGTATCACATATATTACATATCCCCTTTACTCCTTACTCCAACCTAGTCACCCTAACTAAATTACTTCAAATCACCCATCCATCCATCTAATTTCCCTAGTCATTCCATGTCTATACAAATATGTATATACCTTTATACGAGCCAATAGAAACCTCACACAACTCCTAAAGACATTCCTTTAATCACAATATACAATACGACTGGTTTGGCTGCTCCATTATGGGTATAAAGCTTGGGCCCGGATGAGTAATCATGGGCCCATATCTAAGCCTTGGTTTGGGAGCAAATTGGACAAGGGGATAAAATACGGCCTGGATTACATAGTGAGGCCCATTGGTGTCAATTAATAACAACCTAGGGGTGTCCGTGAATAATACCCCTTATCCCCATTCTCACTACCCCCCAATCCACCACAGATCCTCTAATTTATCCTTTTATTCCCTCATTTCAACTACAAAACAAACCAAATACTATTTTATCTCCCCTTATTACGAAAATATTCCAAACCAAGTATTATTTAATTCACCATGCATAAATGTCACATCAATGTAGGTAAATCCACTATAAATAAAACCCTCTACCATCTTATCTCCCCTTAATATTTAATCCACCAAAAAATCATTCCGCATCCAATCGAGCCGAATAATTATCCTAAAGTTTTAAGGTCTAAACTCCACCCCTTATATTTCTGATCCTCCTAATCCGAATTTCCTTAACATTTATCCTATTGCACCTACAAATATACACCATAACTCAGAAAAAACACACAAGGGAGAGAGAGTTTTAAAGCTCCATCAATGGAGTTTTATGGGAGAGAGTATAGTGAGTTTCACCCCACTTAGGTAATTGTTAATGAAATTCCTATTCTATCCTTATATTTTGAAATTAAAAATAATAAAAAAGTACGAAAACGTAATGATTGAAGAGTAAAATGAGAAAAACATATATATATATATATATATATATATATATATATATATTAAAAACAATGATTATGTCCCCTCATTAAGTTGGAATTCGCAAAAGGGACTGTAGAAGGGTAAAATTACAACGGACACGTGGTATGCATTTCGGAGGACACTCGGAAAGAGATTATCGAAACTTGGACTAACAATGAAATTGTCCCGAGTTGGACAAATTCGGAACAAGGCAAAGGACCCAACTCCGGAGTGATCAACTTCGGATCCGTGTCTCAACTCCGGGTGGCCATCACTAGGTCCCATCCCCGGAGGCCAACCCCGAGTTCTTGGCCTCGGGTCCAATCCCCGGGAGGCCAACCCTGGTTTTGCCAACTCCGGGTGGAGCAACCCCGGTTTTGTCAGCCCCGGGCGGCTCAACCCCGGGTAGCCTAACCCCGGATTCCTCAGCCCCGGGTTCTCACATCCGGATCCTCGCTCCTCGAGTATTTATTTTCATAAACCAAAGTTAAGTAAAGATTTTCTTTACTTTAATTTATTTATGAAAATAAGGAAGTACACCCCTTTCGAAAACAATGGCATTGCCAGAATTTTGAAATTCCAATCCTATCAAAATCTTATCCCCCCACTTTTAGTTCAAAGGCGAAAAACGACACATTTTTTTCCGAAGGAAAGAGCGGAAAGACAACCTTCTGGTACTCAAAAAGATCATCCAATTATACCATTGTGCTTAGAAAAATCGAAGGAACAAATACCGGGACTTTTAATCAGCCAAATCGAAACTTTTCGAAAAAAGCTACTTTTCCATACTTAGCCCAATTTTCGAGTGACAGACAGGGGTGCCTCGATCAAGAGGTGACCCGATGGTGACACAACCTATAGCATTCGAGTCTCGGATGACAGACGATGATGAAAAGATTTTGGAAGACGACGAAGATAGACATCGGCCCTTTGAAGATGATCCGAACCGGACGATGAGTCCGCCCTCGACCGACTTGGCAGGGTCCGAGGGGAGGCCATTTAGAGGCTTGGTTGTGGTATTGGCGTGACCCGGGAGGTCATGACCATGCCGCTCACGCGGTGATGGCAAGGTAGAGACTCGACTGTGCCCGATAGCGATAACGACTAGACCGAGACAAACCTTGACCGCGCCATGCACTCGGGATTACTTGAGATTTTGTGGTTTGACGGCTAGGAACAAGGGTTCGTCGCGGAGAGGCACCGGTCTGGCAGTACGAAAGGAATATTCGCGCACTATTTGTGCGACACGTGCCCGGACTTTATTAGTCCACTCGGCCCAGAGGAAAAGTCGAGTGGCCTATAAATAGGGCACTCTCCCCTCATTTTGGGAGGACAATTAGAGAGATTCAAGAGCGATTCTAGAGAGAGAAACACTCTTTCTAGAGAGAAGTCGCATTTGACTCTGCTAATTGGAGTGACGAATTCTTGCCAAGGGTCTTCCCTACTGTTTTTCCTTGCTCTTCACTAGTCCTCAGATTCTCTTTTAGTCCCTCAAACTAAACATTCATTATTCTCATTCCTAGTCCCTAATCTGTTGATTTATGTATCCTACCAATTTTGCCCTCTTACAGGGACTATAAAATGGCCAAATGGGGATGGTGGGAGTACTACTACTACTAACCTTTTGTAATGTTATCCCATTATTACACTGGTCCCCCTTGGACTTACATGACTTATGAAATTAATCCCACTTTGTTACTGTTCATTGCATAACTTTAAGGTGCTAATTAATTAGGTTGGATTATTGTTAAGTGTATTTGTGTTAGTTATAAATGATATTCGGAGATAGTAATTTTTTATGCTAAAATATTTCTAAAATAGATGTTGGGAAAATACTTTCTGTTATAAATACAGTAATATTTATGACAAAGCTTAAAGGAAAATACTTTTTGTAACGAAATTCTATCGAAGAATAAATGGCATACTAATTATAGAGTAAGTTATTAATCAGAATAGATTAAGAAAAAATAATATTATGAGAGAATAATTCTGTGAATGATAAAGTTTCAAAAATATTAAGATCATATTTATTAAATGACCAATTTAACTATAGGCCTCACTAAATGACTATTTCACTCATATCTATTATTTAGTAAAAATTTAACCCCTACATTCAGTAAATTTATCATTATACCCTTACACCAAGCCAAATTACTATTTTACCTCTGCTTTGAATAAAACGGTTATTTGTAACGCCACTCTTACATGAGGTGGGGACCTACACATACATTGAATCCACATCATGTAAGAGGGCATTTCGAATAACTGTTGCATCTAAAATATTTTTCTTGCAAACGGATTCAACACTAGTTATTTACTAGTACTCCCCTCTGTCCCATAATTTTCGTCCATCTTTCCTTTTTTTAATTTCTCAAAATCTTTGTCCACTTTCCTTTTTCAAATGTCCCAAGTTGATTCATTATCTTTTTTGTCCTTCATCTCCATATTCAAATTCAAACACAAAAATGGAGGAAAAAATGTAATGAGTCTAAAAAAAGTAATCACTACAATTTGAAAGTTTATATATTTTGAAGAGTTGTCCCTTCAAAATGTTAGATTCCCGAAAAAAGACTAAAATTTTAGAACAGAGGGGTACTAGTTTTTTTATTATCATATGACAGAAGAACTGGAAAAGTCTACTAACACAACACATTACACAACTTGCCTAGGTAGCATTGAATCATTGGTAAGTAAATGCTTTTCAACGATTGAAAGCCACCTAGACCGCTTGTATATATGGTTATGTAAATGTTGTGTTACTAGACTTTGGACTTTTGTATCATACTAGTTTGTTAGTACTCTTTTCAATGATTGAAAGCCACCTAGACCGCTTGTATATATGGTTATGTAAATGTTGTGTTACTAGACTTTGGACTTTTGTATCATACTAATCAAAACGGGCAAACAAGAAGATCTGACTGAGTTGATGATGGGCCGGATCTCGAAAGGCTTTTGTTAGTACTACTAATTTATTATAGGACAAACTTATGGGTATAGAAGGGAAGGGTACAAAAAATATACCGAGTGCTTGTAGGGCCTATTTTGAGACCCAAATAAATGATCGAGCCATCTAATAATTTTAGAATATTATTTTATTATTTATGCAAAAAGGCAGCTCAATTGAATATGCGTAAATGAGGGATCCTAAATTCTAAATAAGAAATTTGAAAATTGGATCAATCATTTACGCATATTCAACTGAGCTGAATTTTTAAAGGGATTCCCAAAAAATTATTTTAATTTTTTTGAACAATTCGAAGCGTGAAACTCAAAAGTGAGCTCCGCAAAGTGGAGTATCTTGCAAGTGGTGGCTAGCTCATGGGGTAGAACTCTTGGATGCCTCACACTGCATTCCGGGATCGAGTCTCATTCCGCCCTTCCCCATGTTAAAAAAAAATGATAATAAAACTGGAGTATCCCTTTTGGGAGATCCTCTTTTGGACCGAGTGGGAGCGGGGTTGAAGATGCTTCCAGCTTTTGAGAGGCAGTCGGTTGGCTCTCCATAATTTGCGGGGTTTATTCTTTCTTTCGTGGCTTTCTATTTACAGGCCATAATTTACGGCTTTTACAGAATCCTGTACCAGTCTCTCATTGCTTCATTTCTTTACCTTGAGAGAAAAACAACAAACAACAATGGTAAATCAAACCAGAAGCTCATACAGATTGGAGAGGACACATTACCATTACTGCTGAAGCCCAATACAGATTCAACGGTAAACATTCCCCTACTCTCTCTCTCTCTCTCTCTCACACACACACACACACACACAAACCATTTTTCTCGATCAATCGATGAGGGTGTTCTTGAGGTTTATTTTTGGGCTTCAGTAGAAAGACGGGGGATGTCTATGCAAAACTTGATCCCAATAACACCATCGTTACTGCCGATGATTCCTCCTTAAGACCCAACGCCCCTGCTCTCTCTCACTCCCTCCACTGGCGGAGCTATTGTGGGGCCGGCCGCACCCATTGTTTTTTGAAGTATTGTTTGCATAATTTTGATGGATACTTATGAAATAAAAACTATAAAATCTCGACGATATTTAAAATTTGAGAACTGATTTTTTTTTTATAGCACTGTTGAATATTTTTGTGCAATAATGATGCTGCTTGTCGGTGAATGATATGATAGCAAGAGTAATGCCCTTTAGATTAATTCAGTTATCAAAATCATTCCAGATAATACTCAAATGATTGGATTTCGTGTTGAAAAATCATTATACCAAAATTTCTTTCATAGTTGGCCCTTTTCGACATTGATTCCGGCTCCGCCACTCTCTATCAGTCTATCTCCATATATGTTTTTCTGAGCAGATGATTCAGGCATCGAGGATCCAACCCGTTTCTTGGCGGGGCATCTACAGCTATGGGAGACGGAAGGGTTTTTCTTCTTTCTCTAACGACCCGCTGTAGTTGCAGCCACGGCAGAATGGGACTCCTTTTCTAAATCATTTTACAGATCTGAACCTAATCTTTTGCATCCTTATTTGTTTGTTATTACATTGTTTTTTTTTTAGGAAAGAGCTAGTCCACCCCTTTGCCATTTGTTTTGCTATTGTCATAATTTGGCGTAAATATTTGGCAAAATCTAAGTCCACCTACTTATGCCAAAAAAATGCCAATGACATCTTCGGTGCCGTTTACCATTTTTCCCACTTCATCTAAGCCATTTAATTTGCAATGAATAACGAGATGAGGTTAATCCAATGGTCTGGATTAGGGATGAGTTTAATTTGCATTAAATAATGAGATGAGTGTATGCCAAAATGGCACCAAATCGGTACATCAACATTGCTATTTTTGGCTTTTTTACACTGTTTTTTTTAGATCGGCGCTTTCTGATTTTTTGTTCCATTTTTGCTATAGGTGGTCAAGTTTATCCAAAGCCAAGTAGCCACCTCTCATCCGTCTGCCTTTAGCAAACTTGGTCATAATTGTCATTGCCCATCTTCTAAACTAGATGGAATTGGATTCAACCTGCTGTCCTTGAATCTGGGCTTCATCAATCGTCAGTGGATAAGGTGGAAATCTTTCTAGTCGTCAACAATTTTGTAATTAAGCTGTGTTTTGTTACTATTCATTAAGCTTTCAAAGTATGAGTACATTAACTCACGAAATATGGATTTTCTGCCACATTGATTTGTAAGAGTCGTTTGTATTGTTCTACAACTAATTGGTAATGAAGCATTTTGATGGCTTTAGGGCCTACATGATTTTTAATTTTATCAGCACTTTATTAAGTGTATTTTCCCAGGACTTTATGAAGTGTATTTTCCCATCAAACATGGAAATATGTTTTTTCTTCTTTCTAGTCTTCTCTGCAATTAATCATTTTCTTACTAATATCCTGAATTAGTGTTCTGTGGCTTAATTCCTTACGCAATCATCTTGAAGCAATGAATCCTCCTGCAAATGGTGTTGAAGTCAAACCAGAGGCGTTTGAACAAGTGAAAGAGGCGGGCCCCTTGCTCCATTGTGATCTTGTGGATACTGAAATTGTCCACAAGATAGCACAAGTGTTCCTCCCAGGATTAGCCTCGGCCTGTGTAGACAACACTACAGGTGGTCTCTTCAAGAGCCCTGCATCAGTGGCGGTTGATATCAGAAAAGAGATGGTGGAGTATCTCACACAGAGGAGTGAAACTTTTGTTGCAGAATCTGTAATCTTAGAAGGTGGCCCAGAAGCCCAAGTGTCTGTCCATCCTTATGATATAATATCTGACTTCGTTGATGATTTTGCAAGTTCAAAGCGGAACATCTTTAGTCGGGTATCAGGATGGCTACTAAGTGAGAGGAGAGAGGACAGAATAGATGATTTTGTACAAGAGATGGAATTAAATGGGTTTTGGTTCATGGAGAGGAGAGAAGCCATTGCTCAAAACTTGCTTAAGAATGTTGATTTCAGGAACACTTTTCATTGCGACATGAAATTCAACTCTGCTGAAGAGCTCGCGGAGCATAGTCTCCTGTGCAGTTTTAGGTCTATGAACTGCACAAATGAAGGGTGCAATGCCAGGTTTTGTGCATCTCACTTGGTGGATCATGAATCAATCTGCCCATTCAAGATACTTCCATGTGAGCAGAACTGTTCAGATAGCATCATGAGGCGCGAAATGGACAAGCATTGCATTACTGTATGTCCAATGAAGCTGGTCAACTGCCCCTTTTATCCAGTGGGTTGTCAATCTAGTATCCCGCATTCCACCATTGAACAACATCGTTTGGAGAATCTCCATGCTCACTTGCTGTTTGTTCTTCAAGTCATTCACAAGGATGCACCTTTGGAGAATCTTAATAAACGGGTGGACCAACTGAAAGAGGTGAATCTTAGTCTTTTGTATGCCCCAATTATCGCAACTTTGAGAAACATTTAGTGGTCAGCTTCATATAATGTAGCCATGATAGGGATCAACTACTTTAGCATGATATGTTAAAAGTTACTGGTACATTATAGGGATCAATTACTTTACTTTAGCATGATATGTTAAAGCTTACTGTTTAGTTTAAAAAACAACTTGCAGAGGCGAGTCTCAAGGGCGTTTGGATGCTCCAACTATCAATATTCAGAAAGGTATATATCGTGGTTAAAATCTAAACAACATAACCCATCTAGTCCCGAATCATTGGGGATATAGGCGGGGATGATTGAAGACAAACCTAACCTTCGGCAATATGAGACAGTGCCCCCCAACCTCCAAGAACCGAGGAGCTACATGAACTTTTTGCTGCAAAACCATGTCCCCAAATCAAAGCCGAAAGGAATCAGAGAGGGCAGGCCTAGAGACCTACATCAATTTCTGGCATTCTGCGCTCAATATCATTCTCCCTTCATTCATGGTCTAGAGCATCTCACTAATGAGCACTGGCTGAAATCTAAACATGCTGGGATATTTTATTTCTCGATTCATATGGCTTATTAGCTAGGTGGGTACGATTTAAAGGCAGCAGTTATTTTTCTTTCTAGTTAATTTAAGGAGAATGAAGTTTGAGCCTCTTCATTGGGAAAGGGGCATAAGTACCTGAGGAGTTGCATCGGGGATAGAGATGAAATTTTACTTTTGAATTTTGGAAACCTTAGCGCGATTTAGTTATGCATCTTTACTCAATTTTAATTGGTGGTATTCCGAATTATCTTGTCTTTATCTTAATTCAATTTTTCACAACCATACCAGCTGGTGCACCAATTTAGTCCCTATTAAATGGGATCTGAAAGGGAAAGACTGGGTTCAAAGTAACATTGGTAGTATTGCACAAAGTGGTTGTCATCATCTATGAACCCATATCATCACGTTAGTAGGCCAAAGACACTCCTCGATATTGCCGTATCCGTGTCAGATACTCCTGGACACACGACATGACGGGGACATGTGATGACACTTATGGGAATAGTCATGTCCCTCTCCCTTGCCGTGTCCATGTCTGCATTTTAGAATAGCAATGTTCCATATCCATGACCGTGTCCCTCACTGTGTTTGTGTCCATAGCCATCCAACAGAGACTAGCAGCTGCCTGTTAAAAAATCACCTTGAAGTCTGGAGTTGAAATTTTAACACTGTAATTATTATGAGCATTTTTCTACCTTGAAGATATTTACTAGCTCATATGCGTGTATAGTTTGTGAAAACATTTTCTTGGAGTGATTCAGGTTTTCAATCAAACGTGTGTTTCTATTTGTCATAGTTTTGGAATTCAGTGTACCAAATCAAGTGCTCACTTTTGGGGTCGTGTGACAGTCGGCATCTTCTGGAAGGTTATCAGAAGCTCGGGATGTCAGATCACTGACCTTTGCAATCAAGGATCTCGAAGCAGAAATTGGTCCCCTCGAGGTAGACACCAACAGCAAAAACTTTGATGAACACGCAGAGTCACCGAGTAAAAACGAAGAGAGCACACAATTAGCCACGGAGAAAGAAGAGGCCGTAGATTCATCCACCATAGAAGAAGAACGAAAAGAGTCGATCAAGGAAAAAGAAAAATGCACCAAGGGACCCTCTGAAGTGGAAAAGTACGAGGAGTCCCCCACCAAAAAGGAAGTACAGTTCGAGTTGCCTACCAGAGAAGAGAAGTGGGAAGATCCATCCATCAAAGATTCTATCAAAGATGAAGAGAGTATTGAGTCAACGATCGAAAAAGAAGAGTGCGCAGATTCTCCCCCAAAAATGGAGTACCGAGAGTCACCCACCAAAAAAGAAGAGCGTACTGAAGATCCATCCATCAAAGATGAAGAGAGTATTGAGTCAACAATCGAGAAAGAAGTGTGTGCAGATTCTCCCCCAAAAATGGAGTACCGAGAGTCACCCACCATAAAAGAAGAGCGTACTGAAGAGTTGTCAACTATGCTAGCGCATGGAAATAAGGAAGTTAGTATTTGATTTCCTTTATACAAACATATATGTAGGTATTTAATGTAGTATCATTTTTTGTATGGCAGCCATTAACCAACATTATCCATTCCAGCCATGTTCAATTTGTTCGTTCCAAAAACCCATGTTTTTGTGCATCCTGTATGGGCTATATTGACATGGATTTCACATTTTTGACTTGTTTCCTCTGTTCATGATATCAACGGGAGGACTATGATTTTCCTATATGGATGGATCTTCTTACGCCCTACTCTCATGCTTTTCGCTATTTTTTTTTCCACTTTCTTTGTCAGTTTTTGATAGCCTTTTGTGCTACCACAGAACAAGGGAAAACATTCACAGAACTTTCAGCCTTCTGGTTCATCACCCCCGCGGGTTCAAACACCAGTCTGTTTATGACTCTGAAAAACGAGCGCCAACTATGTCGCGGGTGATGCTCAATAACAATTCTCGTATGTTGCAGTTCAAATTTACTTGGTTTGTCAGACTTGCTGCCTTGTGCTTTTGCATGCATCTCAATTCTGTGGAGTATTTGATTTTACTGCTGTTGCCCAGAGTGATTCACCTATATCGATTGTCGCCGAGTTTTACTCAAATGTCAGACAAGATTGAAACAAAACTATTGCAGGTTGGAGAATCACTCGTTAACTGGCTTGTACAGCCACTTGACTTTAAATCAACGTTTAAATGTGCGTGTACTAATGCTTGCTATCAATTTTGTGGGGTCAGTTATGCGAGATTTTCCCTCCGCTTTAATTAGAACCTTCCCTAGTGACGATGGCATTGGTCTGTCAAAACTTACTCGAAGTGCACATATGCTAGCACGAACAGCTTGAGTTATAAAAAGAAACGTGTTTCTATTCACCAATGTCAAACGCGCAAGTGAGAACCGGAGTTGAGGAGCTTTGGCGGGAGGTGCTCCCTTCAACTGTTTATTACTTGATACGATTTTTTTAAAAAAAACTTGTTTCGTTTTTTATTGAAAGTATATTTTATATGATTCAAAACCTGATTTATCACAAGCTATGATATTTTACGGACAAACAAACAGAGCCTTACTGTCCCAAGATCATGCATAATTCCAAAAGTTACAAACAATGATGCAAAACCAAGATCGAAGTTTGTCCATTTTATTGGCCCGTCGACTTTTTTGGCTCGTCGACTTGGTTATTCATCATAAAAATTAAATTGATTGCACATGATTTAAAGTGTGTATCTACAATTTATTCTTAAACTCATACAAACAGTTAAATTTTTCAAAACAAATATGGTCAGTCGTGTAAAATGGCCGATCAATAAATTTGTTCTTTCTAAAGACAATCAACTCATCCGGGGTGGGTGCTATGCGGTAAGTGTTGTGCGCAATACTACATCGTTTTGCTTGATTTTTGGGCACACCTCCAAAACTTTCAAGGGCCTTGTTTGGAGGAAGGAAAAACCACTACAAAGTGCCTAAACCATAAACCCAAAGTGCCTAAACCCGAAGTGTCTAACCCTACTATACCCTACCCAAAGAGCCTGTAAGTTAGGTTCTTGGTATGAGTCAAGTAAAATTAACTTGGAGAGGCAAACAATAACTAATGGCCAAGCAAGGAATAAGAGAGTGTGTGTAGGGGTGAAGGATTAAGCCAAATATACAGAAAGAGAAGGCAGCAGTGTTCAATCCATCCCTCTCTGGGTCATCGTCATCCTCAATACATAGTCCTAGGAGAAGAAAAACGGGTTCGCGAGGACTGGCAAGAACAATGTTCTTGGTTCCAGAGCTCTGAATTCCTTTCTCTCACTAGGATTTCCGTGCCTTAATGATGAGTCAATCTCTCTGCAATTTGTGAAGGAATGCCCTATATTTATAGGGATCTGCGCCCAATCATTGGGTTGCAGCCATTTCCCCAATAATATGATGACACGTGCTCTCTCCGTATACTTAGGCGACGTGGGTGACATCACTGGCCGTTAGGAAGATTCCCTTAGGTTGTTCCAGTGCATCCTTTTTCCCTCGCAGCGATCCTTAATCTTTTTAAAGCCACCAAGCCACTTGTATCTCCCCTATTCTCGCGATGTTAATCATGGCCGCGAGCCCCTTTTCTCACGCCAATGCTTCACTGAAGACGTGTAATGACCTTCCTGCCCCTGCCTTGTGGCCAGGCTCAGTCGCGAGCTCAAGTGTGAGTGTTGTCTTCTTCCAGTCGCGTCGATTCCCTTTTAAGTGGGCTTCGCGACGGGTTATTCCCCTTAGAATGGGGTCCCCCCCTATTTAGGGTTTCATCTAGCATAGTTATGACTTCGTCATGCGTTTCCTCATGATAATATTCTCTTCGCGACGGGGGTTTATTTTAATCATTTTAACTAAACCATTATCCGACGTGTCCTTTGCAGCATTTCTTCCCACGTGGCAAGCTATCATAGGTCGGTCAATAGTCTATTTTCTAGACGCGCTGACCTTACCTACAGAGCCCAAATCTCTTAAAATTGAACGCCAAAATTAACCTTCCAAACAAGTCCCTTGGAAGCTTTAGAGAAATATGTTCTTTAGGAATTTGAAATTACACGTATTCCCATATGCATCATTTAAAAATGGACGGAGGGAGTAGTATGTAAAGTCAGTTTCAGTAGTAAGTAAAAGATGATTTTTTGCCAAAAAATCCCCAAACTTTCTTGTTTCAGCAAGAATAACCTCACTCTGTTACACGTGGTTATGATTGAATGATTTGATTTCAATCAAGGAGTACTTTTCAATTTAGTGGTCTATATATCATGGGACATCTCACATCTAAAGTCATCATCGGGCGTCAAAACAAAGGGAAGTTGATTTCTACGTTTTTCTAATTGATGCAAACACTTTAACTTTTGTGTCAATTAGGGGAGTGTAGAAATCAATACCCAAACAGAATCGTCAAACCGTCCAATCTCGGGGGTGTTTGGATTGCTAATTATCCCATTATACTTTTTATATTTTACCATTTTGGGCGTTTGAATGTCTACAGGCAAAATGCATTTCACCAAAATTCATCTTGTAATTTTGACATCAGAAAAGAGAAGCTAAAAGTAGAGTCTAAGGAACTTTTTAACTTATCATTTTTCATTTTTCTCATTTTGATTAATATAAAAGACCTGCAAAATAAATTTTGAACATATCTCTCAAGCCATCTACAGATTCATAATACATTCCAACAACAAAAAAATGCCAAAAATATAAAAAGAAATATGCAAAAAGTATAAAAAAAAAAAAAAGGGCTCCCAAAGACCTTCATTTGCCTATTCTCCACTTTAGTAGTTCTAGCAATGGTATTGATAACTGTCATTAACTTCCCCTAAAGTTTCTAACAAATGCAAGGACCTCCCCTACTTTTTTTTTGAAATGTCATTGACCTCCCTTACTTTTGAAACTATTATCACGATTCCCCATTCCACTAACTTCCATCCAAAAACCTTTAATTTGATGATGAAATGACAAAAATGCACTCTCTTTTGCCCCAACTCTAACCATCTTTATCCTTGTTCCCCATTTTATTCATTTATTAAGATATTGAGTATAGATTTATCATCCCCACTCTCCAACCTTATTCACTTAAGCAAGTCCAATGTTAGTTTTAAAATGACTATAGTCATTTCTATAATTTGGCACCAAAAAGTACTTGTAGGCCAAATTATGGAACTGTCTCTCCAGTGGTGGTTCTATTTTGGAACCAAACGGTTTCAAATTTAACTCACTTTCCCTCCACCTTATTTTCTCCTACTTTTCAACCTCAATTCAACTATCTACGTCATTTTAAAACCCTCGTTGTCATCTAAATTTTCAACCCCTGTTCTCAACTAATTTTCCAACCCTCATTCCCAACTACTTTTACCAGTATTGTTGTAGCACTAGGGTCCAAAATTGACCTCGTGGCTGGAAGTTACCGATAATCGGGTCTTCATTAATGCACAAATAAGCATTTACAAATAGATTCATCCTGCTCGATAGTGAAAGAAGTTATTAGAATTTTTTGTAGAATTTTTAGAGTCAAATCCTCTCGAACTATTTGACTCTACAGAATTTTTTTTGAGTCCAAAAGAATTTTGGGAACAAGGGATACAATTGGAGTGGAATTGGTTTGGAAATGTGGATTAATATTTATTAAAAAAAAAAAAGAAAAAATCCGTTGAAACAAAATTATATAATTTTCAAATTTTATGATTTTTTTTTCTTTCCAATTCATTTTTAATTTACTCCTCTCTCTTTCTGGGGTGCTCACCGGCCCGCCCAACCCGCCCAGTCTAGCCTGATTTTTTTAGGGTTTGGGATATAAATTTAGACATATAGGGTTTGGCCGAGTTGATAGTTTAAGCCCGATTAGTTAATGGGATGGGTTTGGAAAAATCTTCAAGACCCAGCCCGAGCCCGGCCCGGCCCGAATATAATAATATTATTTTTTAATACAATATTATGTACCTGTACTCTTGTAAAAAACTAGAAGTTTGCCGCTTTGGTGCTTTTCATTTTCTTTACTCTTCTCCTTTTATCCCTTTTTTTTTTGGTTCTCTATAGGAAATACTGTGAAGAAGTAACAAGAGAGAGACCGGAGAATTTTTTTTGCATGTCAAGCTTTATGAATCTTGGAGAGTTCCACTTTCTGAACACTTTTATTACCTTTTGATAGACAATTTAATTATTAGAACCATAATTTTTTATGGGTTTGTTTTTAATATTATTGCAAGAACATAAAATTTTAAGTATTCCTTGTTGTGAATTCTAATTTGTGATCCTTGTAGTTGATTTATTTATAATTATGATATCATGCTTTAAAAAAATAAATGGGCTTGTTGGACGGGCATGAGAAATAAAACTTTAATTGGACTGGATTTGGGAATATAAAATGAAGCCCGATTCTTAATGGGCCGGGCTTGGGTATGCCCAAGTCTCGTTAGTAAACTGACCCGAGGTATGTGCACCTCTCTCTCTCTCTCTCTCTCTCTCTCTCTCTCTCTCTCTCTCTCTCTCTGTAACGGAAAGATAAAAGTTAGCTAATTTATTACAAGTGAAAGAAAAACATGCAATTGTCTAAAATTTTTAAACAATACTAAATGTTCAATTTAAACAAAAGACAGAGCCATCTAAACAAACGAACTACTGATAAAGTCACGGCTCCACCACTTCATACCCATCTAGCTACTCCATCACCTCGAAATCAACAAGCGGCTCTTCCTCTCCTTCTGTACCTGGCGTTGGGGACGTCAGGGCCACAAAAAGTAGCACCGTGAGTGATAAAATTACACTCAGTAAGGCACCCTAAGCCACCTCTTTACTAAAGTTACTCATGCAACAATTACACACATAACTGGAATTTTATTTCGTATGCAATACTCAAATTTCACATCATTCCTCAACACAAAGGATTCACAAAATTTTATTAATCTCATTCCAGCTTTGAACATATACTTTCTGTCACCGGCTTCCATCCACAGTATACCCAGGGTGCCCGATCACACAACAAAGCTACCTCGGGTATGCTGCGAATGGCTCAAGACCCATACCAGTCACCACCAATTTTTATCCGACATTGATTCCCACCCACAGTATACTTCTGGCGCCTGGTCACACAGCAAACCTACCTAAAAGTATAAACTGTGCATGGCTCAAGACCCATATCGGACACGTCCCAACCCCAATTTCGTGATTAAAATTCATTCATCCTTATACTTAAAACATTTCGATCAATACGTGCTTAACAATTGGTTTCATGCATCACATGGATCATTAATCACATAAGTCCAACATAACGACAAAATAAAATAATCACAAAGTTAAAGAGAAACTTAACATAACATGTAAAACGAGAAACTTTCTCAATTTATTAAAAATAGAAAATTAACTCCATAAATCACGAGCTTTTATAGAAAAATTAAACATCACACTACAAACAGATTCCGTGTTTTACTCGGGTTCTAATTCCTTCATTAAAGAGGTCGAAAGCGGGTTTTAAGAATAATTTGTAATCTGTCTCGTGTTTCACTACAGCAGAAACTTTGAAAAAAATCATATTAAATTCTACGTAACTCGGATCAAGACGAGTTCTATATGAAAGTTGCTTAACTTTGCAAGATCTACAACTTTCCAGTTTTGAGTTTTTCCTGAATCGACTTGAAAGAGGCCCGAAACTTCCGAACAGAATACAGTACACAAAATCCCGATTTTTCAACTTCAAACTTTCACTACCCATTCGATAACGATCTAATTTTCGGTGTTCAAATTTTCTACACTTCTCCCATATTCACACTAACTATAAAAACAATAAACTAAAGTAATGATTTGGATTAAGATGCCCTACCTTTCTTCCAGCGACTTAGCGCGATAAAGAGAATTGGAATCGTCAGAGACCACAATAAGTTTAATTATTCTGTTGAAACCAAGAGAGAAAGAGAAAATGCTGTGACTTTTGTGTGGAGTAAATGAGAGATATCAATGTTATTAAATAGAGGGAGTGATAATTAGGGAGTTTGAAAGAGAGTGAATAAGTAGAGAGTTATAACAAAATAAAGATAGAGAGGGAGAGAGATTCCGGTTGAGAGGAGAAATAATAGGGATTGAGTGAGTTATTGGTGACTAATTAGGAGAGAGGGAGAAAAGTAAGGGACTCTCATTATTTTTTTAAAGTAAATACAATATAACATTATATCCATATCTATGCCATATACTTATCCACTAGATTAGGAAATTCAAATTAAAATCATTTGGTTAGCAAAATAAAAATTATTAAAAGCTTATTAATATAATTAGTAAGAAACCGGGTCTTTACACACTCTCTCTCTCTCTCTCTCTCTCTCTCTCTCTCTCTCTCTCTCTCTCTCTCTCTCTCTCTCTCTCTCTCTCTCTCTCTCTCTCTCTCCCCCCCCTCTTCATATGTTCCTCTTCTCTCTCTGTCTCTATCTCTGCAAATCAAAGGGCCGCTGGCCCTGCCGACCCCTGTCTCTCTCTCTGCGAATCAAAGGGCCGCCGGCCCTGCCGACCCCTCTCTCTCTCTCTCTCTCTCTCTATTTGAGATTTATTTACCTCTTCTCCACTCTTGTGATGAAACCCATCTGATAAAAACCTAGTTCATTCAAATTCATCAGATCAAACCCACCATCCAATCTCCATCAAACGCAGTCAATCTCCGTCAAAGCCAGTCGATCTCTGTCAGATTCCGATATTTCCCTTGTTGAGTTTGCAATTTTCGGCGACATTGCAAAATTCTAGCGTGTTCTCAATTATTGGCCACTTTCCAACCACTTTTAGGTAACTTCCAATGTCCAATTTTTGGTCATTTTCAATTGGGATTGCGAGTTGTCCATGGTTCTAAACATAGAACCAATTATCCATTTGTTCCATTTTTTAACCAATTTTGACTCCCCATTGGAGGCCCTAGTTCTAAAATTGGTTCTATAATATAGGTATAGAACCACGTATACAACTGCATTAGACTTGCTCCAGAAATTGACTTATTGCGTTTTACGAGACAAATCATTCTCTCACAAGACATCATTTCAAAAAGTCAACTTAAGCTAATTCCTGACTTAAGTCAAGTTATGGAACAAGTTAGTTATTTATTTTAAGAAGTCCCATTTTGGATGCCTTTTTTAAGAAATTAAAAATATATATAGCCGGTCTCCTAAGGGATCCCTTAAACAAAATTTGGTGCGGACCTAGCCTTTTTTCAACTTTCCGGATCAAAATTTGACGATCCGAACCGCTCAATGTTTTTAAAATGCGTTTTGCAAGGTCCAAATATGTACAGTTTTATCGAAAAATGTTTGGATCAAGCCCTTCCGGGTTTTTTTTTTTTTGAAGATTTCCCGCGTAGGCCCTTAAAAATGCATTTTAAAAATATTGAGCGGTTCAGATCGTCAAAATTTGATCCGGAAAGGTGAGGTCCGCACCAAATTTTTAAAAGGGATCCCTTAGGAGAACATTCTCCTATATATATATAAATTTTTTTTTTTGTGTCTTACGTAAGTTTTTACATCTTTTGGTTAATTTTCTGTATGTTTTTTTTATTCATCTTGAATAAAGGAATTGAAAATGTTAAAATGTATATGTGTGAAATTGTTTTTTTAGTGCTAAAACTCTAGTGCATAAAAGATTTTTACTCTGCACATGAGAACAAACCTTTTGTGCATTATCATTTACCTATCACACACACAGACACACATACATATACATGTAGTCATGTACATATATGATATTTTGGAAAAACACAGGAGATACAAATAAGTGGTATAGCAATATGTTTTTAGTTTTCCTGTAAAATAAAAAAACTATTATACGTATATGTATGTATATAATAGTATTTTTATCACTTAGTTATAAATTATTAAAAATAGTAAATACCACTTATTTTTATCTCTTAAGTTTTGTCCAAATATGATACATAATTGCACAAACACACACACCCCAATGTTCTCATCCACACCCCTTAAAATCCACTTCCGTCCACACCTTTCATTTTCCGATCAAATTGTGATGATTTGAACCATTCAATGTGTTTAAAACGTGTTTTTAAGGATCCCAATGACAAATCATAAAAAAATAATAATAATAACCGGGAAGGGCTTGATCTGAATAGTTTTTCATATACACCCCACTTCTAATGGGGGATCCCACACTTTGCTTAAGCGTGGGAGTCATCGAATTCTCAATTTTTTCGATCATAGTTTGACGATCCTAACAATTCAATGTGTTTTTAAGTGTCCACAAGAGGAATCATAAAAAAAATGACCGTAAAGGGCTTGATTAATAAAAAAACTGCTTAAATCAAGCCCTTCCCAGTTTTTTTTATTTTTTAATTTTTATTTTATGATTTCTCATGTGGACCCTTAAAAATACGTTTTAACATTGAAGATTCGGATCGTTAAATTTTTATCGGGAAAGGTGAGTCCCGTACTTTAGCAAAGTGTGGATCCCTCATAGGAAGGGGCCTCATATATACATATACACCAATGATCTAATGAGGGATACACTTTTATGAAAAATTGCTCGGATCAAGCCCTTCTAGGTCATTGTTTTTGGTGAATCCTCGTGTGAACCTTAAAAACATGTTTTAAACACATTGAATGGTTCAGATCATCAAAATATGGCTGAGAACTATGAGGTCTGCATTTTAGCAAAATGAGGGATCCCTACACACATTGAATGGTTATTATGACTTATGAGGGATCCCTTACTTTGCTACGGTGCGGATCCCTTACTTGATCCGCGCGCACACACATGGACATGAAAATATGTATTTACTTTTTCAATTCTTTTGTTCCAGATTAGTAAAAAAAAAAAAAAAACCCTAAAAGATCATTCAAGACAGACCAAAAAAAAATGACTCCCAAAATGGGACTCTCTAAAATAAATAACTAAATGAATATGGTTGGAGGGTGGCAATATTATATATATATTTATTTATTTATTTACATGAAGTAAATACAAAAATATGAAGTACATATTTATGTACTTCATATTTATATAAAATAAATAACTAAATGAATATGGTTGGAGGGTGGCAATATTATATATATATACAATTATTTATATTTATATGAAGTAAATACGAAAATATGAAGTACATATATCTATATACACCCCACTTTTAGTGAGGTATCCCACACTTTGCTTAAACTGTGGGAGTCACTGAATTCTCAGCTTTCCTGATCAAATTTCGACGATCCGAACCCTTCAATGTATTTAAAACGTGTTTCTAAGGGTCCACGCTAGGAATAATAATAATAAAAAAGACCGGGAACGGCTTGATCTAAGCAATTTTTGATAAAACTGAACATATAAGATTTTTATCGAAAAATGCTCAGATCAAGCCATTCCCGGTCATTTTTGATGATTTCTCACGTGGACCTTTAAAAACACGTTTTAAACACATTGAACAGTTCAGATCGTTGAAATTTGATGGGGAAAGGTGAGTCCACACTTTAGCAAAGTATGCGATCCCTCACAGGATGAGGCCTCCATATATATGTATGTGTGTGTGTGCGCGCGCGCGCGGGGCGCAATAAATGAACAAAATGGGGAAAGGTGATAAAAGATGGTTGGGTTGTAGCAAAAAAGAGGGCATTTTCATCGTTTTGTCATCAATTTTATTGATGTTATTGATGGAAAGTTAATGAAAAGGGGAATTTTGATAATAATTTTAAAAGCAAGGGAATTCAGTGAAAGTTCAAAAATAGTGAGGGAGATCTTTGCATTTGTCAAACCTCGAAGGAGGTCAGCTAAATTTACCCTTCCAATGATAATTCTGTGCAGGGAAGACTTGTACTAGCAGTTAAATGAAAAAGAAAGGAGCCCTAGTACAATACATGAAAAGAAAACATGAAAATGAACATGAAAAAGCATCTAACGGATGAGATCCGCTCGGTATACTATTCAAACAGTGTACCGGGTGAATCTCATCTGTCGGATACCTTTTCATGGACACTTTCATGTTTTCTTTTCATGTTCCATACACTTTCTCAACGGTAAAACAACGTGCACCGACCGTGGTGCACCGACCACGTACCGACAGCGTCGGGGACGCCGTTGTGGGTCCCATCCGATCGATCCGAGCTTAATGGGGGGTGATTTTGGAACGAGCTCATACAGCCGTCCGATTGCCTCGATTCCCGCGTGGGCCCAGTTGAAATTCGATTCTGAGAACGATGAACGGCTCGGATCGATAATTGGGACCCACAACGGCGTCTCCGACGCCGTCGGTACGTGATCGGTGCAGGTAGAAGGGTTACTTTCTCAAAAGAAAAACTTATAGTCTAAGACTGGCCCACTTAGTTGGTTTGTAGTTGTTCACTTGGGACTTGTGAATCACATTTATCTCCAATATCACGTCCCGTACTATGGGGGCATCATACATCGTGACTTGTGGCTTCCATTTTAGGGCTGCTCACAAAAATCTGGTGAACTATGAAACTATACTCATGTCTAGTGGATTTCATTTATAGGACTGCTCAAAAAATCTAGTGAACCATGAAACAGGACCGAATTAAATTGATTCGTATGTTTTGGATTATAATTATAGATTTATGGCTTGGACACGGATTTAAAAAATAAAAGACCCAATTTCTAATAGTGTTAAAATTATTTAAAAAATAAAAAATCTCATGGTACGGTTTGGTTCGGTTAATCCACGATTTCAAAATGAAAGTCTATGTCCGGACCGCGAGTCACGGTTCTTTATTTTTTGAATCCGTGTCCGGGCCATGAATCCATAATTGTAATCCAAAACATACGAATCAATTTGATTCGGTCCTGTTTCATGGTTCACTAGATTTTTTGAGCAGTTCTATAAATAGAAGGGTCTTGCTAACGTGTGCCCAATAGGCACACAGTAAGCACACAAAGAAACAAATAAAACACACACTCCAATACACTTTTCAATACACTTTCACATATCCCTATACACTTTTTCAACATTAACGTGTGTCATTGGGCACACATTAGCATTTACCTTAGAAATATTTTTTTATTATCTATTTTAGTATGACAAATTCTAAAGTCAACCCAATGTGCTGACATTAAGGTTTAAAAGGTATATTGAAATGTGTGAAAACTATATAAAAAGTATGAAGGTGTATAGAAAAGTGTGAAAGTGTATGAGGATGTGTTTTTTTTTTTGTCTGTACGTGTGCTTATTCAACCTATTGGGCTGACAATAAAAAAATCCTTTAATATTTTATCTTAATGTATTATAGTACATTCGTATAAAATATAGGGGGTGAAGTGTTTTTCTAACAAGTTACTTAAACTTGCACGTATATAAATATACTCCTTTAGAAATAAACTGGATTTTCTTTGTTGTTTGACATTTTGTCCTACTGTAATGTTTAATCTATTTGTTACTGTTGGTTGGTTAATGTGTCACTACAAGTCATAGCATAAGTTCTTATTAATCTTAGTTTTATATCTTGTTTCTTTTTGCTTGCTGATTTGCTTCCATTTCTAAAGCATTGCCGGTTTGGACCCTTAAACGGTTGAACCAATATGGCTTTTTTTTTTTGCTTGCTGGTTCTTGTATTTTTCTTTGGCTTGCTAGTTTTTTTTTTTTTTGAAAAATCCATGGATAAAATCGGAACCGATTCGTGACTCATGGATTGAGTTGGAACTGAACCGTAAGACTTTTGGTCTGGACATGAATTGCCTTTTCTAAAAACCGTTACTTGCTGGTTAGGATGGGATTCCTTGGAGTCAATCCAATTCAAACCGTGGCCACTCATACATCTATTTTAGTTTTTGCTCCAAATGCTCAACGTTACTCATGAGTTGCCAACAAGAAAATAGAACAAGTTAGTTTTAGTTTTTCTTTTTTGGTAATAGGATGTTCATTCGGATTAGTTTGCGTGCTCCACTGCAACTTTACTAATTTTGGGAGACCAAATTCATTGTTCACTAACTAAGACGGTAGGCCTATTTAAAGTTAGATCAAAGCTCCTAAACAACCCTCAAAAGAGTTGAATGTTCTGAACAGAAACGAGGGTGCTCCTTTTCTCCTAAACGTCGTTTTGCTCATTTTCTTGATACACCTACAAAGCTTCCAAGGGTCCTGTTTGGAGAGTTAATTTTGGGGTTCAATTTTAGGGGATTTAAACTCTTTGGGGTAGGGTATAATTGGTTTAAGTACTTTGGGTTTTGGCACTTTGGATTTAGCGTTTAGGGATTGAGTTTAGGGTTTAGGCACTTTGGGAAATTCAATTTTGGTGTTCAATTTTAGAGGATTTAGGCTCTTAGGGGTAGGGTATAGTTGGTTTAGACACTTGGATTTAGGCCCTTCGGATTTAGGCACTTTGGGGTTAGGGTTTAGGAGGCACTTTGGGTTTAGGGTTTAGGCATTGGATTTAGGGTTTAGGCATTGGATTTAGGGTTTAGACACTTTGGAAAATTATCTCTCCAAACGCCCTTGGAAGATTTGGGGGTGTACCAAGAAAATGAGCAAAACGACGTCGTTTAAGAGAAAAGGAGGGAGAAAAGGAGGGGGAGAAAAGGAGCATCCCCGGATCCCGTTGCGAACTTGAAATCTTAGGAGGGAGCAAATTCTTAAATTCCAAACTTTGACAATTAGCCTAGCTTTTGGCGCCCAAGTAATTTAGTTTTTTTTTTTTCGCCTTCCCCTTTTTTGTGGTAGCCTTCTTCGGTCATCAGTTTTAAGATAAGAAGGTTGTATAAGGTTGCGTATTTTTTTCGTGTTTAGTCAATTTGTTAAATATTTTAACAATTTTTTAAAGTTTTTTAATAGAGCTATGATATACATCAAAACAGGTAAAAGAATAATAAAAAAATTTGCTAAAAAATCACTAAAGACGGAAAAAAAAAAAAAAAAAACTCGAGTGACGAAACATAAATTACTAGTTTACAAGAAAAATGTTTACTCCATCCGTTCCCATTAGTGGTCCCCTATTGGAGATTGCAATTAAATAAGGGAAAACCAGCAATGCATTTTTAAAATTTTTCTTTTTTTCATTTTACACTTGAATTGTTGTCTATTCTTATTTTGTTAGTAGGAAAATTTAATTACACATCCTATCCAAAGATCTTACTTATGTTCCCATCCTTGAGGTCATTGCTAATTACTCCAATATTTATGTTCTGAAATAGGATAATTGGACAATTGTGCCCTTACTGTAAATCAACTTAATTATATTTCCGGATATATACTTTACATTTCCACGGTTACATTCCCCAATATATTCGGGTTGATCAGGCCCTTATTGCTTGGGATTGAGTTCTGAATTCTACCTAATTGGTTCTATTAGGTGGTTTTGAAATTCAAATTTTCAAATCTCAAGTGAACAACTCATTAACAAACCTCAATCAATTCATTAATTATTGTCCATTTAATTTTGCAGTGGGATAATCATTTTGTGACGACCAATAAATGGGGATTCCTCAAAAAAAAAAAAAAAAGAAGAAGAAGCTAATAAATGGGGACAAAATGCATAAATGACAACAATCAAATCGAGAATTCAGAGGCAGAGGCGGGGAGTGGCTTGGATCAGTGTGGGCCCGTGCCCACACTCAACTCTCTCCTTTTTAATTTTTTTATAACTTTTTTTGCTATAAATTGTCTTTCATAAATTATTTTCTTTTCAATCACTCTCAAATTTTTAATTTTCTTTCTTTTTTGGTTAACAAAGAGAGTTAAATTTTACGAGCTTGGGTGAGTAAACTTCTTACTCAGGTTATCCTTTCCATTCAATCAACTTTGCATTATAATCTCTCTATCCTTATCTATTAGTCTTTTTTAGGGATTTCAATTTATTTAGGAGACACAATTATTGCACTTGCCATTTCACTCTCTCTTTTACCCATAAGTTTTTTAAAAACATCATTATTGCCTTCTCTTATGACTAGGAATGAAGATAAAAAGTACAATAATGATTGTGACACACACACTCAACCACACACAACCACACACACACTCACATGCGGTGGGACCCATCTCGATGGAACCCACCGCTGGGGCACTCACATGTGGTGGAACCCAGCGGTGGGTTCCACCGAGATGGGTCCCACCGCATGTGAGTGTGTGTGGTTGTGTGTGGTTGAGTGTGTGTGTATGTATCACTATTCTAAAAAGTAGCAGGTAAAAGAGTAAACTCAACTACTTTTGCCCATTCCTTTTCAAGAAAATTAAACAATATTTTTGGAACGATAAATTGTAAAAAGGAACTAAAAATTAGGGACGGAAGGAGTACGTATCAATAGGATTGGTTGATTATGTTTTTGGAATGAGTTTTGAAGATAAAAAATACTATAGTAGTATTCCCTATACTGTCCTAAGTTTTTGTTCACTTAATAACGAAACACAATCATTATATACTTTAAAGTTTCGGTTTTTTTTTTCAAAGAGGGTCACTTGTCATTTCAATTCTTGAAAAAGACAGTGATAGAAATTTGTAATTTGATTTTCCAAAATAAACAACCAATATGAATGGCCAAAATATGACAACCAATATGGGACTTGTGGACGTCTAGTGTACTTATTATTATTACTTATCCATTAAAAAAAGAAAAATCCACGCGTACACCATATGTGTGCACACCACATGCACACCACTCCATCCAGACCGTCCATACGGTTTTTGGATGGTCTGGATTTGAAATCGGTCATAAAGCATTTATGACTAGTGCACACACGTGGTGTGCGCGTAGCAACGTTCACTAAAAAATTCAATCGATAATTATTCGTTGTGCATTATTGTGTCCAAAAATACAGATAACGGAACCTTTGTCACGTAACCGAACCCAAAAGCCACCAACTGTCGACTCGATCCCCCAAAAATCTGTTGAAAAAAAAGCACTGCACAGTTACGTCTTCTTTCTTCTTTTTTTTTCCTTTTTTGCGTAGTGTGTCCGGATCAGCTTCCTTGCACGACTAATCCCTTCACCGGCCCGGTCAAAAACAGATTATTCACGCCGAAACTAAAAAATTCACAAGAAATTACTCTCACGTTTCCTGACCTAAGAATCGAGCCCTAATAAATTAGTATGCGAAAAGCAAACTCACCGACCAACCGAACTGACACTTTAGTTACCGTCACTCCCTTATTATAAATTTATAACTGTTGCTTAACGCCACCGCACACCCCCCTCACGTCTCCTCTCTCTCTCTCTAAAACCCCCAGTTCTTCCCAACTTCACTCCGAAAACGCCCCCACACACTCAGATATTTCTCTCTCTCTCTCTCTCGCTCGCTCTCGCTCTTTGTATTTTTCCATATGTTAATATAGACACAAGGGAGATGGAATTGACGGCCGCGAATTCTGAAGTGGACAGTCCGCGATGGACCTCGGCCGTCGACGAGACGCTCCGGCTCATCCAATCGGACGACCTGTATTCGAAGATTGAAGCGGCGAAAGAGATCCGACGACTCACCAAGACCTCCCACCGGTGTCGCCGGCAGTTCTCGACCGCCGTGGCGCCGCTGGTCGATATGCTCCGGTATGGTTCTGTAGAGGCCAACGAGGCCGCGCTTTTCGCTCTCCTCAATCTCGCCGTCAAAGACGAAACGTAAGAGTTTATTTATGTATGTACATGTGCACATATCTATAATACGATTTTCTTCTCCGTATTATGCAAGAGAGGGAAGAGAAAGTCTTGAATTGAGGTTAATCTGTATCGGAATCGGGACGTAAAAGTAGAAAAGAAGGAAGGGAGAGGGAGAAATTTGGGGTAGCAGTTTTTTTTTTCCTTTGACAGTTCTTTGCGCAGTTAGAAGGGTTTTTCTTTAGTAATAATAACAAAGTACTAGATAATATATGAATAGTAATACAGAGTACTAGATAATAGATGGATGTGTGTGTGTGTGTGTGTGTGAATATGTATGTATTAGTGTAATTGAGTTCTTAATTCTTAGAGTTCTGTGGCTGAACTGTGACTGCCAACTGGTTCAATTGTTGTCTGTGTGTTCAAATTGCTGAAGAATTTTAGTACTATTTTGGGGGTTAATTTTGAATTGGGTTTCGTGATTATACTGTGTTACTACCTATTTTTCTCCAATTTTATGTCTGGTGGGAAGGAAAGGAATGGGAAGGGGGAAAGAAAAAGGAGAATTGAATTATTAATTTTATGCTTTAGGGCTTGTTTATATTTCCGAAGAACTGACGAACTGATTTTATGTAGAACCAAATGGTTGTGTAGGCTCAATTGAGTACAGCTTTTGTTATTTCTTTATTTGAGATAATTTCTGGGCCAGAATACGTGCATCTCAGTTAACCCCTGGACCAATCACACCATGTATGACCGATAGCCAAATTAAAGCTGTGCAAGGCCCACAAGAGCTTTGACGGCACCTCTGCTGCCGATTTGTTAAGGACAATTATAATTGTTAAAGCATGAATTAAATTGTTTGGCTATTGTTCTGAGACGGTGGAAGTAAACACGCGACTGAATTCTGTTAATTGGATAAGCTTTGGATGAATTTGTAAAACGGATCTAGTCTAAATGGTTTTGTTAATTGGATAAGCTTTGGATTCTAAAGTACATTTCTTTTTCGCCAAGCCTCTGTAATCTGTTCCATCGGATGCTTTCTGTTGCAGACTGTTTAGGTTAAGCAGTGGGGTTGTTCGTTTCCTCTCAAAGTTGCTCTTTCTTTTGTGTCTGTCTTTCCCTTTACTTATTCTTTTTTCTAACTTCTTGTTGAAGCTATCACATGGATTCTATTAAGCAAGAAAGACATTCTAAACACTTTTCTTGAATTCCATATAAAGCAATGGCACATAGTTTGAGATAGGATATCAATATCAAAAGTAACCAATATGATGAAACTTTAACTCTCATTTATGTGGTCACATGGTTGAATACAATATATATTTCTCTAGTTATTGGACCTTTTATCTTCCGGCTCTTGTAAGCACATGCTTTTTCTCTCATATCTTATATAGTGAGTTTAAAAGCAAAGCGACCACCTTTAATCATGTCACAATGTGGGTTCATGGAGAAACTAAAGTTGTTTAGAGCTAGCTATCTCTGGACCCATTACTGCACACCCCTTTTTTCCTTTTTCCGCTGCACTAATATTTTTTACCACTGACTTTATCCATTATTTAGCGTACACTTTGAACTCTTCCATTCTATTTAACTGGGTATCTAGGCCAGCTTGCATACACCTCGACTAGTCCTGGTACTAAGAAATCTTATGAAGAGTACGGTAATCATTCTCAGGTTGACAGGTTCTACTCCAGCTGTTACTGGATTGAGCTAACAATTGTCATCTCCCCTTTGGCATTTGACACTTTAAATACAACTTTAGTATCATTGCCTTTAAAGCTTTGCTTGAAATCAGAATTGGAAATTGTGTGATGCTATGATCCTCTGTTATCTATTCACGTGCAAAGGTTTCTCAGACCAGAACTTTTGTACACCTTAATTGGTACCCTAATGCTCTGGTTGATAATCGTTATGAAGTATGAAGCCTATGGGTTGGTTTAAAGAATAGACTCTAGTTAAACTCAAACATTAGTCCTCCATAGAATTCTGAGAAGCAGCATATGTTTTGTCCTTGGATCTATTACCTGCATAGCCTGATTGTAGGAAGTGAAAGAAGGTAACAAATGGAGTTACTACTTTATAGAAGTATACTTAAACAAGTATTGCAGTGTAATAGTAATTGTTTAGCTGACATCTTGACTGTAATCGCACTTGGTCTATGTTTTTTTTTATTGTGATTACTGATTAGAATGCTATTCGTTTCTAGCTGATTATCACTTGTTTGGTTGACGACTTTAGAAACTTATAACAATTTAAAATTTCTCTCTCATTTTCATTTTTACAATCTGCAGAAATAAAATCTGTATAGTAAATGCTGGTGCCCTTGAACCAATCATCAGTTTTCTTCAGTTGGAATGTTCAAATCTACAGGAGCATGCAACCGCAGCTCTACTCACTTTATCTGCTTCCTCTATCAACAAGCCAATTATTGCTGCCTCCGGTGCCATCCCTTTCCTTGTGGAAATCCTAGGACATGGTACCCCAGAAGCCAAGGCCGATGCTGTGCTGGCACTTTACAACCTCTCAACTCATTCGGACAATCTACCCTTTATTCTTGATGCCGCACCAATTCCTCTGTTAGTTGACCTACTTAAAACTTGCAAAAAATCTTCAAAAACAGCTGAAAAATGTACCGCTCTTATAGAATCTTTAGTGGGTTTTGACGAGGGAAGAACTGCTTTGACTTCTGAAGAAGGTGGAGTGCTTGCAGTGGTCGAAATTCTTGAAAGTGGGTCCCTTCAAAGCCGGGAATATGCAGTTGGGACACTTTTGACGATGTGCCAGACAGACCGATGTAGATACCGGGACCCAATTCTGAGAGAAGGCGTAATCCCTGGTCTTCTTGAGCTCACTGTTCAAGGAACACCCAAGTCTCAGTTGAAAGCACAAACGCTCTTGAGGCTATTGAGAGAATCTCCTTATCCACGATCTGAGCTTCAATCGGATACCTTAGAGAACATTGTTTGCGATATTATATCTCAGATTGAAGGGGAGGATCAATCTGGGAAAGCTAAGATGATGCTAGCAGAGATGGTGCAAGTCAGCATGGAACAGAGCTTGAGACATTTACAACAAAGGGCTCTGGTATGCACCCCAGCTGATCTGCCTATTTCTAGTTGTGCTTCTGAAGTTCCTTCAAAATGATTGTTTGGTGTATAAGTTTTGTTTCCATTTTATTCCCTTCATTTATTGTCTACTACTATGTGTTTTGCGAGATAAACTTTGTGAAGGAGGAAGGAAATAAGTTAATAGTGATGAAGAATGCCAGTCCAGGCCCTGTGATGGTACCGGGTGACTGGTTAAGTGTCAATAAACTGGTTTCCATAGTTTTGTAATTGGTACCTGTAAAGTAACTTCTGCCTTTTAATGTCATATATACTTTGTGTGTTTCTTTCTCCTTTTCTTGGCTGCCATGGATGAAGTTTTGCCGAGGGATAGACCACATGGAATGGAAGTTTGGAACAATGGTAGCTTCCCATAATTTGCTGTCTTGAACTGTTCTTCTTTTAGGCAGTCAGTAGACTGTGTTATATGGACATAGGTGTAAGTGTCGGGTGCGATTGCTGGTGCATATCTAGGTGTGAGACCCTTTAAATCTCTACACGAAGTATACATGGACTCAGCAAAATAGCATCGTACTTTTTCATGTTTCGTATATATTTTAGAGGTAAAATCGTGTTTTATGCAACACGAACCGGATAAAATCACCAACTTCAAAAGCATCCTCGTCTAAGTGTCCAATTAAAAGGCAGGTGATCCATCCTTTCTCCCCCTTTTTTCCGTTACTATTTGTAATGTGCGAACTGCGAAGGCTATTTGAGATTTTAGGGCACCCATTCAAAAAATTTACTTTAGGCTCCCGTATGAGAGCCGGCCCTGCCTAGTAGCTTGGATGAGAATTGGCTTGGATGATGGACCAAAGTATAGAAAGTGAATGTTTTGGGCCTCAGAATTGTACTCCCTCGTCCTATTTTAAGTCTAGTTCAATCTCTAATTTAATTTTTAAATTGTTAATTTTTTCAATCTATAATGAATTTTATGTGCAATATGGATCTCACATGATAGATCTCAATTAGTTTTATTATACAAAAATTTTAAATATATTGTAGATTGAAAGATATTGACAATTAAAAAATTACATTGGAGACCGAACTAGACTATCAAAATAGGACAGAGGGAGTATAAAGGAAAGGTTTCCTCAAATATGTATTTCACATCCTTTTCCAAATATTAGAGTGTATGCCATGAATAGGAGCATTTTTTCAGTGCCGGGCGGTTACCACGTGTACCCGCGGCACGATCTCGGCCGTCCATTTCGGTTTTGGACGGTCCGGATTATGGAGAGAGAAACAAGAGAGAGAGAAGGGAGAGAGTGTTTCGATCTAGGCTGTCTAATACACTTTTGAGCGGCTCGGATGCAACGATCGGGTACCACATAGGCTCTGCTACGTGGTACCCGTTTGGTACCCAAAATTTTTTCCTTGAATATATACACATGGTAGAAAAAGGATTCGATGAAGAATGAGTTAGGCGGGACAGCAGTGCCCCTCTGTCCGTTGGGCGTGGTAAGTGCCATTAGGTGAACCTTTCTAACATCCTGGTAGGTCCAATCCAAGGACTTTCTCCAAGCTGAGAGGTTTGAAGTCACTTATCAAGTCTCTTTCTTTGGATCGTTCTTTTGTTTGTTGGAGTTTGGGATATGTCGCGGAATCATGGCACAATACCTTTTGGGAAAAAGACGGGAAACAGAAATTTGACTGGACATTTAGAAATCTCACCCTCATGCTGCACAAATGACGCTGCTACCGGGATGTTTGGGAGCCTACTATTTGTTTTTAGATTTTTGAAATGTATATTGGGAATTTTTTAAATTTTGAAAATGATCAAAATAGATTGAGACTTGGGGTTGCTGCTGTGCAGAGGGCTGCACAGCAGCGTGCCGTGCACCCCATGGCGCGGTCGCGCCAAAATTTTCTCAATGATCGGAGACGTTCACCGCGTAGATCTCGTCGAGTACTACAAGTGTACCAAAAATCAACTCAATCGGATATCGTTAAGTGTCTCATCGGAACACAAGTACCTTGAAAAAAAATGGAACACAAATGAACACAAACACTAGAACAAAACCGTTGAACCTATGTTTTTTCAAGTTATTTGTGTTCCGATGAGGCATTTTACCATATCCGATCGAGTTGATTTTTGGTACACTTGTAGCACTTGATGAGCTCTACGCAGTGAACGTCTCCGATGATCGGAAAAATTTCGGCGCGGCCGCGCCATGGGGTGCACAGCAGCAACCCCAAGTCCGATAGATTGTGGATATGTGAAAGATTATAGATGATATGTTCTTAATAGATTTTTCAACAGAGTAGTGCTTTGAGATGTAATATGAGAATGGATTGTGATTGTTTTTTTTATCATGTTGCCATTTTTCTATGATTAGTTAATTATTACAAAATGTGGGAATTTTTTGAGTGTTTGGGGAACAATAGTCCTTTCCGTCGTATGAAAAAAGAGAATCCAAACTGAGAATGCAAAGGCATCTCTAGAACTGATTTCAGAGATTTTGTCGTTATCTCTCAATTTGAAAAGTACATTCTAGCGCGATGTATTATGTTGTGCAATTTCCTCCTAAACACCCATAATTTCAAACTAAAAAATTCAAGATTTGAAATTCGCGCTCCCAACCAATTGTTGGGCACGGAGTCAATTTCAAAGGTCTCTCACGAGACATCGTGACGAAAATATTAGACCCACTAATGTCCCATCTGATGACCCAAACTTTCATTTTGCAGATCTCGAAATGTATGATATTCATAAAAAAATCAAGTTGATTGACGGTAGACGAATCTTATGGTGTTTGACATTGTGTCACATGGGAGATCATCTTACGGTGTTTGAATTGATATTGATTTTTGCTTCCGAGAGGATCAATAATCTGTTCCACCTTGACAGGTGAGCTATTTTCCCCCTTTTGTCGGTACTTCTATGTGGGAATGTTTGGGCATATGACCATAAAATATAAAACGGGGATTCAGGGACGGATCGGATCGGATCGGATTCGGGGCGGGAATACACTACTACCCGTCCCCGATCCGATCCCCAATTTTTTTTTAAAAAAAATCCGCAAATCCGACCCAGTCTCCAAACAGATCTCCAAAACGCCGATTCATTCGGATCGGGGAACGGATCGGATTCGATCGGGTCGGGGGAAATTGTCATCCCTATTGACAGGTGAGCTATTTTTCCCCTTTTGTCGGTACTTCTATGTGGGAATGTTTGGGCATATGACCATAAAAAACCAATATAGCGTGTAGGTAGTAGGGCTGCTCAAAAAAACCGGTGAACCGTGAATCCGGTCCGGACCGAACCGATCCGTACCTTTTGGATTTTAACCGTGGATTAATGGTCCGGACACGGATTCAAAAAATAAAAAACCGTAACTTTTGGATCGGACACGGATTTTGATTTTGAAACCGTGGATTAACCGATCCGGACCGTGAGATTTTTATTATATATAATTTTTTAAATATATAAATATATATATAACTATAGGAAGCCGATCTCCTAAGGGATCCCTTATACAAAATTTGGTGCGGACCTAGCCCTTTTTCAACTTTCCGGATCAAATTTTGACGATCCGAACCGCTCAATGTTTTTAAAATGCATTTTCCAAGGTCCACGCGGGAAATCTTCAAAAAAAAATACCCGGAAGGGCTTGATCCATACAGTTTTCGGTAACGGTAAAACTGTCCATACAGTTTTCGGTAACTGTATGGATCAAGCCCTTCTGGGTATTTTTTTTTGAAGATTTCCCGCGTGGACCTTGGAAAATGCATTTTAAAAACATTGAGCGGTTCGGATCGTCAAAATTTGGCTCGGAAAGGTGAAAAAAGGGGTGGTCCGCACCAAATTTTGTTTAAGGGATCCCTTATTAGATCATTATCCTATAACTATATATATATGTATATATAACTTTTTCACTTTTATATATGCATTTGAAGTGATTGATGCCTTGTGTTTTGAAGTTCTTCACTCAGTAGTTTTTTTTTTATGTGGGACTTTGATGTAACTAAGTATTTGTATTTCACTCTACAAAACTGCCTTTGTTTGTTCCTGCTTTTGTCTTTGTGAACTAGAACTATGTGGTAGTGCCTCTATTTGTGAGTGAACTGGAAGTGTTAATCTGTTATTGTGTTGCTAGTTTGAACTTTGAACTTTTTGGAAATGTCTTGCTATTGTCTTAATTTGCTATTGTCTTGCCTTTGTTGCTAGTCTTGCTATTGTCTTAATCTGGAAATGTTTCCAACTTTGAACTTTCTATTTAGTGCATTTGCATTTGCTACTTGCTAGTGGCTTACTGCCTTTGTTTGTTGTTTTTTCCGAATAAGTTGAAAATCCGCGGATTAATCCGGAACCGATCCGTGACTCGCGGTTCGGATTGGAACCGAACCGTGAGACTTTTGGATCGGACACGGATTGTATTTTCAAAAAACCGTGACTCGCGGATTAGGATTGGATTCATGCCAATCCGGACCGATCCGGACCGTGAGCACCCCTAGTAGGTAGCCTAATGAACTAATGACTCGCAGACATGTGTTTGTGTGTGGTGGGGGAGGAAAGCAGGCACTTCCCAGAAAATTTATTCCAAAATAAAATGAAATTAAGGCTCCGTTTGTTTGGACGTAAAACATTTTCCGGTAAAATATTTTACCCATTTTCCGGTGTTTGGTTGCAAAAAAATGCAGTAAAATATTTTTCAAACTAAAACATTTTACCACCATGGGATGAAAATGTTTTACTTTGGTAAGTCGTTTTTGCCTTTTTTAACAGTCCCCTCCCCGACATTTCCCAGAACACAGTATCCCACCAGTTCACCACTCCTCCCTATTCATATCAGATTCTCCCGAATCATATCAGATCCACTACGATTCTCTCCGGCACTTCTCCGGCAACCGATCACCGGCGTTCTCTGCGGCGATTACCTCCGTCAAAAGGTTCTATTTCTTGCTTTTCTTCAGTAATTGTGCTCTAATTTTTATCTTGTTGCAGATGGCAGATGATAAAAAATAATTCAAATATTTTTGTAATGTACCAACCAAACACCGGAAAATAAAAGTGAAAAAGTTTGTTTTCAGCAAAGACATTTTACATCGAAACAAACGGAGCCTAAATGGTTTAGATTCACTTGGGTGTTTAATCTAAATCACTGATTTAATTTTCGGGGTAACTTTTCGGGGTACTTAGCATTTTTCCACTGCCAAGGGGCTATATGGTGGTGTTTTAAAGAGTTTGGGGAACCTCCTTGTGTTGTTATATGATTTATTGATGGATCCGGGGTGGGTGCTATTTCGGATTCTGCAGAGATGATTCAAACCGCGAGTTTTCCTCATAATGTTTTTCTGTGGGCTTGTGCTGCAAAAAATTAGCTTAATCGATATCGGTAAAGATTTTTCAGAATTCATAGGCCGCCCTATCAATTCTAAAAAAAACCCTTATCGATATCAGATTGAGTTAATTTTTTGACGGAACCCATAAAAATATATTGAAAGAATAATGAGCAGTTTGAATAATTTTTGAGAGATCCGAAAATAGCTCTGAAAAATCAATAAATCATAATCTGAAATTAAGTGGTTCGCTTTAAGTAATTAGTGTGAAAAAGCCGGGCCTATTTTATTATACGGAATATAGCAACACATGGAGGTTAGGAAACTCCAAACCCGTAAAAAATGCCACTGTATGACCCCTTGGCAGCGCCAGCCGTCCCCTTATGACAGTAGGCCCCCATTCCGCAGACGTGTATAGGAGACTAAAAGACAAGCTTGTTTGCTATAAATGAGAATATAAATTTTAAATTCTAACTTCAGATTATGCTGTAGATTCTAGATTTCAAATGTATGCTCCTGATGTATTTATTTGATATCCCATCCAGTTAATTAATCTCATTTTGCAAGTGGTGGCTAGCTCATGCGATAGAGCTCTTGGATGTCCACACTGCATCCCGGGATCGAGTCTCATTCCCCCTCCCCCATGTAATAAATTAAGAATGACGAATGACAAAAAAAAAAAAAAATCTCATTTTAACCATGGCTCTAAACAACGGAAAAATTCAAAAAACCCCTCATTTATCGATTGCACTCCTAAATTATTATTCCGTTATCAATTACACTTCTACCGTCTCAATCTGTTGCTAATGAGAGACGCTGAGGTGGACAATAACAGAGGGATAAAATGTTAGAGGGTAATTTTTTGAAAGAGACTTTTCTGATGTGTGGCACATTGGTATCACTTTCCAAATAATAATGCATTTCCCAAAACAATTTTAAAAACAATGTCACCATCCGTTAATTGTCATTTATTTTAGAAAATCAATTATAAAAAAAGGAACATTATTATGTTGTCCGTTCTTCCTTAACTACAACTCGTCTGCAGGGATGGAGCTGGGGAGGGGCCAATAGGGGTGGTTGCAGGGGAAAAAATGTCTAGTATTGTATGGAAAAAATAAAATTTCCTATGAATTATATAGGTTCGCCCCTGTCTCGAATACATGTTCGCCCCTATGTAGTGAAATTCCTAGCTTCGTCCCTGCCCGTCTGATCAAGCGGGTGGGTCCAGAGCATGGTCTCTGAGCTTAACGCCGGCTTAAACAATGTCGTCGATCATACCTAATCCAATGGAGGGAAGAGATGGAGAAAATGGAGAAGTGGTGCTCTGTTTTACTAAGGTTGCAGAGGAAAGAAGGGAAGCAATTTAAGGATTTGAGATTTTCCCTCCAAAAGTGCCATGACTCATCCATATTTCCCTCCAATCTGAGCCATGTCACAGGTTAACATAAGTGTAACGGCGAATAGTGTCCACCTCAGCGTCTCCCGTTAGCAAAGTAACATATTGAGACGGTAGGAGTGTAATTTAAAACGGAACAATAGTTCAGGAGTTCAATTGATAATATTTGAAAGTTTGGGGGGCGATGAGACATTTCTGTCAAAGTATCCCTCCGTTAGTGTCCACCTCAGCGTCTCTATTAGCAAAGTAGTAACAGATTGAGACGGTAATAGTGTAATTGCTAACGGAATAATAGTTCAGGAGTGCAATTGATAATTTTTGAAAGTTTGGGGGGCGATGAGACATTGACATCAAAGTACAGGGATTTTTTTTTGAATTTTTCCCCTCTAAACAACTATTGGAAGTTATGAAGATAGATGATATGCACGCAATATAAAGCTGTAGATGGGCATGGCCTTCAAGAAGTTTGAGGTGGAAAAGGGGCGGGGGCACTTTAATAATCATCCTTTAATTCACTTGAAATTAGAAAATCATCCCGAACCTTTTTGGGAGTTATGTTTTCATCCCGAGATTCAAATAAACCCTATATTGCCCTTTATATATATATAAAAGGAGATTGAGGACTAAAATGAATGTTGCATATAAGAGCTGGGAAAAGTGGACCAATTTCAAAATTTAGAGGTCCTCCCCTGCAATTAAAGGATTTGGGGATAAAACCCAATCCCAAATATTATGCTCCTTCAAAATCACGATCAACAGGTTGATAAATCAAAAAAAAAAAAAAAAATCATGATCAACACCAGAAATAAGTAACGCCATAACTCATCCTCTCACTCCTCGCCATCCCGCCATAGTCACTCCAAGATCCCAACATCGGCGTCCCAAATCGTCTACCTTTGCCGTCGCATTTCGTGGTCCGAAAACAAAACCAGTCAAGGTCACAAATTGGCGTTTTCGAAATCGTCCATCTCCGCTGTCCCTTCGTGGTCCAAAAGCTTCACCACTCAGAGTCCCAAATCGTCGAATCAACTCATTCAATTCGGTAGACAAGATCTTTAGTAGAACCATCCCAAACCAATTTTTGCTCTTGTAAGGTATTTCTTTTTAGTTCGTCCCTGACATTGATTTTTTGTGCCATTGAATTCAACCTTAAATTAATAGATGCAGACCAAAGTGAATTGAATCTACCAATAAAGACGGTTTGGTATCAACAATTGAACTAAAAAAAGGATAATTTCAATCCCTTTTGGACCAAAAAACGAAGTTGATCGCCACATGAACCGACTTGAATGATGTCAGAGGTTAGGCCAGTTCGAAAAACTGCCTTGCGGTTCACTTCACGAGTTAAAGAAATGAAAGGAAAGAAATGAAAACCTTCGACCTCTCTTAGCACTCGGCGTTCGGGATCATTGAGGAAACGAAAGGAGGTGGATGCACTATAGCTAGGCAGGTTGAGGAAAAAAAAGGCCAATGATGTGGAAATTATGAGCTTGATAAAGGAATTAAAGTCGATTTTACCATGATTCAACGTAACAAAGATTAATTTACCATATTAGTGTTTTGTGCCCATTTTTTACTATGATAATTGGTAGAGATTGAGGTGTATGTTCTTACCATGGTCGGAGTTATATAAATTTACCATAAACAATGAGATATGTTTTGGAGATATATTTTACCATGATTCAATTTTGCAAGTCGTTTGATTTTACCATGTTCGCCATATTGGTTCTGATTTTTACCATGTTCGTTGTTCTTCATTCATTTTTATCATAATGACTGAAATATGATGTGGTCATAATTTACCATGACTATTTGTAATTTACCATGAGAACTTTCTTTTTTTGGGGGGGAGATTGCTCTAAAATGGAAGTAGGGGCAACTATTTTCAAAGACAGTGTGTACTTTTCCGGAAATTGCTCCCAGCATGAAAACGAAAATTTTAATTGCACATACATGGTACCAATTTTTGTGTGGACCGAAATACCCTTGTCTAAAAAAACCCCCCTAAACCAACCCCCTCACTCTCCCTCCTCCTACGCCTATGTTGCACCGTTCCTACATCTGTGTTGCACTATTCATGGAATGTCATTGCACTCTTCAAAAAATTAATTTCACCCGAATTGGTCCAAACAGGGTTGCAGTGTGTTGTCAGGTCACACTTTCTGAAAATATATTCTTCTCCTTGCACCGTTCCTACGTTAGTGTTGCACCATTCATGGAATGTGGTTGCACTCTTCAAAAAATTAATTGCACCCGAGTTGGTCCAAACAGGGTTGCAATGTGTTGTCAGGTCACACTTTTTGAAAAGATATTCTTCTTCTTGCACCGTTCCTACATTTGTGTTGCACCATTCATGGAATGTGGTTGCACTCTTCGAAAAATTAATTGCACCTGAGTTGGTCCAAACGGGGTTGCAGTGAGTTGTCAAGTCACACTTTCTGGAAATATATTCTTTGCCTTGCACCGTTCCTACGTCTATGTTGCACTATTCATGGAATGTGGTTGCACTCTTCAAAAATTAATTGCACCCGAGTTGGTCTAAACGGGGTTGCAGTGTGTTATCAATTCACACTTTCTGGAAATATATTCTTCTCCTTGCACCGTTCCTACGTCTATGTTGCACTATTCATGGAATGTGATTGCATTCTTCAAAAAATTAATTGCACCCGAGTTGATCCCTGAGAATGAAAAGAAAATGCATCTTCTTTGAGACATTTAACCAAACACCTTGTGTGCATGAATAGTGCAAATCCTGGCTCTGTGCTTGATCCAATGTATATGAAAGAGAAAATCTTTGTTTCAAGAGTCAAATAAGCTTGTAAAGCACCAAATTTTGAGTTATATTTCAATCATTATTCTCCTAGAGTCACCTTAAAATACATGAATTTAAATCTATACGTTTGCAAAAAGTTAATCCACTCACAAAGGCCTGTCACGACCACCTCCTCAACACCCATCTCCCTCAGCCGCGTGCCTGTGAACTTGCCATACGTGGTCTTCTGCACCACCGCTTCATTAGGTAGCCGATCGAGATCCAGCATCAGCTCCGATTCCAGCGTAGAGTATGAGGTCATTGTACCACCACTCGCCCAACATGCCGTAGTGATGGCTATGCGGATGAAGGCGCGTCAGCAGAGGTCGATGGTGGTGTTGAAGGATGGGAGAGTGGGTTTTACCATTGGAGAGATGTAGTTTTGGGCATCGATTACTAACAGAATTGAGGTTGTGGGGTTGTCATTCGTTAATCCTAATCTACTCTATCCTAGGGGACTTGGGTTTGTTTTGAGAACAAAATTCCAGTCATGGGTAATTTTGTCCCCCATTCCATGTCTTTGCAATTGTTTTTCTCCTTACCATGTATCTCTAATTTGGGAAAAGTACACCATGCATTGGCAATTATTTGCCCCTAGTTCCATTTTATAGCAATTTCCCCTTTTGTTTTTACCCGCCACTTTTTTTTTTCAAAAATCCCATATATTTTGGTACTCATAAGACTAACATTTGGAGATATTATTATCCCACTTAATTTTTAATCTCCACTATTTCTAAAATTCCATAATTTTAGACAACTCAATCATTCACCATTTCAAAAATTTCATTTGAAATAGTCAAATCAATCCCCCTATCTTAGGAAATAATATCTTAATCAAATCCCTCTTAATTAGGAATCTATATTTACATGTATTAATATGTACTACTAAAAAGGGTAAATAAGGTATTTCACAAATAAAAAGGATGAAAATATAACCATTCAAACTCATAAGGATGAAAACTTACGTGGTGTTCAAAAAAATGATGATTATTTAATTACCTCTTCTATTTTCGATCTACTACTTGCTTCTTGTGAAAATAAGGCTTTAATTAATCAGATTAGATTAAGGACGAGAAATCTTAACTGAATAACGAAGATTTAGTTATTAATTGGTAGTATTAATAATAAATTCTCCATAATCCTAACGAAGAAATATCATATTTTTACCCATTAGTTTGTTTCCAACACTAATCCAATAAATAAATGTTGACTCGGATTGTCTCAAAAAATGAGAGCCCAATGGTAAAATAAAATCAGTAATTTTCCATTTTTTGATCCGAACAAATTGGTCTCTAGTCATCCCCAAGCATTATCCGTTAAACAGCTTATCTACTAGAAGCTATATATATACCTTCTCACTGCACATCTTTGTCATCCTCCATTTTAGGTCATCTACATTCTAGGGACCTTAATTCTTTAAACTTTCTTAAATTTCTTGGCATTGATCGTCAATGGCGATGAAGGGGACCGATGGAAACGAAGAGGAGATCTCACGGATGGAAGAGGGTGCATGCGATACCGTCAACAACAATAGTAGTTTGTGCATGTCTACCTCAGTTGTCACCACGACCAAAAAGGTTAGTGACATATTATTATCAGGAAGCTACGTATTGTATCATCGTATCAGGAGAAGAAATGAAATTTTTAAAAGGTTGATGAAACTTTTGGGTACACCTTAAAGGAAAGCTTTGTACGTGCGTATTACTATGAATATACATTGTACGCATTACTTTATGGGTATTTTCTACGTAAATTTTAGAAGACATAGGATTTCTCAATTCAGTCAGGGTATTTGTGGATCAATAATGAAAATATAAGGAAACAAATTGATTTTAGTAGTCATGTTTATCGGATATGATTTTTTGCATTTTTCTTTTTCTTTTTCAAATTAGCTTTTTCTTTTCTTTTTTAGGTTAAGTTAATAAAGACACAATTATGTTCATGTTTCCTGATAATTTTTGCAGAAATACCCTAAGATCTACATGCTTTTCCATGTCATTAAACCCTAGGGGCGTAATAGTAGCTACTTGATACTTTAGGGCCTCAAGAAGTCTTCAGTCAACGGTTCGAATTACACTTGCATCCTGCATTGAGTCAGTCAATAATGAGCTTCTTTCATATGGGGTTCGCTAGTGAACGGTTAAATTGATGCCCGATTGATTCAATCCATTAGACTCTATATCAAGTGATCAAAAACTTATGTCGTGGTTAATGATCCCGAAAAAATGTATTTGCATGACCTATTTTACAGACTCGGTTTCTCTTTCTAGGCGATTGCTGAGGTGATCGGAACGTCCTTTGTGATCTTCTCCGGCTGCGGAGCAGTTGTCGTTAACGACTTATATGGTGGCACCGTCACGTTTCCAGGGGTTTGCATCGTGTGGGGTTTGGTTGTTATGGTCATGATTTACACAGTTGGTCATATATCCGGTGCTCATTTTAACCCCGCCGTCACCATCACTTTCGCTATTTTTCGGCGGTTTCCATGGTGGGAGGTGAGTTTTTCCTAAATACACTTTTAAAGGGGTATCAACTTTTCACATCGCCATTCCATAAGTAGTTTCACATACTTAGAGCATCACGATTAGCATAGTTTCTCTAGCATTTTAGATATATTGACGAGTAAAGCTCTAAAAAGATTATTTCTAGTCTTGCCACATCGTCTTCAGATTTTACAATTGATAGTGATAATGGCAGAATCAAAAACAGTTTTGACATTAACATTTGCCTTTACAATTACTACAGGCACTAATTGGAAAGGCACTAATTGGAAAAGGCGAGGAACTATGCACACGTTATACAATGAAATCACGCTAAAAAGGAAATGAAATCACCCTAAATTACTATTGCTACTGTATTAATATGGTCCTATCAAGATTTTTAATGCTACACCAAGTTTTATGAAAACTTCGCCAAAATTACTTAGTGTTGGACTAAAATTACTAAAGTAACACCACCTATTTTCGTATGCAAACAAGTGTTTGATATGTGCTCCCCTGTCTAATTTTAAGTGTGTTATTTTGTAAATCCAACTTATTAAACAAACATCATCATTACAACTTTTAAAATGAAAATATCTATACTAAAAAAGGGACAGAGGGAGTAATTGGAAACAAAGATATGTACTAATTGAGTTACTAAGGGGGTATTCCACTAACAAAAAACAGTTTTTTCCAAAAACCAAAACAAGTCATTCTCTCATAATACATCACATAAAAAACCATGAAAATCGAGTTTATTCTAAAAACACCCTTAGCAGAACACCCCTTGAATGGGTTGAATTTTAACCATGAATATACATGTTTCATTGGGATAATAATATGTTGTATGTGTTGTGCGGCAAAACTATGTCGTTTTGCTTTATTTTTAAACACACCTCTGAAGCTTCCAAGGGTCTTATTTGGAAGAAGAAAAGACCACTAAAAAGTGCCTAAACCTTAAACCCAAAGTAACTAACCCGAAGTGCCCAAATTCAAGTGTCTAAACCCACTATACCTACCTCAAAGAGCCAAAATCCCCTAAAATTGAACCCCAAAATTAACTATCCAATTCGGGCCCTTGGAAGCTTTGGAGGTGTAACAAGAAGATGGGCAAAATGACGTAGTTTGTCACATGACACGGCACACAACACCTACAACACAGCTTCCCCGGATTCAATAATTACATGTAGCTAATTGAATTGTGTTTACATGATTATCAACGGCCAAGGATGTATGTATCAACTTACACACACATCAACTAATTGTCTTCTTGATTCAGTCAGAAGCAGGTCAACCACACCCATGGTCGGCCCAACCCCAAGACCCAAGAGGCCTGACCCTTGGGCATCCAAAAAACTCCAAAAAATAGAGACACCCCCATAATTTTTACTATTAGGCTTGAGTAGGGGCTTTAAAGCCCAATAGAAAAAGAAAAAATGGCCCAATCTGATTTTTCAAAAAGGCATAAACAAAAAATGTCCATTCGCCAAAAGGCCCAAAATAATACACACAAATTAATTAACTTTTACAACTAATCTATTAGGCCTAAAGGCCCAATATAAGACCCACAATAAAATAAAAAAGGCAACTAAAAAAAAAGTCCATTTAGCTTTCTCGTATTGTGATTGTTGATGTAAAAATTGTTTAAGTGTTTACTCTTAAGGGCACAATTTTTAGATTAGGCCTTGGGCATTGAAAACCCTTGGGCCGGCCTTGTCCACGCTAGAACTAAGGGATTCACAAGATATTATTTTCATGCAGGACCTTAATAATCAAACTCTAGTCAATTGTGTGGGGAGCCAACCTGACCAGCCGGACTAATCCTTGGGTCTTCAATCCCTAAACTTAATTACTTGATTGACACTACTTGACACTATCCCATCTATCTATCTTCTATGCACGTGTATGATGAGAAATTCTTAAAGTGCCAAGCGGGCATGGACACATGGTGTCCGAGCGCGAATCTCGGTCGTTCAAAAGTGTTTTGGACGGCTCGTATTTCACCCATCCCTTTCCCACTCTCTCTCTCTCTCTCTCTCTAAAATCTGGGCCGTCCAAAATATTTTTGGAAGGCTAAAATGTGCGCTCGGGTACCATGTGCCGTGCCCGCTCAACAATGAAAAATCTCTCCGTGTATGACAAACAAACATACGATCCGGCAAGTAGGTCTTAAGCTTCGTGGTGAGGATACACAAATATTGAGTAAGATTAGTGCATGATTTCTTCCCGTGATTTTTTTTCCCATTTACGATTTTCCACGTAAATTTTTGTGTCGTGTGCGATTGCATTTCTTTAGTTTGTGGAATTGGATTTTCATTGTTCGAAATTAATTTAATTCCGTGAATCGATTAAGGAATTTCATGATTTACTAATTCCATGCATATATATTGGATTTGTACGTAGGTGCCCATATACATAGGAGCACAATTAGTGGGGTCGATTCTTGCTAGTGGCGTCCTATGTTTAATGTTCGACGTAACAAGTAAAGCTTATTTTGGGACTGTACCAGTGGGATCCGATCGCCAGTCTTTGGCCATTGAAATCATCATTACTTTCTTTCTCATGTTCGTCATCTCCAGCTTCGCCACTGATAATAGAGCGGTACGTTCAGTTTTTTAGAACTAAAATTTAAGTACCTTCATTGTTTTTTTTTTTGTTTGATAGGTGTTGTACAAACTAATTTTATGTATCACTTGATTAATTCTAGGACTCTGAAGTTAACAACACCGTAAATTTTCAATAGCCGAAAGATTTTTTTGCTACTGAACTACCAATCGACCAACGCTTTCGGGTTCAAATACTCTGGTTTTATTCAACATTGTTTGCAGGACCCCGAGTAATTTCTGGTTTCTTAAACTTGATCATGCGAGGCCTAAAATTGAATTTGTTTCGTAAAATATTTCGGGCGTGTTTATCACAATGTTTTTATTGGAAATATTCTTGCGATTTAAGCACTCCGATGTATGATTTTTTTTATGTTTCGAAAATTCGTGCTTAGTTCAGCAAAAATTATCTTTTCTACCTATTGGTCACAAATTATTTTAAATCATTTTCTAGAAGCTCTATTTCGATTCTTTTTTTATTCCCTTTCCATTAATCAATGTTTTTTGTTTTAAGTCAGGGTGAGTTCTAACTATGGTATTTTTAGTATTTTCAAGAGTTACAATGTGAGTGACGAAAATACCGAAACTACTGAAAATACCAGTGGGAACTCCGCCGTAACCTGTAACAGAAATATTCTAAGTCACCAGAATATTACATATATGTTCAAATTAAACATTTTGTCCTACGTTAAACTATTACGGTTTAATTTGCAGAAGAGACAATTATGATCAAGTGAACACATTATCTTCATTTCTCAATTTTCTTATCTTCTTTTTCCAAATAGATTAAAAATCTATAAAAGCCCCTTTGGAATTTGGATGACGAGAAATGGTGAGATGAGAAAGGCAAGCCTTTTCTTATCAAATCTTGCCATTTTTTATGAGATTTGAAGACAAATGGGAAGAGCCAATCAGAAAATTTTAATTTTTGTACTTTTCTCTCAATTTCTCACCCAGATACCCAATCCAAACAAGTGATTTGGCTAGAAATCGTAACTCTTTTTTTTTTTTTGGATAAATATAAATCGTAACTCTTTCTTTTATTTTCTTTTGAAATCTCTCAATCCAACGGGACTTGAAATACTCCCACCATATTTTCGTTCTCTTAATACCTTAATCAAAGCAATTATACGATGTGGGACCTCATCTTTTTTTCTTTTTTTTTTCCAGATAGGGGAGCTGGCAGGACTTGCTGTTGGATTTACAATAATGTTGAATGTGTTTGTTGCCGGGTATGTTTGCAAAATCTTATATAAACTATTGAAAGTAGAGCAAGTATTTGTGATTTTTTGTCATATCATCAGAGACGTTTTCTCTTTTTTCTTTTGGTCTTCAAAATGATTTCAATGCACAATTTTTTAAGATACAAACAAGTAAGGACAGAGCTAGGACATTAATCTACCCTGGGTTAACTTAATTTAGTAGACTACTATTATATATATATATATATATAAATATAATAATAAATAAGAGCTTTATAACTAATGTCCAATTAACTTGTACAGAAATACAAAAACGTTAAAAAAAAAAAGAGAGTATAAGAACGTAAAATACTGAAGTTGCACTTTACAATGTTTTATAGAGTAGAATTTATTGATTATATGTTTTTTCAGTATTTTACTTTACGATGTTTTATAGAGTAGAATTTATCGATTAAATTTTTTTTTTGGTTAATGGCCCACTGCCCACTAGGAGTTAAATATGCGTTTTTTTTGGTACTATATATATATATATAGCAGACATTTGTTGATGAACCCAGTGAGTCGGTGACCCACCCCTCACCAACAACAGAAAACCCCAAATATATGCACAGTGAACCATAAAAATCAATAGATAGAAGACCCACATTTCGTGATTCGAATGAAGCAATTTAGGAAACACCAAAACAGCGAAGAAGAACTAAACGAAGCAGTCAATACCTTCGAACAAGAGCTATGCGACCTGTGTCTTCGAGTCTTCTCAAAGTTTACGAAGGTTGTGAGTATCATGGAGTAATGGAACGAGTCGTGGGTTTTGTTTTTCACTCCAGGTATGAGAAAAAGTGAAAAACCCAGGCCGATGTCTGTTTTTTTATCCTTCCAAGTCGTTCAAATGTTTTAAAGAAGGAAAGGACCCCTGGTCTCCAGAAAAATCAAAGGAAAAGGGCCCAAATTGATTATTTTAGTATTTTGGGTCTTAAAACCGATTCGACCCATGTGAAAAAATGAGGAGGGCTACACAAAAAGGAGATGAGATCGGGCTAAAATTTAAAATAAGGTGCGCTACGCACAAAAATGAGATGGGCTAAAATTTATTAGGGTATAATTTTACATATAAATTTTTTTCCCCCTTTTTTTTGCACCCCACCTGGGCTATAGCACACCTTAGTCCCTTGTTATCTCCGCCCTTCTAAAATAATCCCCCTCCAACCATATCCACCCCTATATCCCTCTCTTATTATATCCATCTTCTTTCCTTGTATGCATATCCCTCTAACAAACAGGGTGTTAAGGAGGCCGGTGGCACGGGCCAGCCCCGAGTTGAAATCTCTTACTAATACATGTATTTTTTGGTCTATTATATTTGATCAACCTTCGAACGTGTACGTGAGCTGCTTGGGTATCATCTCATTCAAAAAGATTGCCCAGTCTTCCTTTCACTCTCTCTCTCTCTCTCTCTCTCTCTCTCTAAAAAACCATATCTACCAAACTTTTGAGTTTCTGCCTGAGGGGGAAGCGGTGCCTCCTCCTTCTCCCCCCCAGACTCTTCCTCTCGCCTTTTCCTCTTCTTCCACCCTTCACCCTCCTCCGATCCTTCTCCCTCCCACTTCTTGTTCCCCATCCACCTGTTTAGTCCCTGGCGTAGGCCGTAACGTTGGTTGCGGCTGTTTTCTTTTCCTAACGGCTTGTTGTTCTCGCTGCCGCTCCAAGCTGGGTTTCCTTGTTGGAGAACCTCAATTTTTGGCCTAATGGCTAGTGGCTTGGCAGCGGTAGGTGGTGGGGCTTCGTGGTTATTGGGCGGCGACGGTGGTCTGGCCCTTGGGTGGTGGGTTCGGCCTATCAGGAGGTATCCGGCTTGGTCCCGGATCGACTGGGGCTCTTTTTGAGGTGCATCGACTGATGGAGCTCTCGTGGCTCTTTTGGGCGGGTGCTTGTTGCTTCTTGGGTGGCCGCGGAGGTAGCGTTTTGTCTTTTAATCGAATTGTTGTTGATGATGTTTCTTTCTTTTGGGTGTGTTGGGCTTGTGATGTCGTTTTGGGTTGGACTGAGCCTTTTTTGGGCCTAATCCAGTTTTAGTAGTAATCTTAGGTTGGCTCCTTGCCATCTTAGGAGGGGGTCTTGGGTGACATTTCTGCCGGTGTGCTCAAGTCCCTTTAGTCTTGTACTTCGTGTTCAAGATTAGTAAAATTTCTTTTGCCGAGGAAAAAAAAATGAGAACAAGAATAAATACATTTTGGCTCATAGAATTTTTTACCTTTTCTCCCAAAAGATACTAAATACCAATGATTTTAATTAAGTAATCATTCTTTTTTGATACACCATGTAAGTTTTCGGGAAACAGAGGGAGTTGCGCAGCGTGCTGTGCGGGCCCATTTCAGTGTCGGCACGATCAAAGACGTTCACCGCATAAAGCTCGTCGAGTACTACAAGTGTACCAAAAAATCAACTCAATCGGATATCGTTAAGTGCCTCAACGGAACACAAAATAAGTTGAGAAAAAAATGGTTTCAACGGTTTTCATCCAGTGTTTTAAGACATATGTGTTCCAATTTTTTTCAACTTATTTTTGTTCTGATGAGGCACTTAACAATATCCGATCGAGTTGATTTTTGGTACAATTGTATTACTCGACGAACTCTACGCGGTGGACATCTCCGATTGTCGAAAGGGTGCCGGCGTGGCGCCGAAATGGCCCGCACAGCACACTACGCAGCATGGGGCTGCACAGCACCTTCCCCGGTTCCAAAAACACGGAACCGGGGGGGGGGGGGTGATTGCTAATCCCGGACTAAAAAACACGGAAGGGGTGGAGTTCAACAATTACAAAATTGCCACGGAAATAAAATCATTATTGGTCATCTTCTTCTTCTCTCTCTCTCTCTCTCTCTCTCTCTCTCTCTCTCTCTCTCTCTCTCTCCACGAGCTATTGGAGATGGATTTCACCGGAGATCATACCAGATGACATGAGTTCGTCGTTCTCTTCACTCACGATTTTAGGTTTTCGTTTTTTGAAATCGAAGCAGTGAGGTCGATTGGTTCCGAGCAAACCCATTTCGCCGGTACAGAATCGAAGAAGTTCAGAGCAAACCCACTCCATTTTGTCGGGACGGAATCGAAGAAGTTCAGAGCAAACCCATTTCTGAGCAAACCCACACCAGGTTTTTCGAAATCGAAAAAGTTCAGATCTATTGAGTATGTTTCCCCTTTCTTTGTTGAGGTTGTGGATGGAAGTTGCCATGACCAAAATTTATGCGTAGAAAATGTTGAGCTTTGTTAAGACATTGTGGTTTGAAAAAGTTTAGATCTGTTGAGTATGTTTCCCCCTTTTGATTGGATTTTTTAATTTTATTTTATGGACAAGAAATTTTGAAGATGAAGAATCAAGCAAAATTGGCCTGGTTAATGAACTGTTTTTTTAGGTTGCATTTGTGATACAGAGAAAGGGGTAGAGAGAGAGAGAGAGAGAGAAATAATCCTGAAATTTATCATGTACGAACCAAACATGGGATAGGCCTACTAAGGGGATATCCCGGTATTAATCCTGTACGAATCAAACAGGGGATTGTGTAGCATTTAGGACTAAATTAGTCCTAGGACAAATAATCCCGGACTACTAGTCCCAGGACTATTAATCCCACCAATTTTAGTCCGCGAATCAAACGAGGCCTTAGTGTGTGAATTAACTTTGTTACCCTTTTACTATGATATCTATGTACCTGAGTGTCTTGCTTTCCTAATTTAGTGGGATTTAATGTATATCTAATTACAGTAACTACGGAGATAACAATGGAGAATTTCAAAAGTTCCTAATTTTTGTTTCACGTATGAGATCTTAAACAGAAACGCATATATAAGGTTAAGGGTTTAATTTTTGTCCTAATATTATCATATATAACAGGTGGCAACCCAAATTAAAAAAGCCACAATAGCAACTCATCTCATATTCATATTTATAAGTTTCTCTTAAGATTTTATGGGATTCCCATAAAATCAGTAACCACTTGATTTTATGGAATTCCATAAAATCTTAAGGGAAACTAGCGAGACAACAATCATGGTAAATATGATAATGTCCAAATATCGATATGGTAAATTTAACGTGCTAATAAACTCAATAACACAAACCTAAGGCAGACGAATATAAATCGTGGTAAATATGAAATATTTGTTTATCAAGGTAAATTTATTCAAATTGCATGATAAACTAAATAACAAACAAGTAGGTGGGCAAAAAACTCAAAACCCAAAACCCAACTAATTATTCAGAAAATTACAAGATTTTATGCTAAATAGCAAGAGACAGAAATATATTTACCTGGTACATTGCCAGGTAATCATGCTAAATACGAATGAATAGTCGAAGGATGAAAAAAGCCAACGGAGACGTTTATTTATTTTTGGTTCGGTTGCATCATTTTGAAAACTTCAAAGTTGTCTTTATCGAATAGCTCCAATAATTCTTGATACCACCTTGGCAAAAACAAATATCCTTGGACTTTGGTCTTTGATGCCCCTAATACCTTCTAAACATCTTTTGAAGTCCTCCACTAAGTAAGATATGATATTAAATCTTGATTTCATCCATAATGCCATCATCGATGTCGAAGGGCTGAAGTTATGGGATGGCATAAGAGTAAAGCGTAAATCCTGGGATTCTCTTTTATAACCAAATTCCTTAATTATAGCGCAGGACCCTAAAGTTTGAAAACAGTCCCATTTTTCTTTGCCTATATACTAAATACGTTTTAGCCCCACGCTGATAATCCTAGCCGTTTAACTTGTTTAAAACGTGTTTTTAAGAATACCAGTAAAAGAATTAACTCATTCGGATATCGATAAGTGTTTGATCTAGACAATTCTAAGAACCATAGTTCCTGTTAAGTTTTTTGAAAAACAGTTTGAATCAAGCACTTATCGATATTTGATTGGGCTAGATTTTTACAAGATTTCCTCATCCATTTAAACAAAGTGAACGGCTTAGATCATCACAATATAACCCGGAACAAAAGCTTGTGCTTTTTTTTTATATGTGTTTTTGTGTGTCCCTAGAACCGGCCCCTATACATATGTATATAGTATAAAGGGCAAAATTGAGTTTATTTGAATTTGGGGATGAAAACATAGCTCCGAAAAAAACCGAGATGATAACACAAGTTCAAGTGAGTTGGATGATGATTATTTAAGTGCCCCTTTTTTTCTAATTTTTGAAAGAAAAAATTGAATTTGTTCAAAAAAATATATCACATCCCTTATATTTTCTCTGTTTGACGGATCGAACATTTTGTTTTGAAACGGTAACAGTACATACCACCTCCAAGTTTGATTCTAACGGATAGCAAGTTCTGTTTTCCAAACAAAGTTTCTTGAATTTGAACTTTGCTGCAGGCCTATTTCCGGAGCATCCATGAACCCAGCAAGGAGCATTGGACCAGCCATTGTGAAGCATGTTTATAAAGGGCTATGGGTGTACATAGTTGGGCCACTTTTGGGAGCAATAGCTGGAGGGTTTGCCTACAATTTAATCAGACAGACAGATAAGCCCCTTGGAGAATTGGCAAAGACCACATCGATCTTCAGGAGCCTATCCAAGAGTTAGTACATTTCAATTAGGTTCCTTTTTAGGTGGATTCATTTACCATTTATGGTTCATGAAAGTAAACAAATTTTTTTTAAAAATTCTCGTTGAATTTGTTGTTATTTTTTCTTTCTTTTCTCATTTGTTGCGATCTGCACATTCCGGCATTGGGAAAGAATATATATTACCACTCCAAATTAATTTGAAAAGTGCAACATTGTATGTAACGTTTGGTAATCGATATCCCCAAAGATTGGTGTAGTAGTTAATGTCTGAGATTTAGGTAACTGATATCCCCTTCTACAGGGCCGGCCCTGAGATTATGGAGGCTTAAAGCCAATTTAAAAAAAAGGCCCCTCGATCATTTTTTCTTTAAAATCAATATATGTGGCAAATATATGTAAATGATATTAAACATGATATTTTAGCTTCATAAGTTAACTAAACAAACTTTTGAAAAAATTTATACCATTAAGACAACAGGAATCAAGCACATATAACGAAGTCTGTTCATTCTCAAACTAATCATGTTGTTAACTTTAATTGTAAAATAATATTGTTAACAATAAGAGAATTCTTTATTGCAAACATTATTTTTATCATAATTTGTTGAGTGAAAATAAATTATATTGCTGTACTTATAGTCAAAATTGTTTTATTTGTGTATTTAGTATAAAAAGTTAAAAGGTAAAATGGAAATAAACAAAAGAAAATTAAAAAATTATCCAACCATTTATGATGTTGAAAGATTTGAACTTTGGTCTTCTCTAACATCTACAACCAATACAAAAGGTGCAAGAAAAATATATTAATCGAATAGAAAAATAAGAAAAGAGTAATATATTAATCCAACAGAAAATTGAGCAAAAAGGATGTTATGCCAAAAGGCCCTAGAGGGATTTGAACCATGGGCCTCCCGGTTTCAAAAACCATACGCTGACCACCAAGGCAGGAACAAGCCTCTTGCCAAGCTTCGGAAAAACAAGTATATATAATATTAATGTCTTATATCGGAAATGGGCCCCTAATTTTGCTTAAATTTCGGAGGCCTAAAGCGGCCGCACCTCCGGCTTTACCCAGGGCCGGTCCTGCCCTTCTAGATCGTGGGTTCAAAACCCAGCGCATACAAGAATTTTTCGCGACTTTAACTAGACTCCTGCTAATGGCAATTTTCAGCTTGTTTCTCTCCTTGTCAAGGCATGTTACCATGGCTGGGATCGACATATGAGAACAAAAATTTGACTGACTAATAAATCCATTTTGATGAGCATATGCTAGGATCACACATAACAGAGCTATTGTCTTATCTAAAACATGATTAAAAAAAAAAAACAATGAATCAGGGGCACCAATGTTGACAACAACAACCCCAAATCGAATGTTGGAAAATTGGAATTTTTCATGACATATTTATTGGTTTTGATCGAGGTTCTGAATACTGTACTGGTTTAGGTACCGGTTTTTCTACTAATACATTTGAGGTAGCCTTAGATCAGAGTAGGTGGTTGTCCACCCCCTTTTTCTATTCCGATGGTACTAAGGTAGGCAAAGGTAGATAAGTCTCTGGCCTATGTAGACGGTGGCTCCATACTGAGCGGGAAGGTGTTGGGGGATCTTAAAAAGCTTAAGTGTGGGATCTTAAAAAGCTTAACACTTATAGCTACTTTTCATGTCCCCTCATACCCCCCCAGAAGGTGAATCAGAGAAGGCAGCAGCCCTCCTCGTCAGAGGTAGGGAAGGTAAGGAGGAGTTAAAGGTCAAAACTACTGGTTACCGTTTCGAATTTAGAGCTACCACAATTAAATGTTATAAATCAAGAATTTCAGGCTGCTAGGTCAAATTTTGTTATTGCTCCTGTTATTTTTCTTTTTCTTTTTCTTTTTCTTTTTCTCTTTTAGCAGCCTATACCTTACACGTGTTTGGTTGTGGCCTTCCACCCTCGATGTACCCTTTGTCGAGTTTTAATGGCCATGTTCGTTTTGGGGTTTTCCCCCAGTTTGGCACTATCCCAGTTTTGATTACATCATCACTTTTTTCACTTTTCTCTCTATCTCTCTCCACTTATTACACCTGCTTACATCATCAAAACTAAACTAAACTAAACTAAATACCCTAACCGAACATGGCCAATAAAATTTTGTTGCTGATCAAATAAAAAAAAGTTTGTGATTCCAGATGTGGCTTAATGCATTGGCATTATTTTCCAATTATGTTTTCTTTTCGAGAGAAACAGTTGTATTCTTTTGGAGGCAAAGCTATCATTACCTTCTTTTTCAAATCATATTATTTGCTCCGTAACAATTGTACCTCCATAATATTTGCTCGGAACTGATGCAAATTTTGAGGTGAAAAAAAGTTCCCTCAATACTCGAAGTATTGTACATCTCATTTTTCTTAATTAACTTCTAATATGTGGAGTATGAGATGGTAAAAGTAAAGAGAAATTTCCTATGCACCGGGGTGAAAAGCTACTATTTGGTATTTTTGGGTGCCCATCTATCTAAACTTGGGTTAATTTCTGTCAACATTCTTAGATAGTTTACCTTTCAAAAAAAAAAAAAGAAGGATACGAACCATTCATTTTTTTTAGAAAAACGTTTTTAAATTAAATATATTAAAATAATGATTTTCTTAATTATTTAATTAATTAATAGTTCACTCTAAATATATTGAGTTTTGCATTTATATACTTAATATCATACATAATCAAGTGTAACCCTGCACAAGGGCAAAATAGTTATTTGACAGCTTTTCCCATCATCCACCCCTTCTTAGAGCATCACTAGTGGTATACTCAAATATGGATACTCAAATATTGCCACATCACATTTTGAGTATTCATTTAATGAGTTTATAAGTTTGAGTATCGACCCTTCTACAATGGTTCATTTGTGTCCATAATAAAAAAGTACTACTCACTCTATTTTTATTCATAAAATGGGCACAACTTTAAATTTTTACATATATTTTTTATAATATTATTACCATTTAAAAGATATTCACAATACATTTAAAATGAGATCAATCTTGAACATATTTTGGTAAAGATTAAAAATTGATAATTTCAATTTTTGGGAGAAAGTGCAAAAAAATTGAGTTTTGAATTAAGTATTTGAAAAATGGAGAGAGAATGTTGTTACTTTTGATACGGTGTAGTCCCCAAAATTTGGTTATTGGGGTTTGGTTATTGAGAAAGATTGATAGTTTTGAGTATCCAAATGCCAAAAGTTGAGTATTTGTAACAAATGTTGTTAACTTTGAGTATTTATCTAAATACCATTGTGAGCCTCTTTTGTGTATCAAAATACTCATCTTTGAGTATTTTTGTGTTTGAGTATACCACCAGTGATGCTCTTATCCACTCCATTTTATAAAACATCAAAATCAAGTCAAAAGTTATCCTCCCATTTTTAAATCCCTCATCCAAACCATCTAATTTTTTATCCCCTCCATAAACATCACATCAATGTGGGCCAACCTTCCAAAAATAATACCTCATCCACATTAGTGACTTATGGAAACATTAAGTGATATACGGTAATACCTGCATGACTTATGGAAACATTAAGTGATATACGGTAATACCTGCTGTCTAAATGAGTTTTGAAGAAAAAGTAAGAAAATTGGATGGAACACATAGTTATCCGATTGATGAACGACTTGAATTATTTGTGTGAGACCCGACCCGCACACCTATTTGTGCATACATAGATGGTCAGTGCTCATAGTATTTTTGAATTTCCTCCGGAGAATAAATAAAAGACCCGACCCGCACACCTATTTGTGCATACATAGATGGTCAGTGCTCATAGTATTTTTGAATTTCCTCCGGAGAATAAATAAAAGGAGAATGCTAAAATAGGCCCAATAAACTTATATTTTATTAATTGTTAAAGAAATATTGTCCCACATTGCTTGGGGAAGGAATGAGTGATCATTTAATACTATAATGTTGGGTCTCTCCACTCATTGACAATTGGTTTTGAGTTGGACATAAAGTCTCGACATGGTATCAGAGCGGGGCCCATTCCACCCCAAATTAAAAATTTAAAAAAATTACAATACACACCCCACGATGACAGACCAGCAAACACCTTCTTCTGTTAAACCTGCCTTACTTGATCCAGATTTACTCTTATCAAATCCACAGTAGTATAGAACCATTGTTGGTTCTCTCCAATATTTAACCTTAACTAAGCTTGAGATTGCATTTGCTGTCAACTTAGCTTGTCAACATATGCATGACCCCAGAGAAAGTCACTTTATTGCTGTCAAAAGGATTTTTCGGTATATCAAAGGTAGTCTCCATCAAGGTTTATCCTTTGTGCCTGGGCCTCTGACACTTACAGCATACTCAGATTTTGATTGGGCAGGCGATCCTAGTGATAGAAGATCTACTACGGGGTTTTGTGTATATTTTGGTTCCAACTTGGTTACTTGGGGTGCTAAGAAACAACCAACTGTATCCCGATCTTCCACAGAAGCCGAGTACAGGGCTCTTGCTCATACTGCAGCCTGGTTGAATCAGTTGCTTCTTGATCTACACATTCAACCTATTGTACCACATATTATTTGGTGTGATAATCAATCTGCCATTGCCTTGGCCTTCAACCCTATTTTCCATGCTCGGACGAAACATGTGGAAGTGGATCATCTTTTTATCAGGGAAAAGGTTCATTCTAAATTGCTTATAGTGCAACATGTTGGTACTTTGGCTCAAATAGCAGATGTGTTGACAAAATCCTTAGATGGTGATCGTTTTCACTCTTTGAAAGCCAAACTTTTGGTGGTTGAGACCCCCATAAGTTTGAGAGGGGCTGTTAACAAAGGTCACTAAGGGTGATTTACTGAGTTGTATTTTCTGTTAAGTTTCCGTTTAGTCCCATTCTTTTTTGGGAATGTTTCTGTTATATCTGTTAAGTGTTCTGTTAGCAGTAGTTAGGTCGGTTAATGTCTTGACTATAAAGTGCTGGTTGGTGTCCAGTTGTAAGACACGATGAAATGAACGAGAATAGCATTTGATTCTTCTCTCTCTGTTCTCTCTTTTCCATTTTCACTTGTTCTTCATTCAAAACCCTAAATGTTCTCATCAGATTATCTCGAGAATTTCACAAAACTGTGAAATTCCACATTAATATTTAAAAAGTATATTGACCTTACGAAAATAGTGTTTTGACTTTGGAATAATTTCATGACAAGGAATCCCAAACCCCACTCTGGGATAGTGTTTGTTCTGGCTGGGGTGTGACATCCATTTTTAATAATACTCTCATACAGATCATAAGTCTTACAGAGATCATTGGACAAAACAGTAACTCCAGTACTATTTTGAGGGGATATGAAATCCTATTCCGACGGGATTTCTTATCCCAGGTTTATACGAGATCACATGAACACAATTTGGAGAAGTGATTCCATATCAATTTACGGCACTAAACACTGGATTTATAGACCTCATGGATTTTTTATTTTTTTTTTGGATAACTTTGGATTTTTTAGCTAGTTTATGCGCATCTCAATTAATTAAGGGGACGTAATTCCACCAGCCATGCCACTTGCATGAGCAATATTAAAGCTAGAGTACAGCTCCATATAAACTGAACCCAAAAGAGTTTGATAACACCTAAGAGACCTCACGAAATTGCACCTTCAATCTCGTTTCCAAATCCGTCAAACAAACAAGTTGTCTATAGTTTATACTGTCACCAATTAATTTTTCGGTTTCGGCTAAGCGGAATGTGGCGTTCAGCTACTGGAGTTGGGTGGTTCGGGCTTTGGGTTTCTTGGTGGTGGCCGAGTGTGGGAGGCATTGGTGTGTCTATCCATTCTTCACGGTGCCACCGGTGTTAGGTTGCTGGGCTCCTCCGGTTTCATGTTTAACGGCAAGGACTTGTATTGTGGCTAGGGACACTTCGGTTTTGCATGTGGATGGCAGTTGGTGGCGGAGACTTTATGTTGGTGCTGGCAACGGTGGATCTCTGGTAACCTTGGGTTGTTTGCGTGGGCTGCGACGGTGGTGGCGGCGGCTTTGGGTTTAATTTTTTCAATTTGGGCATTGTGGCATTTAGGTGTGGGCTTCAGCCTTTTGGTTACGTGCTACGGTTTTTTAGGTGTGGGATTTGCCCAATGGGTGTCTTTAGTTGGCTTTTTGCCAATCGATGTTTGGGTCTCGGACTAGGTATTTTGTTGCTTTCTCATTGTTCCTATTAGTCATTGTATTTTTCAGTGATTAATGAAATTTTATTGTCATGGAAAAAAAAAAACTAGTTTTTAGAGGTGGGACAAAGTAACTGAGCTCAAACTTGAAATCTATTTGCAATATTGAATGCTATTTGTATTTATTTTTATTCGATGTAAATGACATAACCATGGATGGACCGCATCGGGACGCTGGCCGGAGGAAATACCCGGTGCCCACTCCAATATTTAGAGAAAAATGGTTTGTTCAAATGAATTATTCGATGTAAATGTAAATGTAAATGTAAATGACATACCCATAGATGGACCGCGCTGGTCAAGACGCTGGTAGGGAGCAAATGTCCGATGCCCACTCCAATATTTAAGGTTGAAAAAGTGCATTGAAATGTGTGAAAATTATATAAAAATATGTGAAAGTATATTGAAAAGTGTAAAAAGTGTTGAAGTGTTTTTTTTGTGTGTGTGTGTGTGTGTGTGTATGTGTATGTGTGTGCTTATTGCATGCCCATTAGACTTACGTTAGCAAGATCCTTGTTCAAAATACCTTCAAATTTTGTATGCTCACATATGAAACCTAAAATTAAATTGTCACGTCCGCAGAAAATCTATAATAAGAAAAATTGAACCCGTCACCTAAACTAGCAGATTTGTATTTCTTAAATTAGGGATCCCCCTCGTAAAAATGAACTAGAGCATGTCCGTCCTCATGTCTGAAGATACGGATTGAGCAATCTACGGACATGCCCGTGCTCGTGCCACCACTACAAAAATCTTAAATCATGACAGTCAAAAAGTGTCATGAAACGCAAAAGATGACAGTTTGGAGGTGTCATTAAAAGTCTAGATTTGTTACGACAGTTAATAAACGTCATTGAAACATATAAGATGACTGTGTAAACCTGTCATCTTTGCAATAAGATGGCTATGTACACCTGTCATCTTAGCAATAAACGATAACGGTTTTAAACTGTTATCTTATCTATTCTCCATTCTTAAAAAAAAATCCAATTCTAGTTCGAACACGTGGCTCTCGTGTGGTCGCCCAGTGGAGCTCACGTGGCGCCTACGTAACACTTGTGTGACGAGCTAATATTTGCTTGCCCCACACTACTACAATAATGGTTAAAGACGACACACCAAAAATTGAAACTATGACAGTTTTTGTAAAACTGTCATCGAAAATATGAGGGTAGAGTTTTGATGTCAGTCTATCCTAAAAACTGTCATCTTTGCGATATAAGATGACAGTTTATAATAAAAGTGACATTATTATCTATTTCTTTAATGTCAGTTTTTGCTTAGAACTGACATTAAAACAAGGCGCTTCCAGAAGCCCATATGGATAACCTTTGAATATCAGTTTTCCTTAAAAGTGACATTGAAACTAAGCCCTTTTAATGTTAGTTTTAATTAGAACCGACATTGAAGTTGATCATAAAAGATGACTGTCAAAAAGTGTCATTAAACGTATAAACTGTCATCTTATATTAAATCTAAAACTGACATAAAAAGTACTCAGCTTAATTTTTTTTGAAAATATAGTATAAATATTTTTGTTGGTCTTTTGTCAACAACAAGCGTGCTAGCTCAGTTGTTAACATGCGCGCGTGAGGAAGTCAAGGTCTTGAGTTCGAGTCCTGGGGCAAGCAAATTTTAGCTAACCACACAAGTGCTATGTAGACGCCACGAGGGTGCCATGTGAACTCCACTGGGCGGTCATGCGAGGGCGGCCACACGAGAGCCACGTGTTCGAACTAGAATTGGAATTATTTTTTTTTAGAATGGAGGATAGATAAGATGACAGTTTAAAACAGTCATCGTTGATTGCAAAGATGATAGGTTTGCACTGTCATCTTATTGCAAAGATGACAGGTTTAAACCGTCATCTTATATGTTTCAATGACTTTTTTTTACTGTCATAGCAAATCTAGACTTTTAATGTCACCTCCAAAGATGACAGTTTTAAAACTGTCATTTTTTGTGATTCATGACACCTTTTAACTGTCATAGTTTAAGGTTTTTGTAGTAGTGCCAGGACTCAAACTCAAAACCTTGAGTTTCTCGCGAATGCGCATGTTACCAACTGAGCCGGCACGCTTGTTGTTCACAAAAGACCAACAAAAATATTTATACTATGTTTTTGGAAAAAATATTAGCTGAGCACTTTTTATGTCAATTTTGGATTTAAACTGTTACCTTAGACATTGAAAATATAAGATGACGATTTTAAACTGTCATCTTATACGTTTAATGACGCTTTTTGACCATCATCTTTATGATCAACTTCAATGTCGGTTCTAATTAATACTAACATTAAAAGGGCTTAGTTTAATTCAATGTCGTAGTTAGGGAAAACTGACATTAAAAGGTTTTCTATATGGTCTTCTGGAAGCACCTTGTTTTAATGTCGGTTTTAAGCAAAAAATGACATTAAAAGAAAGAGGTAATAATGTCACTTTAACTCTAAACTGTCATCTTATATCACAAAGATGATAGTTTTTAGGACAGACTGACATCAAAACTCTACTCTCATATTTTCGATGACAGTTTTACAAAAATTGTCATTGTTTCAATTTTTCTTGTGTCATCTTTAACCATTTTTGTAGCAGTGTGCCCATTCTTTATGGTCCGTTGAATTTTAGAGAGGGGGAAGGAGAAGAGGTAGCAAGAGAGAATGTGGTTTGAATTTCGAAAATGGGAGAGACAGAGAGAGTGTGGTTTGAAATTTCGGGTGTGGTGGGCAGGTAGAGGAAAAAGGGTACAGAGGAGAGAGGGAGTGAGTTGGCAGAGAGAGACAAAATGTGATACGATGACCAGGACAAAAAAAAAATATGACTAAGACAAAAACCGTTCCGTATTGTAATATAAAAATAATCCTAACGAGAGAGAATTATCATATTTTTACCCATTAGTTTGTTTCCAACACTAATCCAATAAATAAAGGTTGACTCAGATTATCCCAAAAACTGAGAGCCCAATGGTCAAATAAAATCAGTAAAATGAAAGGTTGCATTTTCCATTTGATCCGAACAAATCGGTCTCTAGTCATCCCAAGCATGCATTATCCATTATACAGCTTATCTATTAAAGGCTATATATCTACCTTCTTTGATCTTTCTTGAATTGCTTGGCATTGATCGTCAATGGCGATAAAGAAGGCCGATGGAAACGAAGAGGAGATCTCAGGGATTGAAGAGGGTGGATGCGATACCGTCAAGAACAATCATGGTTTGTGCATGTCTACTTCGGTTGTCACCATGACCCAAAAGGTTAGTGATATATTATTATCAGGATGCTACGTATCGTATCATCGAATCTGCAGAAGAAATGAAATTTTTAAAAGGTTGATGAAACTTTTGGGTACACCTTAAAGGGAAACTTTGCACTTGATTCGTGATTGATATTTCCTGTATCTTATTAGTTTGAATATATATTGTATGCATTACTTTCTGGGTATTGTCTATGTAAATTTTAGAATACATTTCTCAATTCAGTCAGTGTATTTGTGGATTAATAATGAAAATATAAGGAATCAAATTGATAGTAGTATTAGTCATGCATGTTTATCGGATATGATTTTTCACGTTCCTTTTTTTTTTTCCCCTTCGTTCAAATTAGCTTTTTCTTTTCTTTTTTTGGTTAACTTATAAAGACACCATTATGTTCATGTTTCCTGATCACTTTTTGCATAATTTTCCTTGTCATTAAAAGGGGCATAATCCTATTGGAAGGTTTTTCTGTTGTTTCTCCGATGAGGATTTGGAGCCTTTTGTTTTTTTTTTTTGTGGAGGCGGCTTGGGTTTGTTTCAAGCTCGTTTTGTTTGTTTTGTGCTTTTGCGGCTTAGGGTTGTGCTTTAGGCACCATAGGGCAGTGTAGCTTTTCAGAGTTTTGTGGTGGCTGTTTTGGGTTAGGCGCCTTTTGGTGCTTTTCGGTGTTTTCTTCTTTCCCCTCATTTTTTTCTTTGGTTCAACCTTGGTTGAATGTCTCCCTTTTCTCGATGTACCCTTATCGAGTTTCTTTTATAAAATTTCTTTTGCCGATAAAAAAAAAAAAAAAATCTAGGGCCTCAAGAAGTCTTCAGTCAAGGGTTCGATTTACACTTGCATCCTGCATTGAATCAGTCAATAATGAGCTTCTTTCATATTTCCATTGGGTTCACTAGTGAACGGTTGCATTGATACCCGATTGATTCAATCCATTAGACTCTATATCAAGTGATCAAAAATTTATGTCGTGGTTAACAATCCCGAAAAAATATAAATTGCATTACTTATTTTACAAACTCGGTTTCTCTTTCCAGGTGATTGCTGAGGTGATTGGAACGTTCTATGTGATCTTCTCCGGCTGCGGAGCCGTTGTCGTTAACGACTTATACGGTGGCACCGTCACATTTCCAGGGGTTTGTGTCGTGTGGGGCTTGGCTGTTATGGTCATGATTTACACGGTTGGTCATATATCCGGTGCTCATTTTAACCCAGCTGTCACCATCACTTTCGCTATTTTTCGGCGGTTTCCATGGTGGGAGGTGAGTTTTTCCAAAATACACTTTTAAGGGGTATCAACTTTTCACATCGCCATTCCATAAGTAGTTTCACATACTTAGAGCATCCACCAATGGCATACTCAAATGTGAATACTCAAATTTCGCCGCATCACCTTTTGAGTATTCATTTAATGGGTTTTTAAAGTTAGGAATGTGAAGTTCTACAATGGTTCATTTTTTTCCATACTCAAAAGAAAGGAAAACATTGGTAGTTTTGAGTATCCAAGTTTGATTATTGGAAAAATGTTGGTAGTTTTGAGTATCCAAATGCCAAAATTTGAGTATTTATAAAAAATGTTGCTAACTTTGCATGGTATCAGAGCTCACATTGCAGGGGGTGAGGGTCTTGGGTTAAAGTCTCTCTATTTGCATTTGTTCCCCGTTTGTACTGTGTTTGTTGTCTTAAGAGCATCACCAATGGCATACTCAAATGTGAATACTCAAATTTTGCCGCATCACCTTTTGAGTATTCATTTAATGGGTTTTTAATGTTAGAAATGTGAAGTTCTACAATGGTTCATTTTTGTCCATACTCAAAAGAAAGGAAAATGTTGGTAGTTTTGAGTATCCAAGTTTGATTATTGGAAAAATGCTGGTAGTTTTGGGTATCCAAATGCCAAAATTTGAGTATTTATAAAAAATGTTGCTAACTTTGAGTATTTATTCAAATGCCATTGTGAGCCTTTTTTTGAGTATCCAAATGCCAAAATTTGAGTATTTTTCTTTTTGAGTATGTCATTGGGGATGCTCTAGAGCATCACGATTAGCATAGTTTCTCCAACATTTTAGATATATTTTAATGAGTAAAGCTGTAAAAAGGTTATTTCTAGTCTTGCCACATCCTCTTCAGATTTTACAATCACTGCAATCACTAATTGGAAAATGCAAGGAACTAGTCACCCTAAAAAGGAAATGAAGTCGCCCGAATCCATCCACTATAAATTCATTCAAATCAACCCAAAATGGAATTAAATTCTATTGATACTCCTTTTTTTGTCTCTATTCATAAAGTGCAAGGGTAATTTTACCTAACAAAAACAAAAAAGGGATTGCCAATAGAAAAAAGTAAAATGTCAATATCAATTCCCTTTAGTAGTAAATTATTATTGGTACTGTGTTAATATGGTCCTACAAAAAAAAATTATGCTACACCAAGTTTTACGAAAACTTCGCCAAAAATTACTTGGTGTTGGACTAAAATTACTAAAGTCACACCACCTATTTCCGTATGCAAACATGCAAGTGTTTGATATGTGCTCCTTCAGTCCAATTTTAAGTGTGTTGTTTTGTAAATTCAACTTATTACATAAACATGATCAGTACATCTTTCAAAATGGAAATATCAATACTAAAAAGGGACGGAGGGAGTAATTGGCAACACAGATATGTAATTGAATTACTAAATGGGTTGAGTTTTAACCATGAATATACGTGTTTCATTGGGATAATAATATGGTTCATGGGTTGTTTTATTGTAGGTGTTGTGTAGCAAAACTATGTCGTTTTGCTTGATTTTTTGGCACACCTCTAAAGCTTCCAAGGGCCTTATTTGGAGGAAGAAAAAACCACTACGAAGTGCCTAAACCTTAAACCTAAAGTACCTAAACCCGAAATGCCTAAATTCAAGTGCCTAAACCCGCTATATCCTACCCCAAAGAGCCTAAATCCCCTAAAATTGAACCCAAAATTGAAGGGGTTAATTAACTCTCCAAATAGGGCTCTTGGAAGCTTTGGAGGTGTACCAAGAAAATGGGCAAAACAATTAGTTTGCCACACGACATTGCGCACAACACGTACATGTAGCTAGTTGAATTGTGTTTACATGATTATCAACGGCCAATGATGTCCGTGTCAACTTACACGCACCTCAACTAATTCTCTTCTCGATCCAGTCAGAAGCAAGTCATCCACGCCCATGGTCGGCCCAACCCCAAGACACAAGAGGCCTGGGCCTTGGGCATCCAAAAAACTCAAAAAAATAGAGGCACTGCCATAATTTATTTTTATATTAAAGCTTGAGTAGGGTTCTTTTATGGCCCAATCTGATTTTTAAAAAAGGCATAAATAAAAAATGTCCATTAGCCAAAAGGCCCAAAATCTCACACAACAAATTAACTTTTACAACTGATCTACTAGGCCTAAAGACCCAATATAAGAACCACAATAAAATAAAAAAGGCAACTAAAATATAAAAAAAAAGTCCATTTGGCTTTCTCGTATTGTGATTGTTATTGTTGCTGTAAAAATTGCTTAAGTGTTTACTCTTAAAAACACAATTTTTAGATTAGGCCTTGGGCACTGAAAACCCTTGGGGCTGGCCCTGTCCATGCTAGAATTAAGGGATTCACAAGATATTATTTTCATGCAAGACCTTAATAATCGAACTCTGGTCAATTGTGTGGAGGGCAAACCCGACTAACTGAACTTATCCTTGGGGCTTCTATCTTCGATACTATATTATTAGGCATGTGTATAACGAGAAATTCTTAAATGCCAAGCGAGCATGGACACGTGGTGCCGAGCGCGAATCTCGGCAGTCCAAAAGTGTCTTGGACGGCTCATATTTCACCCAACTCTTTCCCACTCTCTCTCCTCTTTCTCACTTTAAAATCTGGGCTATCCAAAATACTTTTGGATGGCCGAGATGCGCGCTCGGGTACCATGTGCCGTGCCCGCTCAGCAATGAAAAATCTCTCCGTGTATGGCAAACAACATACGATCCTTTTCTTGAAAAAATATTTCAAGATTCGGCGATCATGTAGGTGTGATTAACCTGGATTCGGTAAATAGGTCTTAAGCTTCGTGGTGAGGATACACGAATATTGAGTAAGATTACTTGTATCATACAATGATTCTAGTGCACGACTCCTTCCAGTGATTTTTTTCTCATTTAAGGTTTTCCACATAAATTTTTGTGTTGTGTGCGATTTCGTTCTTTAATTTGTGCAATTGGATTTTTATTGTTCGAAATTACTAATTACTTTAATTCCATGAATCGATTAAGGAATTTCATGATTTACTAATTACATGTATATACGTTGGATTTGTACGTAGGTGCCCATATACATAGGAGCACAATTAGTGGGGTCTATTCTTGCTAGTGGCGTCCTATCTATAATGTTCGACGTAACAAGTAAAGCTTATTTCGGGACTGTACCAGTGGGATCCGATCGCCAGTCTTTGGCCATTGAAATCGTCATCACTTTCTTTCTTATGTTCATCATCTCCGGCGTCGCCACGGATAATAGAGCGGTACGTTCAATTTTTTAGAACTAAAATTTGAGTACCCTCATTGTTTTCTTTTTTGTTTGATAGGTGTTGTACGGACTAATTTATGTATTCTTGATTAATTCTAGGACTCTGAAGTTAACAACACCGTAAATTTTCAATAGCCAAAAGATTTTTTCCTACGCTTTTGGGTTTAAATACTCTGATTTTATTCAATGACTAAAATTGAATAAACTTTATCATCCAATGCCTAAAATTGAATTTGTTTCATAAAATATTTCAGGCATTTTTCTCGCAATGTTTTGATTGGAAACATTCTTGCGATTTAAGCACTGCGATGTGCGATTTTTCTATGTTTCGAAAATTCGTGCTTAGTTCAGCAAAAATTATATTTTCTGCCTATGGTTCACAATTAGGGTGTGTTTCTCAATTTTCTTATCTTCTCTTTCCAAATAGATTCATCTAAAAATCCATCGAAGCCCCTTTGTATAATGAGAAAGGGTGAGATAAGAAACGCGAGCCTTTTGTTATCATATCTCACAATTTTTTATGAGATTTGATGACAAATGGGAAGAGCCAAATGAAAAAAATTTATTTTTTTGTACTTATGTCTCCATTTCTCACCAAAATACCCGATCTAAATGAGTGATTTAACTAGAAACCGTGACTCTTTCTTTTATTTAGTTTTTGAAATCTCTCAATCCAACGGGACTGTAAATACCTCCACCATATTTTCGTTCCCTTAATACCTTAATCAAAGCAATTATACAATGTGGGATTCTTTTTCCAGATAGGAGAGCTGGCAGGACTTGCTGTTGGAAGTACAATAATGTTGAATGTGTTTGTTGCCGGGTATGTTTGCAACATCTTATATATAAACTATTGAGAGTATTTGTGATTTTGTGTCATATCATCATAAACATTTTCTCTTTTTTCTTTTTGTTTTCAAAATGATTTCAATGCACAGTTTTTTAAGTGAGCAATGCTAGGTACACAACAAAAATTGACAACAAAGTGGACAACACACTCATATGGTGTGTGGGCTCCGCACACACTACACACTCAACTGTGTGTGGAGCCCACACACTATGTGAGTGTGTTGTCCACCTTGTTGTCCATTTTTGTTGTGTATCTAGCATTTTTGTTTTTAAGGTACAAAGTACAAGGGTAGAACTATTACGGAGGCCATGGCACGGGCCCCACCCCAGATTCCAACCTCCTACTAATAGAGATATTTGATCAACCTTCGAACATGTATGTGAGCTCCTGAGTATCGTCTCATTCAAAAAGATTGTCTAGTCCTCCTCTCTCTCTCTCTCTCTCTCTCTCTTTCTCTCTCTCTCTCTCTCTCTCTCTCCAAAAAACCAGATTTACCAAACTTTTAGGTTTCCGCCTGCGGGAAGTGGCTCCTCCTCCTCCTCCTCCCCCGGGCTCTTCCTCTAGCCTTTCTCTTTCTCTCTCTCTTTCTCTCTCTCTCTCTCTCTCTCTCTCTCCAAAAAACCAGATTTACCAAACTTTTAGGTTTCCGCCTGCGGGAAGTGGCGCCTCCTCCTCCTCCTCCCCCGGGCTCTTCCTCTAGCCTTTCTCTTTCTCTCTCTCTTCTCTCTCTCTCTCTCTCTCTCTCTCTCTCTCTCTCTCTCTCTCTCCAAAAAACCAGATTTACCAAACTTTTAGGTTTCCGCCTGCGGGAAGTGGCGCCTCCTCCTCCTCCTCCCCCGGGCTCTTCCTCTAGCCTTTTCCTCTTCTTCCACCCTTCTCTCTCTCTCCCTCCACCCTCCTCCGATCCTTCTTCCTCCCACTTCTTCTTCCCCATCCACCTATTTGGTTCTCGGCGTAGGCAGTAACGTTGGGTTGTAGCTATTTTCTTTGCCTAACGGCTTGCCATTCCGGCTGCCGCTCCACGCTAGGTTTCCTTGTTGGAGGACCTCGGTTTTGGCCTAACAGTTAGTGGTTGGCAATGGTAGGTGGGGGGGCTTCGTGGTTATCAGGCTGCGACGGCGATTTGGCCCTTGGGCGGCAGGTTCGGCCTATCTGGAGGTATCTGGCTTGGTCCCGGATCGGCTGGTGCTCTTTTTGCGATGCAGCGATTGGTGGAGTTCTCGTGGCTCTTTAGGCGGGTGCTTTTTGCTCCTCGGGTGGCTACGGGGGCGACGTTTTGTCTTTTGATCGAACTATTGTTGATGATGCTTGTTGGATTTATGCGGATGGTTTGGGTTGTTCAGGTTGCAACGTTTTTCTCATTGTCGACATTTCACCAAGAAGTATATCGGCTGGTGCTTCATCCATTAGCGTTGGAGGTGCAGCGACTGGTGTAGCGATGTTTTGATGGTTGGTGGTGCTGATGGGTTTGGCAGTTGTGGGATGGACTTAAAGATACAGTAGACTCTTAAGGGTGGCTCCTAAGCATAGCTTCTAAACTATTAGTTAAATTTAAGTAGCTTTGTAGCTAGCTTCAGGTGGGACCCAAGTCTTTTGACTATTTTTTTTAATATGAAATTTTCAAAAGATAAATGATTTTTAAAAAAAAAATAGAAAATGCTCTTGCTAGCCCATTAATGCTCTATAAATTTAGCAAGCTCTAGAAGTAAAAAATGGACCACAATTAGGCTTATGTATACACCTTAGGAGTCAACTTAGGAATTATTTTTAGGGAGCCCACTGTGGATTCCCTTAGGTTCTTTCTTTCTTTTAGGAGTAGGTTTGGGCTTGTGGTGTCTTTTGGGTTGGACTGGGCTCTTTTTCGGCTTGATCCAGCTTTAGTGGTCTCTTAGGTTGGCTCTTTGCCATTTTAGGCCCCGTCTTGGGTGGCATTTGTGCCGGCGTTCTCAAGTCCTTTTAATCATTGTACTTTATGTTCAAGATTAATAAAATTTCTTTTGTCGAGAAAAAAAAAAAAAAAAGAACAAGAATAGATACATTTTGGTTCATAGAATCGCTTACTTTTCTTCCGGAAGATACTAAATACCAACGAGTTTAATTAAATAATCATCATTATTGGATACTCCACATGAGTTTTCATCCCGATCACTTTTTAGGGTTATGTTTTCATACCGACCACTTTTAAGGGTAATGTTTTCATTCTTTTAGTGTGTGGATTACCTTTGTTACCCTTTACTCACTACGCCAAATATTACTTTTAATGGTAGTTTTTTTAGTGGTACTTAAAAAAATGCCTTGAAAAGGTATTATTTGTGGCAGTAATCAAAATGCCTTTATAAATATACATTAACGGCACTTTTACCTTAGTACCATTAAAACGATGGTTTTTATTCGGCAAATTTGGGGCCAAAAGTTTTTGCCGCCAGGGGGTCTTTGGTTCCCGCCTATTGAATATGATGTTTCCCTCTTCTTCTTTTTTTCACTTAGCCAAACATGCCCCTTAGTTTCTGTCAAAAAGCCAGCCTACTGACCAGAATATTGAGAGAGAAAGAGAGAGAGATATCTATCAAGTCATCACACAGAGAGAGAGAGAGAGAGAGAGAGAGAGCGCGTGGAAGCATCGATCTTCAATCAGCAGTGAAGGTAAGCTCTCTCACTCTCTCTATTTCTTCTCCCACGTCTGATCGTGATCTAATGTTTGCTGAAATCGATTGATCAAATTGTCGCTATTGTTGATTTTTGCCAGTGGTTATTGCAAATTGTTGTTTTAATGTTTTGGACATCAAAATTATTACCGGTGTTTTTTTAGTGCCGCAAAAAGCGCCGTATTATATTCCCGGCGCTAAGATTAGCGCCGTTTTTTATTCCCAACACTGGCATAGACTATACTTTTTATTTTTGTCGTAAAAGCGCCGCTAATGGTATTAGCGACACTTTTACCACTATTAGTGGCATTTTTTGCCCGCTGCAAAAGGCAACATTTGGCGTAGTGACTATGATATCTATGTATATGAGTATATTGCCTTCCTAATTTTGTGGGATTTAATGTATATCTAATCCGGGGCCTACTGTGCGGGGGTGCTCGGCAGGCCCTGCCGAGCACCATCCAAGCTGTCCACACATGTTTTGCACGGTCCATATTTGAGGATGGGTACCGAATATGAACAATACAACAATCATGGTAAATACGATCATATCCAAATATCAATATGGTAAATTCGACGTGCTAATAAACTCATTAACACAAACCTAAAGTAGACGAATATAAATTACGATGAAAATGAAATCTTTGTTTATCATGATAAAATCTAAACGAAAATCTGCACAAAAAAATGAATTACCACGATTTGATTAAAAGTGAAAAGGCACATGAACCAAAATGAAACGTACTCCCTCCGTCCCTTTTTAAGTGATACACTTGGGAAACGTGTATTTTTGCGGACGTTTAAAAATGTACTTTCTCATATCGTTTTTAAATTTTTTTGGCACCAAATTAAAGTACTCAATGAGCACTTTAATTTGGTATAAAACAAATTAAAAAGTTATGTAGAGAAATATATTTTTTAGGGGTTTGAAATTGCACGTATTCCCGTATGGATCACTTAAAAAGGGACGGAGGGAGTATTCATGAAGCCCAATAGTCATGGTAAATATGATCATATCAAAATATCGATAGGGTAAATTCAACGTGCTAATAAACTGATAAATACAAACCTATGGTAGGTGAATATAAATGATGGTAAACATGAAATATTTGTTTATCATGGTAAATTTATTCAAATTGAATGGTAAACTAGAGAACAAACGAGCAAGGCAAAACACTCGAAAACCAACTAATTATTCAGAAAATTACGAGATTTCATGGTAAACAACAAGAGACAGAAATATATTTACGTGGTACACTGATCAGGTAATCATTGTAAAATAATTAGTTCATACGAATGATTTTTCCAGAAATCATGCTAAATACGAACGAAGAGTTGAAGAATGAAGAAAGCCGATAGAGACTTTATTTTTTTTGGTTCAACTTTATCCTTCTGAAAACTTCAGAGTTGTCCCTGTCGAGTAGCTCCAATAATTCTTGATACCACCATGGCAAAAACAAATATCCTTGGACTTTGATGCGCCTAATACCTTCCAAACATCTTTTGAAGTCCTCCACTGAGTAAGATTTGATGTTAAATACTGATTTCGTCCAAATGGCCACCGTTCATGTCGATTTGGGACAGCGAGGGTAGATAATTTGGAATGAAGGACTGTAGGACAACGATTTAGGATGCCGAGAGTTGAAGTTTTGGGATGGCAATGGTGATGAGTTTTGGCGGTTTTTTTTTTTGGTAAAGACCATCCGGTGTCCGGTAACCACATTGGCCCCGACTAATCCGGATTCGAGCCGGGTAGGACCACAAAGGCGGCAAAGCTCTCCCAACCACAAGTTTTAACACAGCTGCATTCCCAAGTCTCAAACTCGAGATCTTGGTTAAGCTAGCACAGCCCCTTACCAGCTAAGCTACGTGCTTGGTGGTTTGGCGTTACATATTGGGTCTGGAGTATAATTGCATGAAAGGGTATAGTGTAAATTCCAGGATTCTCTTTTATAACCAAATCCCTTAATTACAGCGCATGACCCCAAAGTTTGAAAAAAAGTCCCATTTTCTCCATCTATATACTAAATACTTTTTAGTCTTCAAATCTCATAGTATATTTTCATATATACCTATAAAGGCCACAATTGGGTTTATTTGAATTTGGAGATGAAAACATAGTTCGCAAAAAAAACCGGGATGATAACATAAGTTCAGGTGAATTGAAGGATGATTATTTAAGTGCTTCTTTTTTTAATTTTTGAAAAAAAAAAAGTTCTGATTTCCAAACAAAGTTGCTTAAATTTGAACTTTGCTGCAGGCCAATTTCCGGAGCATCCATGAACCCAGCAAGGAGCATTGGGCCAGCAATTGTGAGGCATGTTTATAAAGGGCTATGGGTGTACATAGTTGGGCCGCTCTTGGGAGCAATAGCTGGAGGGTTTACCTACAATTTAATCAGACACACAGATAAGCCCCTTGGAGAATTGGCAAAGACCACATCGATCCTCAGGAGCCTATCCAAGAGTTAGTACATTTCAATGAGGTTCCTTTTTTGGTGGATTCATTTACCATTTATGGTTGAAAGTAAACAAAAAAATTCTCGTTGAATTTGGTGTTATTTTTTCTTTCTTTTCTCATTTGTTGCGATCTGTACATTCTGGCATTGGAAAAAGATATATTCACTCCAAATTAATTAAAAAGTGCAAAATTGTATGTAACGTTGGCAATCGATATCCCCAAGAGACTGGGGTAGTTAGTTGTTAATGTCTGAGATTTAGGCAACCGATATTCCCTTCAAGATCCTGGGTTCAAAACAAATTTTCCATACTGTAACTAGACTCCAGCTAATGGAAGATGAAATTTTCAGCTTGTTTCTCTCCTTTGTTTTAAGCAAGGCATGTTACTATGGCTGGGATCGACTATGAGAACAATAATTTGGCTGACTAAATATAAAGGATGTTGATTTTGTGGCTCTTTTTTTTTATACAGGCACTCCAATTTTTAATGAAGTTACAAATTACCCTTTTTAAGATATAAAAATTATTGGAGGAACTCCACCCCCAAATATCTCCTCATTTACTAAGGCACTCCAAATGAAAAAATGAACCAAAACCAAACATAAGCATTAGGTTCTGAACATTAACATTAACATTATGTTTCAAACATTAAACATTCACAACATAAGTATTAGGTTCCGAACGTTAAACATGCATCTATGTCAGATTGCTTCACGCCACTTTGCACAAAAAAAAAAAAAAAAACTAAACATTGCTAGAATTTTTCAAAATAAACAGCACACAATTTAAAATCTTCATAACGGTTGCGACACAAGATCTTTATATTTTCATACTCATTATCTACCATTTTTCCCTTAAAATCTTCATAACAGCCGCAAATCTGCATTTAAAAACTCACAGTGAGACAAACAAAACACATCATCGAAGTTAGAGAACTCTTGAGAGGAAAAGTAACAGAACTCTCAAGAGATTTTGCATGGACAAAATGATGGTTCTATAATCATAGGCCGAAAACCACTCATCCAGGTTGTCCTGGTGCAGAACATTGAGACAATAACATAAAAACTCTACTAAGGAAACATTACATATGGAAGTAGGCAATTTAGTGACGTGCAGTAAAAAGAGTTAAGCAACTATCTACTTTTTTCTGATAAAAAAAAAAACTATTTGCTTTTTTGGAGTGCCTGGAGTAAAAGAGGAGCAAAACTTTTTTTAGAGTGCCTGAAGTAAATCATGAAACTTGTAAAATGGTAATTTTAGAAAACTACTATAGTTTGGAGCCCCTGCATTAAAATTGAGAGTGCGAATATCAATTTTAAATATAAATCCATTTTGTAGCTTAGAATAGAAAATTCATATACGAGACTCCAATAAAAAAAATGTAAAAATAACAAAACTTTAAGTACTATTAAACAAACTAGAGGAGAACCCTAAGTGCTATGACTTCACATGCATAACAGGTTGTGATTATGTTCATAGCAGACTTACACCATGTATACAACACGCAAAGAGAAAAACTTTTTTACGGCCGTTTACGGAAGCCCAAAAAGAGGCCCACTGACACTTCATTGCAACGATCTGAACCGGTCATCTTGTTGGGCCGTAGGATAATGTGTATATAGAAAAAAAACCAGTTTGACCCGACATCGATAGGTATGTCAAAAATTTGAATTTTGGTGCAAAAAAAACAAGAGCCTAGATCATTTCTAGGTATGTCAAAAATTGAATTTTGGTGCAATCAATTTTTGACATACCTATTGAGAGCATCTCCACTCTTGGACCAAATATTTCACCAAATTTAAATTTGAGTAAAATCACCCAAAAACTCACTTCACTCCTTCACCAAATTTGCTCAACACCAAATTTGCTCAACACCAAATCTTTCACCAAATTTTCCACCCCTCTTTTTGTTCAAATCAGTGTACTATTTGCTCCTTGTTTCATTGTTTCGGCAGATGAGAAATTTGTTCACTGTTTTCACTGGAGGCAAAATGAAAAAAAAAAAAAAAAATGTTTTTACAAAATGGGGGGAAAGTTTTGGAGCCAAAATGAAGAAAAAAAAAACTGTTTTTGACAAAATCTTAACTAGAATTTGGTAAAAATGGTGGTTTCCCATTGGAAGGGTTGGTATCAAATCAAGTTTTTGACCAAATTTTTCCTCAAATTTGAGTAAAAATTTGGTGTAGGAGTGGAGATGCTCTGATGCCAGGTTAAGATGATTTTTTGCATATGGGCCCTACAAGATGACTGGTTCAGATCGTCGCGATGAGATGTCAGTGGGGCTCCCAAAAGAGGCTTCTGTAAGGGGTTCTTTTTAGGAGGAGCCGTAAAAAATTTTCTCTCTCAAACGTTGATTCATTCTAAATTTCGAATCACAGATCTGCACTCTACACATTATAGACTTTAAATAAAGAAAGAAAGAGAGATTGGTTTAGAAATTTAGGTTTTAGATTTATATTGAATTTATGCTAACCTAATTAGATGTTTGTTGAGAAATGTTATTCGTTAAAAAGGGTTATTCTCAAGGGGTTAACAGAAGCAAAAATTCAATATGAAAGTGGTGGCTACCTCAAATGGTAGAGCTCTTGGATGCCACACACTATATTTCGGGATCGAGTCTTATTCTCCCTCTCCCATGTAATAGATTAGGAATGACGAATGACAAAAAAAAAAAAAACGGAAGCAAAAATGATAGGGAGACGGAGCTAGAGAGACAAAGAGGTGGTATAGTAGAGATGGGAACGAAATCAGGAATCCTCGGCCTTGTTTGGTTGGGTTTTGAAAACCTGGTTTTGAGAACTAGGTCTTGTTTGGTTTCCACACCCAATTTATAAAGTGGGTCCAATGTCTTCCACCAGATTCTTTGAGCCTCATTGTAGAATACCATCTTTGATCGGGAGTGTTCCACTAACAAAAAATAGTTTTTTCCAAAAATTGAGATATGTCATTCTCTCAAAATATATTACATAAAAAATCGTGAAAAGCCAATAAAAACTGAGTTAGTGGAACCTTGAAACCTATTTTTAAAAAAGGTTCTCAAAACCTGGTTTGCAAAACCCAACCAAAGAAGGTGCTCGAGTTTCAGACACGCGAGCGCACGTGAGGGAGTCCAAGGATCAAGGTTTGGACTCTAGTCACCGGGAAGAGTAGTTTAGAGGAGCAGCTGATGAGCACATGCTAGGATCACGCATGATAAAGCTATGGGTTCGGAGTTGGTGTTGTGCACCAGTGCACAGCATGCGTGTTGTGCACGATCCTCGCCATCCGTTCGGTGATCCAATGGTCCAGATGGAATCTTGCAATGAACGGCGAGGATGTCGCAAGGCTCGGATTCAATCTGGACCATTGGATCGTCGAACGGAAGGCGAGGATCGTGCACAACACGCATGCTGTGCACGGTGCACATCACCAACACCAAACCCTAAAGCTATTGTCCTATTTGAAACATGACAAGAAACAACGAATCAGGGCCACCCATTGTTGGAAAATTGAAAATCGTACCAGCTTAGGTACTGATTTTTCTACTGATACAATATGTACCGGTACCAATCAAATATCGGTTACCGTTTCGAATTTAGCGCTACCACAATTAAATGTTAATATAAATCAAGAATTTTAGCCATACCAACAAATATTCACCATACACCATAACAAGGCAGTTTGTATTTCTTTGGATTTTCGATATTTTGCGCCAATATTTGGATTCACAAAATCAACGGCTGGGGCCATATAGACAGCTGTGCACAACTAGCAATGGAAAAAATCTTGAGGATCAAAGTTTTGTGTCAGAATCTTCACTCATGTCGGGTGCCAAAGAAAGTTATCATGACAATTACGTGCTGTGAAAATTGAAGTAATCACAAGACACCTAGATATCATTGACAGCCCTTACATAGATATTAGCATTGGCCGTAGCCAAGAAGGGTCAACCAAGGACGACAAGAGGGGTTTGCTTAGATGTTTGGCCTAGTTCTGTGTCAAGGACGATAAAGTTTGCCGGAAAGAAAAAATGGTCAACCTTGACCAAAACATCCACTGTGACACCTATCTGGGTTCTCACGGATCGGTCAGCTACTTTAAGGTTATTGATGTGGATTTCTATTCCCCTAACTCAAATTTCTCATACACAGAGTATGGCATGAGATTGACACTCGATCCCTCTCTATGAGACGATCACCTATGATACAAGAGATTGTAGGGGTCCCTGGATCAGGTAGCTTAGGGGGTGTAGATGTGTGGAACATCAAGGAAACACACTCAGTTAGAAGGACCTTTTGTGTAATAGTGGTACTGCTTTTACGCTTTTGGGTTCAAAGGTCCTTTAAAAATTTAGCTTACGAGGGAACTTGTCGTATGGCCTCAAGGAGGGGAAGATTAATCTTGACTTGCTTGAAAGTCTAGATCATATCTTCCATAGCAGCGGCCTTCTTGGAATAAGGAGAGAGAGAGAGATAAGGGCCGCTGGGAAAGGAACATGTGGCACTCCAGGTGGGGCCATGTTGGAAGTGGTAGGCGAAGTAGGAACAGAATGAGGTGTAACCTTCTTTTCCAGGATTGTGACCCCATTGTCTACACCCCGGCCACTCCAAAGAGTTATAACTGCTTGAGCTTGCTCTTGATAGTGATTGGGAGCATGCGGTTGATCAACCTGATATTGGCGTTAGGGTTGTTAACTGGCTGGGTAGGCAGCTTACCCTCCTCTCTCTTGTTAAGCACATTGGCTAATTGCCCAATTTGAGCCTCTAGCTGCGAGATGGATTGAGAGGTTGAATGACACATCTAGTCGGTGCTTTCCAATCTTTGGAGGGTTTTCAACATTGCCTTCTGAAGAACCGAGGGGCTCTGAGGTGGAGGAGGAGGTGGTGCTTGTCGGTAGGGCTGTGGTGCCCTTTGATAGGTCTCTTGATTGGTAGTATTTGGATAGTTCGGCCTTTTTTGTGAAAATGAGGGGCCGCCTTGATTTTGCAGCTTCCAAGAAAGGAGCGGGTTATTTCTCCAACCAGGATTGTAAGTATTTAAAAATGGGTCATTGATTGGCCTGGAGAAACATTGTGCAGCATTCACTTGCTCTTCCACAAATCAGGATATTGGGAGGCAGTGGGACAGTCAATGATGTAATGCATAGGACTCGCACAAATCCCACATGCCTCCCGAAAAGAAGGGGGAGAGTGATGACCCATAGGAAGAGGGTTTTGACCCTTGGTTAGGAGATCCTTAAGTGTTTGGGTCAACGCAGCCACTTGGTGGTGAGGTCATTAGGGTGTTGAACCTCATAAATCCCTTTAGGCTTTGAGCTCGAAGCTAACCCCTCTCGAATTTCTTAAGGCAGAGGCACAATGTTGAGAATTTTTGCTAAGGTTCTTGAATAATGTCCATGCCTCTCCTTCGTCTTTAAGTAGGAAAGTCCCACCACTAGAAGCATCGACCAATTGACAGTGAGGTTCTCCCAATCCCTCATAAAATGACTAAACAAGTTGCCATTTGGGAACCTCGTGGTGAGGACAAGTCCTAAGAAGATCATTGAATCTCTCCCAAGACTCGTGAGATTGTTCTCCATCGTTTTGGGTGAATCCAGTGATTTCTTGCCTATAACGAAGTGTCTTACCTATGGAGAAGAACTATTCCATAACTCAACACGAATATGACAATCTTCAGCTTCCCAGCTACTATACTCCTTATCCTCTTTGTTGGGAGGATCATCTGTCAAATAACTGAACTTCCGCTCACCCAGATAATAAACCTTAACAGCTCGAGCCTAAATAGCATAATTGCTCCCATTCAAAGGGATGGAGGTAATGGAATACTTTTCACGATGTCGAGAAGTACTAGTCGAAGTAGTAATAGATGTGGATATAGAACTAGAAAATTATTAAATGTCTTAAGAATTATTATTCTAGTATTTCCTTTTTCTTTCTTTTTTACTCTGTTAAAAAATTGCGGAGCATTACAAGTTTAATTGGTTTATGGTTTTCGGAAGGTGGTAGCTATGATGGCGAATTAAGGGTAGGGTTTGCTTTGATTTTATGTTGTTTGAGAGAATGGAAATGGCGCTTGGGGTGTTAATTAACCTTAATAAGCATGTTTTATGAAAGTGGAACTCTTGATCATTTGTCATAAAGGTTACCCTAGGTTAGTTATATTATGTTGTTTGAATCCAAAGATGAATAGATGTACATTGTGGAGCGAGTTCCCACATCGCCCAAGTGCGAACCCTAAAGGTAAAGGTGGATAAATAAACTGTAAACTGAGACAATTTGATTGAGAGGTAAAAACTAGGGTTCTGTTCTCATTACGTAGTACTTATACAAGAGTAAAAAAGGATAAATTACACTATGAACCTAACCTACTAACTTAATTGCAAGAGTAGACATATACAATCTAAATACACAATTACACCCACAACTTAACACTCCCCCTCAAGTTGGTGCGAATATATCAATCAAGCCCAACTTGAACACAATGGGGTGGAAACTCTTGCTGCCAAGCCCTTTTGTGAAAATATCAGCTAATTGATTTTCAGATCGCACAAAAGGCATACATATCAACCCTTCGTTCAACTTTTCCTTGATGAAGTGCCTGTCAACCTCTATATGCTTTGTTCTGTCATGTTGAACAGGATTGTGAGCAATGTTAATGGCAGCTTTGTTGTCACAGTAGAGTTTCATAGGACCATTATCAAAGATTCCCAAATCATGTAATAAAGTTTGGAGCCACAAGAGTTCACAAACACCATGAGCCATAGCTCTATACTCTGCTTCTGCGCTTGACCTGGCAACTACTGATTGCTTCTTATTTTGCCAAGTAACCAAATTTCCCCCAAGAAAAGTGCAATAGCCAGAAGTAGAGCGTCTATCATCCACAGAACCAGCCCAGTCAGCATCTGTAAATGCCTCAAATCGCAGGTGACCATGATTAGAGAATAGAATTCCTTTTCCTGGAGCTGATTTGAGATACCTCAAAATACAATAGACTGCATCCAGGTGTGAGGTATGAGGATCATGCATAAACTGACTAACAACGCCCACTGCATAAGTGACATCCGGTCTCGTGTGGGCTAAGTATATCAGTCGACCAACCAGTCGCTGATATCTCTCCTTATCCGTGCGCTCCCCTGAGTCTCCACTAAGCTGATGATTTGCCTCAATAGGAGAATCTGCAGGTCTACAACCCAACATACCTGTTTCTTCCAATAAATCAAGTATATACTTCCGTTGGGAGATAAAAATCCCTCTATCAGACCTTGCCACCTCCATTCCAAGAAAGTATCGCAGTGATCCTAAATCCTTAATCTCAAACTCTTGAGCTAGACTAGACTTGAGATTAAGGATCTCATCCACATCATTGCCTGTCATTATTATATCATCAACATAAACAATAAGGACAACAATCTTACCAATACCTTTCTTGATGAACATAGTATGATCTGCATGACTTTGTTTGTATCCAAATCGCAACATAGCTTTCGAAAATCTACCAAACCAGGCTCTAGGTGACTGCTTCAACCCATAAAGAGCCTTTTTCAGTCTACACACCTTTCCCTCAGTCTGAGATGAAGAAAAACCAGGTGGGATAGCCATATACACCTCCTCCTCTAACTCACCATGGAGGAATGCATTCTTCACATCAAACTGTTGGAGAGGCCAATTCAAATTGGCAGCACACGAGAGTAGAGCTCGCACAGAGTTCATCTTTGCTACTGGTGCAAATGTCTCCTCATAGTCAATACCATATGTTTGAGTGAAACCCTTGGCAACAAGTCTCGCCTTGTATCACTCAACTGTACCATCAGCATTTTGCTTAACAGTGAAAATCCATTTACATCCCACTGGTTTCTTCCCTTCCGGAAGTGATACTAAGTCCCAAGTGTCATTCTTTTTCAAAGCTGTCATCTCCTCTACCATAGCTCCTTTCCACTTAGGTATCATGAATGCATCCTGCCAATTCTATGGAATAGATATAGAAGAAAGAGACAAAACAAAGGCATGGTATGAAGGAGATAAACGATCATAAGAGACAAACTGAGAGATGGGATGTTGAGTACATGATCTAACACCTTTTCGAAGAGCAATAGGAAGATCATCAGAATTATCAAGAGGAGGTTCAATGAGAGGAGAGTCATTACCAGATGAGTCAGCTGAGGAATCTGGAACTGGAACAGGAGACTGTGATTGACAAGGTGGTATCACACAAGAGGACTTCCCATGTTTTCTGCTGTAGGTCTTGAGGTTAGACCTTTGCAGTCGGTGTATATATTCCTCATCATCATCACCTATGTCATGAGTTGCTCTTTCGGCAGATATTTGTTCCTCTCCGGATTCAGACTTTTCTTTCTCCCCTTGCCCATGATTATACATCAGTTGCTCCCCCTCACCATAAAACATCTCTTCCGCCTGCCTATGCTCCCCCTGAAGAGATGGAGTGGATGGAAGAAAAAAAGACTCTGTTTCCCAAAAAGAGACATCCATAGACACAAGAAATTTCCTAGAATGAGGATCATAACATTTGTAGCCCTTCTAAGTAGGAGAGTATCCAATGAAAACACATTTATGGGCTTTAGGACCTAGCTTGCCACCTGAGGGATGAGGAGCATGAACAAAACACACACAACCAAAAACACGTGGGGGAAGAGTTGTGACACGAAAAATGCTAGGGAGACACTCAAGGGGAGTTTTAAAGTTAAGAACACTGGACGGCATGCGGTTAATAAGATATGCAGCAGTCAAAATGGCTTCTCCCCACAAATATTTAGGAACATTCATGGTGAATAACAGAGAGCGAGCTACCTCAGCTAGATGACGATTTTTGCGTTCAGCAACTCCATTTTGTTGTGGAGTGTCAACACAAGTCGTCTGAAAAAGAATACCATTTTCATCTAAAAAAGCCCGAAAACGCTTATCTATATACTCAGTACCATTATCACTCCTAAGAATTTTAATACTCATATCAAACTGAGTGCGAACCAGTGAATGAAAAGATTTAAAACAAGAAAACACTTCACTTTTCGACTTAAGTAAATACACCCAAGTAGCACGAGAATAACAGTCAATAAAAGTGACAAACCACCGAAAACCTTTAAGAGATGGAACAGGGGAAGGACCCCAAACATCAGAATGAATAACCATAAACGGAGAATCACTCCTTTTATTAATAGGTGCATAAAAAGAACGTTTATGTTTACCAAGCACACAGGCTTCACAAAAAAATTGACCCCTAGAACAATGTTTGACTAAACTAGGAAAAAGTTTTTCTAAGATCCCAAAGGAGGGATGACCCAATCTACGGTGCCACTGATGTAACATAAAAAAGGCTGAACTCGTATCTGCTTGCAGAGCTAGACCACATGACAAAGATGGTTGAGGTGTGGATTCCAAGAAATAGAGGCCACCATGTGCTCTACCACTGCCAATCACTTTCCCCGTGCCCAGTTCCTGAAAAACACAATGAGTAGGAAAAAATGTCACAGAACAGTTGGCAGAACGAGTGAGACTACTAACAGACAGAAGATTAGTGGCAAAATTTGGAATATGTAGAACTGAAGAAAGAGAAATAGAGGGAGAATAGTGAATGGAACCTTTCCCTGCGATAGCAGAGAACGACCCGTCTGCTATTCTGACCTTATCCTTACCCGAACAAGTAGAGTAAGAATCAAATACAGAGGAACAACCTGTCATATGATCTGAAACACCAGAATCTATAATCCAAGGGATAGCAGAAGAGGCAGTGAACGCATTTGATGTGATACCTGTGTGAGCAAAATAGGATGAAGTAGGAGCTGCTGTGGAAGAGGAAGCTGTGGTAGATGAAGAATCAGCCCGAGCCATAAGGCGCCTGAGAGCTTGCATCTCCCCCTGAGAAAAACCACCAGTATGATCGGAAGTCACCTGAGCCCCAATACTAAATCCAGAGTCAGACGAGGTAGTAACCGCAGATTCTGAGACATGAGCCTGGGCCTGTGAACGTACTGTACCACGACCACCGCGTCCACCCCCTCGCCCACGAGGGGGGCGGCCATGTAACTTCCAGCAAAAATCCCTAGTATGACCGGTGTTGTGGCAATAATCACACTGAATTGACTCACGATCAGTAGACCCACTGCTAGCACCAGACTGTGACTTACCACTCTGTGAAGTAGGAGTAAACCCTCTGCTAGAACCAAACTGACCCTGAGGACTGGCAACCAAGGCAGAGCGATCAGAAATAGGATTATGCACCATAGCTCCCCTCCTACTCTCCTCTTGCTGAACAATAGCATATGCTTCACCCAGAGACGGAAACGGAACACGACCCAGCACTTGCACTCTAATTGGATCATACTCCATGTCAAGGCCAGCAAGAAAGTCATAAATACGCTCTTTCTCTAACCTCTTCAACCAATTAGTAGCATCCTCAGTACAAACAGCCTGAAATCCCTGATAAAAGTCAAATTCCTGCCATAGTCCACTCAACTCCGCAAAATACTCAGCCACAGACCGATGGTGTTGGTCTAAATTACGGAGTCGCTTTCTCAACTCAAAACACTATGCATCATTACCCTGCTGAGAATAAGTTTGAGTTGCAGTAGTCCAAATCTTGTGTGGAGTATCAAGGAGCAGAAAATTATGACGAATTTCAGCTTTCATAGAGTTAAACAACCAGGTCATGACCAAAGATCTTTGAGACTTAAATTTCTTAAGGGCAACAGCCTCTGTAGGTTGAGTGATAGGACCCTCTATGAATTCTGACATCTCTCTGGCTTCGATAGCCAAAGTGAAGGTGCGAGACCAAAGTAAATAATTTGTTCCATCCAATTTTACAGGACAAATATCTGAAGGAACATTCTCCAATTTCCTTTCAAATTGACCTGACATATCCTTAGTACCAGAACTCTCAGCCTCAACAGTCTCAACAGGTTTGAGGTCCCCAGTCATGTCAAAATCAAACTAAAAATTGATAATAGTGTTGGAAACAACTCAACAGCAACAAAAAAAAGTGAATACCCAATATATGCAAACACCCGACTGGAAAAAAAAAACAATACCAAGTACCAATAATCCAAATCGTGAATACCAGGTCGCTGTGGAAGTCTGTTGAAGGTTGCTAGGCCAAGAAAAATCAGTTTTGAGTGAACCCAGTCAGTTTCAAACAAGAATAAGGGGAGACGATCTTCAACCAGCAGTCCTTGGTGATCGGTCAGCCTTGATTAACTATCAACAGTGCTCGACGACGGGTAAACAGAGATCGGTTGGACTGGCGATGGTCAATGAAGTCAAAGAGCAACTCTCGAACTAGTCAACAGTGATCGACTAAGGTTGCCGAGTGGTTCTTGGTAGTCGTCGATCACAACCCAGTGGGTATTGACGATGTGTCTGCAACAAAACTCAGTTCGACGAAGAGAAAACTCACGACGATGGGTCTGATGATGGGTTTATGGGTATCGAAGGTTATCTCAGTGTGGGTGACGTTAGAGTTGGTGAGGGGAGAAAGAAACTTAATTCACGGTGGAGGAAAAACTCACACAACGATGAATGAGAGAGCAGCGATTAGAATCGGATCTTCCGCTCTGATACCCTGTAAACTGAGACAATTTGATTGAGAGGTAAAAACTAGGGTTCTGTTCTCATTATGTAGTACTTATACAAGAGTAAAAAAGGATAAATTACACTATGAACCTAACCTACTAACTTAATTGCAAGAGTAGACATATACAATCTAAATACACAATTACACCCACAACTTAACATAAACCAGGCTTGGTATCAAGGCCTCGGCAATCCCCACATAAGGACAAAAACTGATATTATGAGTCACCGGCACCATGGTGGAGAACCACTGTGAAGGAAAGCACTATATGAATATGAGGGCACCACAAAAGCTTACTTCTAGGTAGTGTTTACTTTAAGAGCTCATATGTAGTGGAAGAAAAAAGAATGAGGAGGAGAACATGAGGGCTGACTAACCAAAGATGTAATATGTGATCAAGCCGTTTGAATTTCAATAAGTAACTTAAATTTTCTCAGAATTATTTTGAATCCGCAAGTGATAGAGTTCCATTTCTTTGACTGAACTGAATGTGTTGAAGAGCATTTTTTCTAGATTGTGATACATCACAAGATTCTGCGTTCTAATTTTTTATTCCAAGCCTCTCTTAGCCAGTATTCTGACTAGATAGCTCAAAGATACATTTTTGGCTCGATGACCTTTTGAACAGAATTGATGTGTGTGTTCATGAGCACAAGTATGTCAACCAAGTTGTGAAGAATGAGTTATTCTATGACTCTCATGTTATACACACACACACATATATTCTTAGGTAGCAAATTCATGTGAAAGCTGAGAGACGATTGGATTCAGCCTAAAAGATAGGGTTCCATTACAATACGTAACATATATACAAAAGGGAAAAAAAGAGAAAAAAAGAGTAAATACACTAAGACCCCTTAACTCCTAACTATTTACACATAACACCTACAACTTAACATCATGTTTAATGTCAATACATGTAATGTACATATTCCTTCCATGTCATTATGTGTGAGTTTTTGTTTCACTTATTTTTGTTGCAGTTTGTCCTTGTTACCATGGATCAACATGAATGGTATGGGCCTCCTCTGCTTTACACTCTCAATGACAGCACTGGTTTATGGATAGGAAAACCTGCTATGCCACCTGAGTCCCCACTGTTGTCCTCTTGCACGATTAGTGTTGAACAAGGTCTCCAAAACCACGAAGTTCCACTAGGTGTTGGTGAGGCCAGTCTAACTAAGCATATGTCTCAAAATTTCACTCAGGGTTCTACAGATGGTGTTACCAGCGTGGCATCTAATTTTGAAGGTTCTTCAAATGGGGGATTATCAAGGTTCTGCAGATGGGGGATCATCAAGGTTCTGCAGAGCCGTTAAAAAAAAAAGGTTCTGCAGAGGAGGAGTCATCAAGGTTCTGCAGCTGTACCAACCAATTCTTCCCGAGCTGAGAGCTTAATAGGGCCTTCTCTGGTGATGCTTGAGTAATTTTTTCATTTTGAGGAACTACAGTAGACTGTCTTTATTCATCGACTTGCTTGGGTGTTTGTGATTACTTTTGTATTTTGCTTATTTATGTACTTACCAATTGCACAAAATCGATTGTCAACCATTGGTGTTGTTAGAATATATTTATGTTAGTAGTTGACGTTTGTCCCACATCGCCTATCTTAGTCATGTAATGTGGTACACATTAATATAAATAAGACTGTCTTGTGTTGGGGTTTGTTAACACCCTATACACTTTTCTCTCTATTCTAAATAACATGGTATCAGAGCGGGTCCCTCGGCCACCCTAAATCTATACCTTGCTGACGTCATCACCAACCCTATCGTCTCTCTCCCTGGAAACCCTAGTTGATCGACACTCCCACTGAACTCAAAATTGACCTCTGTAATCCACCAATCGACCTTCATAAACCCTAATCGACTACCATATGACCCTAAACATACCTAATCGACCCCTATCAGTGTTCGAAGTCCACACCCAGTTGCCAATAAACCTTCGAAAATCCTAACCCAACTGATTTCGACCCTAATCGAGCACGAAGAACCCTAACCCTGTTGATTTCGACCCTAATCGAGTGCGAAGAACCCTAACTCAGTTGATTTCGACCCTAACCGACCCTCACCCAGTTGATTTCGAGTTCAACCAGCCTCGAAATTAACCATAGCTGCTTGACAATACCTGTTGCTGCTCGAAAAATGCCTCCTTGCTCTTGAGAGGTGCTCGAAATCCTCTAAATCAGATGTTTTTATTGTCGATTGGTGGTCTCGGATTGCTGTCAAAGTTCCCTTGATCAGTAGTTGGTTGTTTATGGTCTCTGGTTGCTTGCCACAGTCAATCTGTTATTTCTGGTATGGTCATATGTCTTGTTCGTATTTGTTTGGGTTGTTTGGTATGCGCAGTGACAGAAGTTCAGTGGTTGGTTATTGATTGTTGCTTAGTTCGCTGCCAGTAGTTGGTTGTCTGTGGTTTGTGGTTTGTGGTTTGTTGGCAACATGTCTGAGGAGAAGTCTGCTTCTGGTTCTAGTTCAAGTACTATTGTTATTGGTAGCTCTTCTAGTTCCTCCCGGCGTCGTGACAGGGATTCCATTACCTCCATTCCTTTGAATGGACACAATTATGCTATTTGGTCTCGCGCTGTTAAGGTTTATTATATGGGTGAGCGCAAGTTCCGTTATTTGACGGATGATCCTCCTGCCAAAGAAGCTAAGGACTATAGTGATTGGGAAGCTGAGAATTGTCATATACTTGTTGAGTTGTGGAATAGTATGGAACCCCAGATTAGTGCTCCTCTGTTTTATCTCGACACTGCCAAACAAGTGTGGAATTGGCTTGCCGGGATGTATTCTGGTGTTAATAATCTTCGTCGTACATATGATCTTCACCACCAGTTCTTTTCTCTGTCCATTGGTTCTGGATCTTTGGAGGACTACTATTCTAAGTTTCGTGGGACTTGTGAGGAACTTCGTGTTTATGAGCCTATCTCGAGTGATCCCCAGGTTATGGAGCGTCAACGTGAGCGTTTGGAGGTCGCTCGATTTCTATATGGTTTGTCGTCCTTCTATGATCCGGTTCGGTCTCAGATACTGGGAGAGCGGGAGTTGCCCTCTCTCGATGAGGTGTTTAGACGTCTTCGTCAGGCTTCTTATTCCGATGCTGGTTCTGTTTCTCAGCCACCACCTGATCGTTCTGCTTTAGCTGTTTCTGGTGGTTTTGGATCGAGTAGTGGCCGTGGTCACGGCCGTGATTCTGGGTTTAGCAGTCGTGGTCGTGGTTCTGGTAGTCGAAGTTCTGGTGGCTATGATTCAGGTGGTCGTGGTGATTCTGGGTCTAGTGGTCGTGGTGGAAATGGTCGGGGTCGCACGTCAGGGGGAGGTAGTTCTGGTCACAGTGGTTCTGGTCGTGGCCGTGGTACCAGATTCTGTACTCATTGTCGGGGTACAAATCATACAGTGGACTATTGTTATGATCTTCATGGTTTTCCCCAGGCTCATCAGGTTGCTCATTCTAAGGATGTTGGACAGTTTACTCATTCTACTCCTAGCAGTGTGACTATTTCAGCAGAGGAGTACCAGCGTCTTATGTCCATTCAGCCTTCTACTGCTGCAGCTCCTTCCACAGCTACTTCGCCCAGACAGGTTCCTCTGTTGCTTGTGTTGCCTCTTCTTCTTCTCCTTGGGTTATTGATTCTGGTGCTACTAATCATATGACTGGTACCTCTACTATCTTATCTAATTGTCACTCTATTGGTCAAAAGTCTCATGTTACCTTAGTAGATGGTTCTACTACTGAGGTTACTGGGTTAGGTTCTTTCCCAGTCTCTTCATCTCTCACTTTGCACTCAGTATTACATGTCCCTCGTTTACCTTTTAATCTCATGTCTGTTAGTCAACTTACAAAATCTTTAAACTGTTCCATCACCTTTTCTTCTCATGGTTGTGTGTTTCAGGATCTCAAGACGGGGAGGACGATTGGCGGCGGTGTTGAGCGTGGTGGGCTGTACTACCTGACCCATAATCCTGCTAAGTCTGTTGCTCTTCAGTCCACAGAGTCCTCCTATCAGCAACATTGTCGGCTTGGCCATCCATCACTTCAGACTTTGAAGCGTCTAGTGCCCTCTTGTGGTTCTCTTAAAGAGTTGTCATGTGAAGTCTGTGAGTTTAGTAAACACCGTAGAGTACCTTTTTATCCTAGAGTTGAGCGTCGTGCGTCGAGTCCTTTTGAATTAGTTCATTCAGACATTTGGGGGCCTATTCATGTGCCTAATATTTTTAGTTTTCAGTACTATGTTGTTTTTGTTGATGATTTCTCTCGTATTACATATCTTTATCTTATGAAAGAGAGATCAGAGTTGAAGTCTATTTTTCACTCATTTTATATGGAAATAAAAAATCAGTTTAATACTTGCATTCGTATATTTCGTTCCGATAATGCACGTGAATATTTTCATAGCACATTGTCTCACTTTTTTGATGCTCATGGTATAATTCATCAGACATCGTGCACTCGGACTCCACAACAAAATGGAGTTGCCGAACGCAAGATTCGACATTTATCAGAGGTTATGCGTGCATTGCTATTTCAAATGCAGGTTCCTAAGTCTTACTGGACCGATGCCATTCTTGCCGCTTGTCATTTGATTAATCATATGCCCTCTACTGTCCTTGGCGGTGAGATACCTCATACGGTTTTGTTTCCTGGTCATCCACTCCACTCATTACCTCCTCGGGTTTTTGGGTGCACGTGTTATGTCCATGCTCTGGATCCTGACCGGAGCAAACTTGATCCTCGATCTATTAGGTGCATTTTTCTTGGCTACTCTCGCACTCAAAAAGGGTATAAGTGTTACTCTCCGTCTTTACGTCGTCATTTTGTATGTGCGGATGTCACATTTAATGAGTCACTTCCTTTTTATTCGGAGTCTGTCTCTTCCAATGATTTGCTTGCATATGAGTCTGTGTGTCCTATACGTGTCCCGTCTAGTACTGTTCCCCCTAGTACTGTTCCCCCATCACCACCTTTGCAAGTATATCATCGTCGGCCTAAAATTCCACCAGTGCCATCTCAGCAGGTTTCACCTCCGTCAGAGCCATCCCCGCCCGCAGCCCCACCTTCGCCCCCTGCCTCGTCTTCCTCTCCGTTGCGTGATCCCGACGACCTTGATCGCCCTATTGCCCATCGTAAAGGTATTCGGTCTTGCACTGTACATCCTATTGCTCACTTTATTTCCTATAATCATTTGTCCCCGTCCTTTCGTGCTTTTACTACTTCGGTCTCCTCCGTTTTTGTTCCTAACACTGTTCAGGAGGCCTTATCTGTGTCTGAGTGGCGGACAGCTATGGAGGATGAGATGTCTGCTCTTCATCATAATGGGACTTGGGACTTGGTTTCTCTTCCTGCTGGTAAGACTACTGTTGGTTGTCGTTGGGTATTTACTATCAAGAATCTTCCTCATGGCACTGTTGAGCGCTATAAAGCTCGCCTTGTTGCCAAAGGCTACACCCAGACTTATGGGGTTGACTACTCTGAGACCTTCTCTCCTGTTGCCAAACTTGGTTCTGTTCGAATTCTTATTTCTCTGGCTGCAACTTTTGGTTGGCCGTTATTTTAATTGGATGTCAAAAATGCCTTCCTCCATGGGGATCTCCAAGAGGAAGTATATATGGAGCAACCACCAGGGTTTGTTGCTCAGGGGGAGCGTAATCAGGTGTGTCGTCTTCGCAAAGCTCTATATGGTCTTAAGCAGTCTCCTAGGGCATGGTTTGGCAAGTTTAGTGATGCCGTGCTGCAATTTGGTATGAAGCATTGTCATTGTGATCATTCTGTCTTCTCTCTCACATCTGATCAAGGGAAAATATTGTTGATCGTCTATGTAGACGATATTATTATTACAGGTGACAATCAAAAGGGTATTGATGACTTGAAACTGTTTCTACATCGTCAGTTTCATACTAAAGACTTGGGCAAATTGAGATATTTCTTGGGTGTTGAAGTGGCGCAGTCTAAGGATGGTATTAATCTGTCGCAGAGGAAATATGTGCTGGCTATTCTGAATGAGACTGGCTTACTAGGGTCAAAGCCAGTTGAGACTCCTATGGATCCTAATGTCAAACTGTGTGTTGATCAAGGGGAGTTGCTTTCTAGTCCGGATCAGTACCGTCGCTTGGTTGGAAAGCTAAATTATCTTACTGTTACTCGTCCAGATATTTCATTTGCAGTTAGTTTGGTTAGTCAGTTTATGTCCGCTCCTCGCTCTCCACATTGGGAAGCTATTCTAAGAATTGTAAAGTACCTCAAAGCCCATCCAAGACGCGGTCTTTTATATAGAGCTAATGGACACTTGCGTGTTGAGGCGTTCACTGACTCTGATTGGGCTGGAGGACCATCTGACAGGAGATCCACTACAAGCTATTGTATCTTTCTTGGTGGGAATCTTGTTAATTGGAAGAGTAAGAAGCAGACGGTAGTTGCACGGTCTAGTGCAGAGGCAGAGTACAGGGCTATGGCTCACACAACCTGTGAGGTTGTGTGGATACGTTCTTTTCTTGAAGAGATAGGATTCCTTGTGCAGGTGCCTGTGAATCTTTATTGTGATAATCAAGCTGCAATTCACATAGCATCCAATCCAGTGTTTCATTAGCGGACTAAGCACATTGAGGTGGATTGTCATCTTGTACGAGAGAAGTTGACTGGTGGTGTGATTGCTACTCCATTTGTGCCTACTAGTGCCCAGTTAGCTGATATATTTACTAAGCCGTTGTTCAAGCCGCGACTAGAGTTACTTTGTGACAAGCTGGGACTTTTTGATATTTATTCTCCAGCTTGAGGGGGAGTGTTAGAATATATTTATGTTAGTAGTTGACGTTTGTCCCACATCGCCTATCTTCGTCATGTAATGTGGTACACATTAATAGAAATAAGATTGTCTTGTGTTGGGGTTTGTTAACACCCTATACACTTTTCTCTCTATTCTAAATAACATGGTGTCATAGTAATTAGTTCAGTTGTTAGTGGTGTTATTACCTATTATTTTGATGGGAATTACTGGAATGCTGCAAATTTTGTCCGCATTGGATTTCTTCTCATATATCTTTGGGATTCGTATTCTTGGTTGCCCATCCTAGTTGGAAAGGTGATTCTTATTAGCAAGGTTCCATAGCCGATTTGTCTCCCTTCAATCGGCGAATTGTGCAACTAAGGGCACACTATACTTCCCTGTATCTAAAAAATCTAGCATACCAAGAAAGATCGGTGGATGGAAGGATTTTTTATTGTTAGCTCCCAACTATAGGAGTTATTGACTAGAGAAATCTTTTTCCTATCCAATGAACTCTCCTAACCGTCACATGAAGCAAATAGGAATCGTGTCGCAAAATTGTTTCCTCAGCGAAGGAGAAGATCTAACTCTCACTTCGGGTCACCCAGGTCAAGAAATAGTTGAAATCCAAATCTCTAAGCCGTCAATGGTGAGGCACAGACTCCACATTCCTCTTGCAGATAGAACAACAATTAACAAATCATTGGTCATAATCTTCCATTGAGCCTCCCATGACGTAAGGAAAGCCACCTTGGGCAAGGCATGAGTGCTGCAAATTGGTTTCCATGGGAGGGTGGAATTATGACCTCTAACAAATGCCCTTTAAAACGAACTCAACTAAAATGAATAGCATTGGTAGGGGATCTCTATTCCGAAATGCTGGTATGAGATTTGAACTTTTATAACATCTAGCTGCCTTTGTCAAGCATATGGTCCTTCAAAGATTTAATATAGCTTCTTTTTCATGTTTTCATGGATTATGTCTTGTTATTTCACTTGTAAATTGAAATAATGAGGTATCATTGGAAAATAAACTGCAGAGTGATCAATATTGTTTTGAGGGCTAGCTTCTTGCTTTCTCTCATTTGTTAAATCTTAATAATAGTTGTTCACCTGATGTCACAATTGGCAGGTTCATGTACCACTGTCATGCATGCTTGATGGTGTGAAGTCATTATATTCTTCTGGAACTGGTGTTATTGTACATCATTCTCCTGACATCGGACTAGTTGCTGTTGACAAAACCATTGTTGCAATTTCTGCATCTGACGTGATGCTCTCTTTTGCTGCCTTCCTCATTGAGATCCCTGGAGAGGTAAGTTTGTTCATGTTATTTGTTCTAACGCTGTTACTATCTGTTATTTCAACCCACTGACTTCCTGTGCAGGTGGTTTTCCTCCATCCTGTTCATAATTATGCTCTTGTTGCATATAACCCTTCAGCTTTGGGAGCTGGTGGTGCCTCAGTAGTTTGTGCTGCTAAACTTCTTACTGGTAGGCCTACCTTTCTTCATTGAATGATACTCGCAGATTGGCATTCGTCTGTTGGTTTCTATTAGGAATACATGAAACATTGGTATGAAGTGAAAACCTCAGCATGGACATACCCTCCTTGCTAAAAAACAATACTTTCCACAAGCAATGTATGGGCTTGTTCGAGAGCTCATAATGCTCATGTACGTTTGGGCGACATACTACATTGGACTGGGCTAAGTTATTAATTTTGGGAATCAAAATGGGCTGAATCCTTTGATGACAAACCACAAGAATAAAAAAATATTTCATACATTAATTATAGGAGTATTTTTTCAAATATAATTATAAAAATTAAAAAATAAATTATAATTTTTTTTTAAACATATCCCCGTACCCTTGAACAGCTTAGTAGCAACACTCGATCAACTACATCTAGATCCATATCCACATATCCCTAATTTTTTTATTTTTTTCAATGTATCCCCGCACCCGTGTCTAAATCTAGATCCATATCCACGCATCCCTAATTTTTTAATTTTAGGGATCCGACATCTAGATATACACCCGCACCTGATACTCACACCCGTATCCGTGTAACATAGATTGCATCGATATTAATGTACTTACAGTAAACCGAAGTCACACATCGCTTGGGTACCAAAGCAAGATGAAATATATAGGCATGAGGGCACCCTCACTTCAATAGCTTGCTTTTGGGGTTGAGTTCTTCCCACGACCATGTAACATGGTATCAGAGCTAGGTAACAAAGATGGGTATCAGGGTAGGGTATGTGTCTCAGGCCTGCAAGTGGTAGGTGTTGCATCCAATACTGTGTAATACTTACATTGTACGAATGGCACTCTATATTTTGTTTACTGTAATGGGAGAAAGTTAATAGCTGACTTGATTGTAAGATTTGTATCAGGACCTCCGTTGTGTCGTGGGGTTGCAGTCTATCTTGTGGGACTAAAGAGCATGCAAGCAACGTCAATGAAAGTTACTGTCACTAATAATCATGCTCCTTCTTCTTTGGAAGTAATTGAGCTTAGTTCTGGTAACTTTGGAGTATTTATGGATTTTTCAATTGACAGTCTTCTTCTTTTCCCTCTTCTCATAAGTTGTTTTGTGGTATCATCTCATGTTGGTTAGTTTTGGGGAGCACATTTTCGGGTGTGCTAAGTGATAAGCTTGGAAGGGTCAGGGCTATCTTGGGCAGGTTTTCAAGGCAGGTTTGTATAGTTCAATCTTTGTTTTGGCTTATCAATTAGGAAACTTGTTCTGATTCCTCCAGCCCCCACTTAGCTGGAAGGTTCATCAAGATATCATCAATTTGTTCGAGGCATTCCTATTCATACAATCAGCCATGTCGTGGATAAAATCATATCTGGTGCAAATGGACCAAATCTTCTCATAAATGGGGTCAAAAGGCGAATGCCGCTTATCAAAATCCTAGAGGTTGAACTTTATCCAATATTTCTTTCCAAGGCTCGTAGCTTTGGACTAAGCAGCAATTGGGTCCAAGTATACTTCCTTCTTGATCCAAGTCTCTTTCTTTTTCTACTCTATGTTTTCAGTTTGTAGCATGTCTTTTTTCTTTGGCATATAGAAATCAGAGTTATGACTTGAGATTTTGCTAATGTGTATGTTACGTATCCAACTCACGGTGATGATATATGCATCTGACAGTTTGATTGTCAATTTGAGGTAAACTAGTAGTATATAATGCGCTTCAAACTCTCAGCTTTACATCTCGCTATTGATGAAAGCTCCAAACTCTCGGCTTTTAACTCTAGCAATTGATGAAAGCTCCAAACTCTCAGCTTTTAACTCTATTTCCCTTGTCATCTATTTCCCTTATCATATTTCCTTCAATCTTTCTCCACCGATTAACAAGTCTCCTACCACCATTCTGTCAGTGCACACAATTATATGCCCACCACATGCTCAAATGTACATCTCTATATCTTAAATGCCAATACTCCACACAATATGTCATATGTCCACTTGCCATAAGTCCTCGTGTCCTTTTCTATTATTTTTTCGCAAAGTTGATCAGATGCACTCCCTGCCAGATTATGTGTGTTAAGTGAGAGTGTGTAACGTGTGTGAGTAAAGATTAATAGAAAATGTTAGTTTTTTGTTTGCGTGAAGTTCTCTTATTTTCCCATCATAAGTTTGTTTTCTTATCCAAATATCATGAAAATCTCATCATAACATCTTCTTAGGAAGTTTTTCCTTCTGATTAAATTGAGAGAGAGTTTGGAGATGGTATTGTGTGCATCTGTCATGAATTGTAACCACAATGTCTTTGATTTTCTTCTCCTTTGCTATCATCTCCTGCTCTTCCATTTTCCTTGGTATTCTTTCAAGCCAAAAACATTTTCTGCAGAAGCATGCATTTCCATTCTCGTCTCCCTCTCCTCTTTTTATTTTTCTTCTCATTAGTTGGTAAGATAAGCAAGACTCCTGTCTAGCAAACCAAGAATGTGTTGTCCCTCGGGCATGGGGTGGCATCCTCCTAGTCTTCGACCATGGCTGATTCTTCACCCATCAAATTAATGGTGGCTATGATCTGATTAATTATGCTTGAGTTTAATAGATCAATCAAGCTTTGCCTTGATCATGAGTTTACCCCGTCACTCTTTTGCTTACGGTCTAATTTGTCTGAATTGCATACAGAAACAGCTGCTTGGAAAATTTGGTAGAATGTTCCCGTTGGTATTTACTCATTGGTTCATCTGGATTTTGTAGAGTCTTGTGAAGAAAGATCCAATTAGGCGTCAAGTCTTGCGTGTTATAGGTTGTTTGGCTGGATCAAAGGCTGAGAATGTACTGAAACAAGGTGATATGATATTGGCAATCAATAAAAAGCCAATTACATGCTTTGGTGACATTGAAGATGCTTGCCATGGGTTGGACCAATGTGATGAAACTGATGGGAAGCTTAACATGACTATTTTTCGTCAGGTGAGCAGACAATCTCTTGTTTTGAGTTGTTTCATGTGGAAATTTGAAAGTTGTCTGTTAATTGTCTTCCTCTGTCCCATGTCCAAATACAAGATTTAAAAAATACCTGTTTTCTTTTTTCTTTTGTTCAGCCTCGTTTGAAGTGCAAGCCCAGTTTCTAAAAGAAGGATATTCTTATTGCAAAACGGGTTTCCTTATAAAGCTACTGGGAAAAAAATATATATTGAAATGTGTGGTTATGCCCCGAAAAAATGACCCTGTGCTTGTATTAAAGATACTTAAACTACTTAGAAAATCATCTGTTACACATTCTTTATGGTGTTGCAGGGCAGTGAAATTGAACTGCTTGTCGGAACAGATGTGAGAGATGGGAACGGAACAACACGGGTTATAAATTGGTGTGGCTGTATTGTCCAGGATCCTCACCCAGCAGTGCGTGCTCTTGGATTTCTTCCTGAAGAAGGTCATGGTGTGTATGTTGCAAGGTGAGGGCTTTGTCTTCGACGTAATGCCAAGGCTTTTTTCTTTTGGAGATGCCAGCAAGAGTTAAAATGTTGAAAGTTAATATGGGGATACCACATGTATGTGAGTCTGAATGATAGGGCTTATTCCGCACACAGGAAGCTAATTGTTGACTCAGACTGATAAACATCTTAATTTGTCAGCCTGGGCTTTCCAAACCTGTCACTTAGTCATTCACAGTGTGGCAATGGATCATGTTAACCTTTGACTCAAGAGGCCAAACTTCCGCCACTCACTGCTTCTATTCATGGGAAATTTCGGAACGCTAGTTGTACATCATGCATCTGTCATAATTCATACAAGTACTTCAACTGAAGACAACTTTATACTTTTCCAGATGGTGTTAAGGGAGTCCAGCAAATAGATACGGTCTATATGCTTTCCAGTGGATTGTTGAAGTTAATGGAAAACCAACTCCAGATTTAGATGCTTTTGCTGAAGTGACAAAGGTATGCCTCTCTCTGACTCTCTCCCGTCTGTATTCTACACAGCGAACTATTTTGCTTTTGGTTTGTTTAGTTCAAAATATTGCTGCAATTTGCCACTAAAATCCATGAAGTTGACATTGAATTTGGCCCCACAAATATGTGGACAACAACTATGGTAAGTTAAAGCCAAGAGTGGTCCTAGGATTTCTTTTTTCCTTTTTTTTTTTATTGGCAAAATTATTAAATACTCCATATAAGAAATCCCGACAAAAGGGAAAACGAAACTGGGGAGGGGAAGGGGAATCAACCAAGGGTCGATATGTAAAAAAAACAAGAAAAAAGAAAAACCACCCAACTCTAGATCGATCACAACATCCAAACACCTCAAGCACCTCAAGCAAACAATTATCCGTCGCAACTTAGCCTCATCGCCGCCTTCGGTAAAGGAGAGGAGCTACGTCATTCCACCACCGCTACCCACCACCATCATCGATACGAGAGAGATTACATCATGCCACTGCCGCAACTCTAAACAAACAATGAAGCTGAATCACGGACAAAAACTGCCGCCCCGACAACCACTAGAGACAACCCGCCGCCAAAGCCCAACCCAAGCACCACCAGCCCTTGCTGTGCTACAACCGCCATCCCAGCTCCGATCTACCACCAGCAGCTGTCAAACAACCACCGGCACGCCTCCAAACCTCCGCCACTGCCGCCAAAACCTAACCTACCAGCCCTGCCCACGCCACCCCCTCCATCATGACTCCGATCTACCACCAACAGCCGCCAAAACAACCTCCAGCACTGCCTTCCCGCCCATGCCCACGCCCACGCCCACGCCACCACCGCCATCACGACTCTGAGGTGTCATCGCGGCAACCCCACCACCACACACATTGTCAAAACCGACGGTGAGCACCAAAAGAACCAGATCTGAGTAGGGGTTTCAAAAGAGGGAAGAAATGAAGAGGGAAAAGGTAGGTAGGTGGGAGGCGCCGCCTCCCCCCCAAACACAACCCTAGGTCTGGAAACTAGAAGAGAGAGAGGGTCTCCTAGGATTTCTATTCTATGATAAACTCTTACGTGACTAGTCTTTGAGGTATTGTTCTCCTATGGCAAGCTAATGAGGTGCTTCATCGTGTTACACGGTCTTGGGTAGAACTCAACCCCAAAAGCTACCTCTTTAAGTGATACGCTTATATACTTCATAATACTTTGGTACCCAGGCAATGTGGGACTTCGCTTCACACCCTCCTTCACACCCAGTGTGCTCACTTGGCAGCACCTACCGCGTGCAGGCCAAAAACATGCACCCTACCCCTCTAGGGTACCTAGCTTTGATAACACATGACACGGTCTTGGGTAGAACTCAACTCCAAAATCTAGCTCACTGTTGAAGTGAGGGTGTTTTCATGCTTATATGCTTCATATTACTTTGGTACCCAGGAAATGCGGGACTTTGCGTCACACAAACATGCAATTGATAGATTTACAAGTGGAACGTGTAGGTTTTTTTTTTTTATTATTTGCTAATCCATCCAGTATATTATATATATTGTTTATGGCTCACTATGTCTGATTCTCGCTTTATTTAATCATTAAGTTGAGTTGGAAATAAGCATATGCGGGTTCACTTCACAAGTCAGATGAACAAATGGATTCATTTTCTAGTTTATGATTCACAAGGTTATGCAACTGTGCACGTTTTAAAAGTTTGTTTTCCTAAGTCAATTTTCGGGAACATGTCAGGATTTGATTTTGCATACATTCATATCATAGCTGGGATTATCATTATGAGCAAATTCTAACCATTGGATCGTTGAAATTCTTATCCTTCGATTAACAGGAAATAGATGATGGGGAATTTGTCCGTGTAAGGACGGTCTGCTTGACTGGGCAACCTCACGTACTAACATTGAAGCAGGATTTGCACTATTGGCCTACATGGGAGGTTAGGCGTAATCCCGACACTGCAATGTGGCAACATAAAATAATTAAGTGTTCTTCTATTGATAGCTCAATGGACTATCAATAAGCTATGAGATTAACTTGTAGGAGTAAATCCTCTTATTACTATATGTACTCCATTGACCTGGGAACTCAATTTATTAATTGATAATCGAGTTTCTGCCACTAAGGAGTTTTGTGGTATAGTTTCTGCCAACTAATGGGTTTCGTTTTTCCATTAATTTGTAAGCAAATTATGTCACTGATGAATCTGATGGTAACCTTTTTTTGTTATCTACTTATGAGATTGAAACGTTTTATCATTATCAGTAGTATATCGTATTGGTGGGTATAAATGGTATTGCAGTTGACAATTTTTGTAGTAACCATGATTATATTAGATTGCTCGTATACACTGTTAGGAGGATCAAAAGGTGTTTTTTCTTCGTTACGCCGCCATGAAATACAGTTCGACTACAGTGCGTAACTTTCATGGTCATTACTTGTTTTTCACTTAAAAGTATTTAAGTTGGGGCATAAAGATTATTTCGTGATCCATACCTAGGATTTATGAGAATTAAAGTGATATGCCGCCAAAGGGGTCTCTATCATGGAGATTTTCTTAAACAAAAAATTGGTCTAAAGGCCCCTTTTAGTAGTTTAATGGGCTCTAAGCCCAGCCTAGATATTTTAAATGGGCCCAATCCATTGGAATGAAAATATTCCTGCCGGAGGTTCATCTATGGACAAAATTGCCCTCATTATAAATTGTTGTGCTTTCAAATCAATTGGCAGAGATCAGTGTACGTCCCGCCCCGTCTCTCTCACTCTCTCTCTTGTGGCTATTTCCGGCGACCTACTCCTCGCGATCTCTCTCTTCGGCAATCTTCTCCTTGCGATCTCTTTCTCCGACGATCTCTGTCCGGCGATCTTCTCCTCGCGGTCTCTTTCTCCGGAGATCTCTGCGAGATTTTTTCTATGCGATTTTTGCTCTGTGCTCAGATCTGTTCCTTGCGATCTCTCTCTCTGGTTTGAGGTTGAACACGAGATAGGTATCTCTCTCTCTCTCTCTCTCTCTCTCTCTCTCTCTCTCTCTCTCTCTCTCTCTCTCTCTCTACTGTTGTTTTTGGATGATAATAGAGATTACAACAGATTATTAATTTGAGATTTTAGGTTTAGCTACTGTTATGTTTTAGCTATAGATTAAGGCAGCTTATGCTCTATGTACTGCTGTTGTTTTTTTGGTAGAAGATAATGTAGATTGAGGAAGATTATGCTATCTACTGTTGTTTTTTTGGAATATAATGCAGATTAACATAGCTTATGTTACCTACTGTTATTTTCAGTTATTTTCATTACTGTCGTAATGCAGATTAACGTAGATTATGTTATTTGCTGCTGTTATCATTTTTGTTGTTTTTATTTGGAATATATGCATTTTAACATAGATTATGTTATCTACTGTTATTTCCATTTGAGGTAATGCTATTTTTTTTTTTGTACTGAAATTTTCATTACTTTTGAGAATGGAACCTAGTATTATTCTTCTTTGCGAGTATGGATCATTCACTGTTGTTCTTACTGTGACAAGAGATTTTCGATTTGATGATCTTGTGCAAAGTATTTGTAAGAAGTGTCAGAATTTAGATTTGCAGAGATTTTAGCTTTTATATGCCATGTCTAATCACCATAATTGTCATTTAGATAATGATGATGATTTTGCTAATATGTTTGCGTTGGCCGGGGCATATGGTTTTAGTTGTGTGGATGTAGGTGTTGAAGTGATTTCTTCTTGTTCAGTTGAAAGTGCTGAATTTGAAAGAACTTTTGATATTGGTGAAAGTAGTATTATACATGAAGTGGAAGAGGAACCACTTGAAAAATTTTGTCCACACCATGAGACTGTGTTCGTCTTTCTGCTGGTTGGGCTAAGTTGATTAGTCATGTCGGACAAGAATTTAGAGGTGGAGTAGATGACTTTAGGAGTTGGTTGACAAAGTTTGCTATCGAAGTCGGTTTCGTGTATATGTTTTTGAAGAATGACAAGACTAGGGTAACAACGGTGTGTTAAAAAAAGGCAGAATCTGGTTGTGAATGGTTTATTCATGCAACATTGAACAGGTCAAATAGCTTCTTTTGTATTAGGGAGTTTGTGAAACATCACAATTGTGTTGGTGTTTTTGCTAGTTCCAAGAATCCTCGATTGAGTTCAAAGTTAGTAGCGCAAGAGATTAGGGAGGAAGTTCGTAATAAGAAATTGTATTCACCGAGACAAGCTGTGAAATTTTTTGAGAAGTATGATGGGAGTAAAATCAGTTACAATCACGCTTGGCTTGGTATTGAGAAGGCTGGTGATGAGTTGAATGGAGATTACACATTGTCTTTTGACAAACTCAGGTCTTATGCTGAGGTAGCAAAGGAGAAAAACTCAGGAAGCGTCATTGATGTTGAGTATTGTGAGACGACTCATTGTTTTAGAAGAATATTTGTTGCATTTGATGCATGTATCAAAGGTTTTAACTACTTCCGTCCTTTGTTGGCACTTGATGGTACTTTTCTAAAGGGGAGGTACACACGAACTCTTCTGGGAGTCACAGGAAAATATGGCAACCAAGGGTAGTTTTATTTTTTAGTTTTTATGCACAGATGTACACATATATTTGGTAATCTGTTTGTGTTGTTGGCTTGAAACAAAGGCCAGACTTAAACAAACTACCATATATGTCTGATTTATTTGAATGACACAGAGTACATACCTTACATATTTGGTAATCTGATATTGTTGCTGGCATGAAACAGGGGCCAGATGACAAAAGATTACCATATATCTTAGCTTTAAATGCATGATACTGACTACTGATTTGCTCATATTTGGTAATCTGTTTATTTTGTTATTAGAGACAACATTTTTTTATGTTGTGTTTGTGTTGTTTTTTGTGGATTAGGATTATTTTTGGTGGTCTTTGGAGTTGTTGATTCTGAGAATGACGAGAATGGCTTTTGTTTTTGGGGAAGTTGTCGGGAATTCTATCACCTCGCCCGATTACATTCATTACTGATCGGCATTCCAGTCTTTTGAAAGGTAGTCCGCAGGTTTTCCCTAACGGACATCATGCTTATTGTTTGCAGCATTTGAAGAATAACTTGAGGGATAAGCTTACGGGCCGTTTGTTGAATGGTTTTAAGGAGCAAGTGATAAATCCGTTTTTTAACTGTGCATATGCACCAACTGTGTTAGACTTTGAGGAAGCTATATAGGAACTCTATACAATTGGCAGGGCAAAGGCGAAAAAATTTGTTGAATCATTGCCGAGAGAGAGAATTGGGCAAATGCTTATTTTCAAGGCAAAATATATGGAGAGATGTGTTCAAATGCAGCCGAGTCTTTTAATAAATGGATTTTAGAGGCGCGTCCCATATTGAGTGCGATTGACAAGATAAGGATTCAATTGATAACACAAATGTGTGACCGAAGGTAGAAGTAAAGGAAAATGAATGGGATTGTGTGTCATGAAATGGACGCTAAGTTAGTTGAAGCTTTCAGCAAAGGGAAGGTGTGGACCATCGCACAATCAAGTGAAGAGGTGTTTGAAGTTTTCTCTCTTCCAACGGTGGTTGTTGATCTTCAACATCTGCGTTGTACATGCTCTCGATGGCAGATCAACAGTTTCCCGTGTATACATGCAGTCACGACCATTCAAAAGTTTGGAAAACAAGTTACAAATTACTTAGATCTGTTTTTCACCATTGATGCTTATCAATTCACCTATGAGCTCCCAGTAAATCCTATCCCAACGCTTGGAGCTCCAAATGTGGTGAAAGACTCACATATAATTCTTCCACAAAAAACAAGGATGCCTCAGGGCAGACCAAAGATTCAAAGGATACAATTAAAGGGAGAAACGGTGTGGCAAATGAGGTGTTCAAGGTGTACAAAATTGGAGAAACACAATAGAAAAACTTGTAAAGAGGCAGTTGATTGAATTTCAAAAAAAAAAAATTGTATGAATTTTAACATTTGGCAATAGTTTGTTACTTGTTGAAATGGAGAGTATAAAATTTCATATTGTTTCTTTTGTTGTATGAATATATATATATATAACAGAGTAATCAAATTAGGCGGTCTAGACCAGCCATAAATCATGCATAATAATAAGGGCGGTAGAACCGGCCATAATAAAGACAATAATTGAAAGCAGTAATGAAAATGTAAAATTCAAATCATTGTATTGAATTGAAAGGCTTACTTGAAGCTACTGGTACATATGGGGGGAAGGAAGAGTTGAGAGAGATGGGTCGAGATATGAGAGGGAGAGCAGAGTTGAGAGAGAAGTAGTAGAAGAAGAAGTGTGGTAAAAAAAACCGATGCCTAACTACTGATCTTGAGAGTCCTTTTATAGAATAAGGAACTCTGTTTACAATTATTAAATCCCGTATTTGGCGGAGGGATAATTGGTCTTGCTGTTGTAGAGACCTTTACTTTTCGGTGGAAAAGTAGTGCCATCATTACACTTTTGACTTGAGGGGTTCTCTTTTGGAAAAGAAAGATATGATTCTTCTTTTGTCTTGGAGACTTTCTTTTGGTGGAAAAGAGTTGCTTCACATGCGTTGCTGTTGATGTTGGGGGAAAGTTGATCCCATAATTGCACTTTTGCTTTATTCTGTTGACATGGAGACCTTCTGTGTGGAAAATTTTGGTCCACTTGCAGGTGTTGGCTTCATAATTGAAATTGGTTCTTGCTGTTGATTTTGCTTTTGGAATTCTGGTGATAATGGAGTTAGGGGTCCATTGCATTGTTGATGTTTGCCATGGAATCATCCGAAAGATTATCCCAAAAATCGGTGTCGTCAGGATTATGATAATGATTTTCGGATTCTTGCTGGATATAATCTTCAAAAATTTGTACTGCTGTAGTGTTGCAGGTATGGAAACGAAATGGGACTTCCCCATAATAATTGAGGGTCCGAATCTTTTGGATTGGATCTTCACTAAATAATTTAAATTGATAAGGCTGGAGAGTATAAATATCATTATCTCCGATGTGACTAGCAATTTGATATGCAATATAATCTTGAATTTGACTGGATATTGGGTTGGAACAATTCCAGGTTGGAGTCTCACAACCCATTAAATGAAATTGGCTTGGAGTATAATGGGGGTTGTAATTTGGACTAGAGGTTACATGGATAATATGTTGGACTGGGATAATACAGATCTCCAACTAGAAGATAGAAGTCTATTAAACCAATTTTCGGTTTCAGCTAACAAATTATATGAATGGAACATAGATGGACTTAGTGAACAACAAATACTAGAAAAATTAAATCATATGTCTATGGTAGCCAATACTTATCTTAGCACTTTTGACCATACCCAACCACAAGTTGTAGATTTGTTAACCACAGGATTCACAGGGATGTTAAAATCTTGGTGGGATAAATACCTAACTAATGACTCAAGAACTGAAATTAGAAATTCAATACAAGTAGATGAAAATGGATTCCCAATATTTGATGAAGAAATTAATATGACTAGACATGATGGCATCAATACTTTAATATTTACAATTGTAAAACATTTTATAGGAACACCTAGTCATATTACTTCAAGAATCCATGACCAACTTAGTAACCTCCATTGTCCAACACTAAGTGATTTTAGGTGGTACAAAGATGTCTTTACATCTAGAGTAATGTTAAGAGACGATTGCACAAAATCATTTTGGAAAGAAAAATTTATCAATGGCCTCCCAAGTTTATTTGCACACAAAATTAGAGATGTTCTTAGCCAACCAACAGGAGCTATAGATTATGATAAATTAACTTATGGTGATATTATAAGTACAATTCAAAAAGAAGGATTACGTATGTGCATCGACATGAAAATTAATAGACAAGCACAAAAAGACAAAATCAAAGCTAAATATGAATTAGGAAACTTCTGTGAACAATATGGTATGCCTCCCATAGCCCCTTCTAGAAGAACCACCAAAACAACCTCCTCCACAAAACAAAAATATATCCCAAACAACAAATATATCCCAAAAGACAAGTATTATGATAAACCAAAACATAACAAATACAAAGACAAACAAAAAACAAAAGAACCTAAAAAACAAAATACTAAGAACGATATTACATGCTTTAACTGTGGCAAAAAAGGCCATTATAAGAACACTTGCAAGGTAAAAGACAAAATCAATCAATTAGAAATCTCAGAAACAGATAAACTAGCTATATTAGAAATATTCAAAATCTCAAATCTACATAATGATAGTAATTCTGATTACATAAACTCTTCTTCCGAGTACCATTCCCTTGATTCCAGTAATGAAGATGACCAAATAAAATTCGGATGTAACAATACATGCTGTCAACAACTCAATGTTATTACCAAAGATCTCCCTGAAGAAGAATTATTAATTGACCTAATCAGCAAAATTGACGACAATCAATTAAAACAACAATATATCAAAAAATTAAAAAATATGCTTAGTAACAAAAATAATGAACCAAAAATCACTAAACCAATTGTTAATCTAAATAAAACTTTAGAACGATTCCGTCAAACAAAAACAAATAAAGAATACAATATCAAAGAAAATATTGACATATTACAAGAAAAAATCACTATACTCCAACATGAAAACCAAAATTTTCAACTCCAAATAATCGAAATAAATAACAAATTACAACTTTTACAATTAGCAAAATCATTTAATGAAGACCCTCCAAAACAAAATACTCCTGAAATATTACAGGAACAAACCACAGTTTCAATAATTAACCAACTTCATATTTCGAAATGGCATACAAAAATCGAATTAATTATAGATGACTTTAAAATACAGCTTGTAGCTTTAATAGACACTGGCGCTGATCTAAATTGTATTCAAGAAAACATTATTCCCGCCAAATATTATCACAAAACCAATGATCAGTTATGTTCAGCAACAGGAAGTAAATTAAAAATTCGATATAAATTGCCTAAAGTTTTAATTCATCAAGACCAAACTTACTTCGAAACATCTTTTGTCCTCACCCAAAATCTGACTAATCATGTCATTTTAGGTATCCCTTTTATATCTCTTCTTTATCCATTTATTACATCCAACATTAATATAACTGCTTCACCACTTGGCAAACCAATTACATTCTCGTTTCTATCTGCACAGGATTCTACTTATTTAAATCAATTACAACATTCTTCCATCCATATTTAACAAATTCATTTTGCAGATGAAGAAGAACATGCACTTCGGAGAAATTTCATTACCAATTTTCGCACACGAATCTCAGCAAAAATTCCAATTACCTTGTTATCTAAGAAACATTGATGACACTCAGCAATGTCTCCTAGATAACATATGGAGTGCTACAAATGATCAACATCTAAAAAAATCCCTCGATGCATTAAGCATTTATTTTCAAAATCAAAATTTCTGTAAAACAAAACAATTTTTACTCTCCAATACCCAGGATGGAGTTTTCTCTAACCCATCCACATCTACTAATCCATTTCCTGTTTGCTACAAGAATTTACTTAGCAGGAATAACAAGCTCACGGATCACGTCAAGACGCTACAACAGCAAATCCAATACTTCAAAAGGCGTTCCTCTATTACCCCACTGGTAATAGCTGAGCATGGGCAGTCATCCCCACTGGATGATGGTGATAGCGTGTGTCAATTATTTTCCAAAACTTTAGCATTACCTAAAACAGCATCCTTATTACCAACACAGCTCCCCACAGACATTATTACCAACATCCAACACCAAGCACAACAACGCAGCCAACAATTTCATCAATTCCTTTTTCAAACATTGACCAAAATCGCTGGCCAAGACCCATTCCAATACCCTGAAATTCTTCCTGGCCTATCTTTTATTTGGGATACCCTTTATTACCAATATCCAAACTTAAAACAATGTCCAAAAACCAAACTCCATTGCCAACAAATCCCATTAGAAAGATCTAACTGTGAATGCAACCTCATTTATAGCATTCCCAAAGCATGTATTAATATGACCACTTTCCAAGATATTACTATCCCGTATGAAAACCAACAAGTCAAAATTACACCCATGACCCTCCTCGATTACGGGTTCCTTAAACAAATAATTTTTACACAGCCAGAACAAACCAACATCTTACCTCGCAGATTAGCCATCTGCATTCAAAACTGTTTTTCTATACCTTTCACAACCATTTGTCAAGCTATTATCCAAAGCAAAATGCCAGAATGGACATCTTTTGGTACTATTATCCCAGCCCAACATATTATCCATGTAACCTCTAGTCTAAATTACAACCCCCATTATACTCCAAGCCAATTTCATTTAATGGGTTGTGAGACTCCAACCTGGAATTGTTCCAACCCAATATCCAGTCAAATTCAAGATTATATTGCATATCAAATTGCTAGTCACATCGGAGATAATGATATTTATACTCTCCAGCCTTATCAATTTAAATTATTTAGTGAAGATCCAATCCAAAAGATTCGGACCCTCAATTATTATGGGGAAGTCCCATTTCGTTTCCATACCTGCAACACTACAGCAGTACAAATTTTTGAAGATTATATCCAGCAAGAATCCGAAAATCATTATCATAATCCTGACGACACCGATTTTTGGGATAATCTTTCGGATGATTCCATGGCAAACATCAACAATGCAATGGACCCCTAACTCCATTATCACCAGAATTCCAAAAGCAAAATCAACAGCAAGAACCAATTTCAATTATGAAGCCAACACCTGCAAGTGGACCAAAATTTTCCACACAGAAGGTCTCCATGTCAACAGAATAAAGCAAAAGTGCAATTATGGGATCAACTTTCCCCCAACATCAACAGCAACGCATGTGAAGCAACTCTTTTCCACCAAAAGAAAGTCTCCAAGACAAAAGAAGAATCATATCTTTCTTTTCCAAAAGAGAACCCCTCAAGTCAAAAGTGTAATGATGGCACTACTTTTCCACCGAAAAGTAAAGGTCTCTACAACAGCAAGACCAATTATCCCTCCGCCAAATACGGGATTTAATAATTGTAAACAGAGTTCCTTATTCTATAAAAGGACTCTCAAGATCAGTAGTTAGGCATCGGTTTTTTTTACCACACTTCTTCTTCTACTACTTCTCTCTCAACTCTGCTCTCCCTCTCACATCTCGACCCATCTCTCTCAACTCTTCCTTCCCCCCATATGTACCAGTAGCTTCAAGTAAGCCTTTCAATTCAATACAATGATTTGAATTTACATTTTCAATACTGCTTTCAATTACTGTCTTTATTATGGCCGGTTCTACCGCCCTTATTATTATGCATGATTTATGGCTGGTCTAGACCGCCTAATTTGATTACTCTGTTTCAATATACTTTAATATGTCTCTTAAGACACTCTCTTCCGCCCCCCCTATGGTAGTGAGTAGTGAGTGGGAGGTGGTTATGCTCTTGAAAAATAGTAATACCTGACCCTGACCCTGCATCAGAAAAAGAAAATTAGTACTCATAATTCATTGGGATCTTGAGAGTCTTGAAATAGAGAATCGAATGGATTTTGTTCTGGCGTTGAGGAAGTAGATGCTTCTGTGTCTTGACTCTGACTAAGCATGTCTGTAGCAATTTGGAGTAATGCTTTTCTTGCTTCTTGATTTGGATTTTGAGCAGCTTGCTGTATGAGTTGTTGAGCGAATTTGATTATTGTTTGATTGGGTGATTTTGGAGGTGGGGAGCTTGTAGTAGGACTATCAAGCTTGATGTTGGAAATCATATATGGTGATGGAGGTCTGTCGAGGATCTGGACTGGTTTTGGGACTTTTGTTTTGAAGTCGTTTTGGACTTGATCAATAACTTGCTGGATATTGAACTTATTCCACCATTTGACCAAGAATTGGCGGCAGACAAGATTATCGGAGATAACATATTTCCATCTGAAAATCCAAGCAACTTTATATTTTGCAATGAAGAGGAGGAGTTTAGGAAATTGATTTTGATGAGAGTTTAATTTTTGTTTGGAGTAGAAGTAATCAACTTGGTCATGAAGACTTGGTGGGATGATATCATTACTGGCACCCATTTGAGACCACCAGCGGAGAAACCAAGTAGGAAATGGAGAATTAAAATTTTGATCAAACTGGAAGAACCAAGAATGGGAGAATTTTGAATTTTCATGAAGTAATGCATAAGACCAAGCATTGATGTAATCATAATAATTAAAATATAAGTTATTATTTGGTAGTGGCTGGAGGTTGGAGGGATGACCCCAATCGGAAATACTGATTATTTTGTGGATGTAAAATGATTGGTAATTGATGACTTCATTATCTTTTGGGTCATAAACTTGTTTGAAGACAACAGAATGAGTATGCTCAAGAATGTTTTTATAATAAGAGATGGATTTGTCTGGATTGTGAGGAATAAAATGCCAGTTTTCCGGGAAATAATGTAGAGCAAGATCATTTGGATTTTTGATATGTTGAAAAGATGGTTCTATATAAAATAGGTTTTGTAATTGGGTTTTAGCAATGTAAATAGTTTTTGCTGGCATAATTGGCTGGGAAGAGGTTCCTATAATTTGGTTAACCGGGGTGTAATTTTGGGTAATTGGTGGGTAAGCTAATGAAGATCTAGACTCGTATTGGCTTTTTGGTGTTGGGTTAAGGACTTGGTATCTATTGACTAGCTCAATAGGTGGAACAGCCATAGTGCTAGTTGTGAGAGCTAACTGTTTTTGTGGTGTTGTTGCTATCTTGCTATCTTTTTTGTTCTTTTCTGCCATATCTGCAAAATTAATTTAATAAGAATTCCCGTGTTAGAAAATCAGGAACTGAATTTTGCTCACCTTTAATATATTCTATATCAAAGTGAAAAATACTTAATATTGATTGCCAGCGGGCAAAAATTTGTTTGCTAGCCACATTTTTTACATCTTGTTCTAAAATATGCTTAGCACTTTTGCAGTCAATTCGAATTAAAAATTTTTGGTTTAAAATATCATCTTGAAATTTAGAGATACATAATACGAGTGCCAAAATTTCTTTTTTAATAGTACTATAATTATTTTGCGTTTTGTTCCATATGCCTGAATAATATCTAACTATTTGTTCAGGAGAAGTTGAATTGATTTTTTGTAAAAGAATGCCTCCATATCCTATGTCAGAAGCATCTGTTTGTATTATTTTAAACGAGTTTGTTGTTGGAATCCCTAGACACGGTAATATTTTGACATATGTTTTGATCTGCTGAACAATATTAGTATGGGTTGGTGTCCAGGCTGGAGGATTGTTATTTAGTCTTTCAAATAGTGGTTGGCAAATTGGTCTGAGGTTTTTGTAAAATTCTGACACATAATTTAGTGATCCTAAAAATCTTTGTAATTGGTTTTTATCAGTAATTTCATCTGGAAATTTGTCAGCAAATTTGATAGCCCTATCAATTGGTGTTATAGTGGATTGATATATATTATATCCTAAAAATCGAATTTTTGTTTGAAATAGTTTAATTTTGGGGGCCGAAACTACTAAGCCATTGTGTTTGATGGTTTGTAGAAAGGATTTTAAATGTTTCCAATGTTCGTCTATTGTATTAGAAAAGACTAGTACATCATCAATATATGTGATAATAAAATGACTAAATGGATTGAATATATCATTCATTATATTTTGAAATTCACTAGGAGCATTTTTTAATCCAAACGGCATTACATTCCATTCATAATGTCCGAAAGGGGTTGTAAAAGCAGTTTTGTATCTGTCTTTTGGATGAATTTGTATTTGCCAGAATCCACTTTTAAGATCGAATTTTGAGAATATTGTAGCATTATGTAATCTATTAATGAGGTCTTTTTTGTTTGGAATTGGGTATCTAATCCATTCTAAGGCAGTATTTAGTGGTTTGTAATTGATAACTAGACGAGGTACTCCTCTTTCTATTTCAGCATTTTTATTGACATAGAAAGCTGGGCAAGACCAAGGTGATTTACTTTTTTGGATAATATGGTTATCAAGTAATGTTTGAATTTCTTGTTTACAAGTTTCCATTGTTTCAGGATTCATTTGAATGGGTCTGGATTTTGTTGGTATATTTCTTTCTTTGAAATCTTTGGTATAAGGTAAAGTAACTATATGTTTTTTGCGATGCCAAAAAGCACTGGGTATATTTGAACATATTTCTGTTTCTAATTGATTGTTGAATTTATCTATTTGTTGAATTAAATGAGTATTTGTAAGTTGTTCTTCTATTTGTTTATATTTTATTTCGTTTTGGAGATAGTTTAATTGTTGAGTTTTTTGTTGTATCAGTGTTAATTGTTTTAATTCTCGTTTTTCAGATGATTTTAGGAATTTGAAAGTTATTTCTTTTCCTAAGTGTGTTGTAGTTATACCAATATTATTTGTTGTGAAAGGGTATATCATACCAATAAAAGGTAAACCTAGAATTACATTATCTGTCATGTTTTTAACTAAAATAAAAAGATGTTTGAAAACATACATTATTTTGGCAAATATGTACTTTGGGTAATTTGTATTGAATATCCATTTGGCTACCATTGGCAGATACTAATTGTTCAATTGTTTTATGATAATATTTTGTGGGTATTAATCCTTCTTGAATACAATTCATATCTGCTCCAGTATCTACTAGCGCAACTGTTTCTATTTCCATATCATGAATTTTGAGGTTGATATAAGTATTCCATCGTTGAATTGAAATTATATCTGGTTCTGCTGGAAGATTGTGGATATTATTTTTATAGTTTTTTATTTCATTGATTCTAGAGTGACGTCGTACTTGGTTATACTTGGAGTTTTGGATATTCTCATCATATAGTTTGATATTCTCATCATATTGTTTTATTTTCTTAATTTGTTTTTTGACTTCTTTTATCTCATGTTGAAGTTCTTGTGAAGTAGTGTCACGTGTTTTGTTTACCTGTGTAATTACATTTAAAGTTTCTATTACTTGTTCTGGTTGTGTGATAATTTGACTGTTTGCCAGACTTGGGTCATTTTGATTTATGTCCTCATAATCCTGATTTAAGATTATAGGTTCTATTTTGTGAAGATTTGGTAATATTTCTTTCAATTTTTGAGTATAGAGTAATTTTAGTTTTGGATCTTCTAATCTACTGATTAGTTCAATTAGCATATCTTTGTCATTTAATTCAGGAATTGTTGTTGTTGTACATAATTCCTTAGTTGTCGTTTTATCTTTGTTAATATGTATATTTTCAATGTAATCTAGGAATTGAATATCCGTTTTATTTTGATTTAGCAAATTTTGCCATTGGGAGAAAATATGATATTGCTCCTTTTTAGTAAATAATTGTCGATAATTTTTTCGTCGCTCTATATTTGCTAAGGAATTAAATTCTTTGGATAATCTTTCACCATGGATAAAGAAATATGTGGAATCTAAAGGTTCATTATTTTCGTTTATCATTTTGTTATTGAACATTCGAAGTTGTGGTAGGAGTAATAGGAGTAGTTATGCAAGGTAAGTTATACCAAAAGAGTAAGAGTGTAGCGTATTTTATACCGTAGATAATCTGTATATTATCTCAAGTACTTGAATTGTTTAGTTTAATAATTTGACTGTTTATCTCCTACAAGGCACATACGCCACCAGGTACATACCCCATCCACACCCAAAACCGGCTACCCTACCTCGGGATTTACACACCTTAAAATGGGAACCTAGGAACCTGGGTGACCTGATGTAGCGTGGCAGTTCGCAGATCTACGGCCAAACTATTAATTAAACAACTACAAGCACTTGATAATAATGCACGGATTATTTGGAGTATAAGTGTACCCTACATCCTACAGCAAACCTGGTATAACCACCCGGCATAACCACCTCCTACTCACTACTCACTACTTGGCTCTGATACCATAGGGGGGGCGGAAGAGAGTGTCTTAAGAGACATATTAAAGTATATTGAAACAGAGTAATCAAATTAGGCGGTCTAGACCAGCCATAAATCATGCATAATAATAAGGGCGGTAGAACCGGCCATAATAAAGACAGTAATTGAAAGCAGTATTGAAAATGTAAATTCAAATCATTGTATTGAATTGAAAGGCTTACTTGAAGCTACTGGTACATATGGGGGGAAGGAAGAGTTGAGAGAGATGGGTCGAGATGTGAGAGGGAGAGCAGAGTTGAGAGAGAAGTAGTAGAAGAAGAAGTGTGGTAAAAAAAACCGATGCCTAACTACTGATCTTGAGAGTCCTTTTATAGAATAAGGAACTCTGTTTACAATTATTAAATCCCGTATTTGGCGGAGGGATAATTGGTCTTGCTGTTGTAGAGACCTTTACTTTTCGGTGGAAAAGTAGTGCCATCATTACACTTTTGACTTGAGGGGTTCTCTTTTGGAAAAGAAAGATATGATTCTTCTTTTGTCTTGGAGACTTTCTTTTGGTGGAAAAGAGTTGCTTCACATGCGTTGCTGTTGATGTTGGGGGAAAGTTGATCCCATAATTGCACTTTTGCTTTATTCTGTTGACATGGAGACCTTCTGTGTGGAAAATTTTGGTCCACTTGCAGGTGTTGGCTTCATAATTGAAATTGGTTCTTGCTGTTGATTTTGCTTTTGGAATTCTGGTGATAATGGAGTTAGGGGTCCATTGCATTGTTGATGTTTGCCATGGAATCATCCGAAAGATTATCCCAAAAATCGACTTGCCGGGTGGTTATGCCGGTTTTCGCAAAACTGTAAATATGCAATTTTTGCGAAAAACTGCTTGGATCAAGCCCTTCCCGGTATTTTTTTTCGAAGATTTCCCGCGTGGGCCTTGGAAAACACCTTTTGAACACATTGGACGGCTCGGATCGTCAAAAAAATATCGGGAAAAGCATCAAAACGCTTCAATCCGGGAAATCCGGGATCCTTGATAGGATAATTCGTGTATATATATGATAATCTGTTTGTTTTGTTGGCTTGAAACAGAGGACAGATCCCAACAAAGTAGGATATATATATCTGGGAATCTGTTTTTATCAGAGTACTGATGTTAACATATTATGTAATCTTTTGCATTTTTGGCATAAAACAGAAAGCGGAGTCCAACAGCCTACCATATATGTCTGGAAGAATGTCATTATTCAGATTACTGATATGAACATATTATGTAATCTGTTAGTATTTTTTACAAGAAACAGAGAATAGAATGCAACAGACTACCATATATGTCTGTAAATCTAGCAAGATAGACAATGCAGATGTGAACATATTATGTAATCAACACAACTTTAGGGCATGAAAATGGACAAATTCTGCACATATGAAGCATCATACTAATGTATTTTCTAAATTCTGCACATAAGTAGCATCCTATGATTACATTGCACCAAAAGTAATTACAACTAAATAAGAAGTAGCATCCTACGATTACATTCCACTAAAAGTAATTAAAACTACATAAGAAGTAGGGTCCTACGATTACATTCCACCAAAAGTAATTCTAATGCCAGACCTAACAACATTTGTTCATACAGCTGTGTCAAAACAAGACAAACTGTCATACATAAAATTCTGCACAAAGATAAAGCAACCACTGTACTCTTCAAAAGATTTTCAGTCAAGTAGATTTTCTTGGATCTCTCTAGAGTTCCAGTCAGCAATTGACTAAGATCTTGGTGGATCGTTCAAGAAGATCTTTACCAAATGAACTTTGAATACAGAAACATCATCTTTACTAATTGATGGAGGGATTGGCTCTTGATATGCTAATTTCGTCATTATGTAGTAGACAATTATTTCATAATCAACCCTGCAGATTTTTGTAGATAGCAGTTAAAAAGTGAAGATTATAGGAGGTTTTTTTGGTCGTTGTATTATGTTAAGAATTTACAATGAGTGGAACGTACGTTGTTGCAAATTGCTGTGGCACATCTAGAGCCGAGGTGATTGGAGCATTAAAATTATGGCTTCGAAAGATTGTTGTCAGAGATGAAAAGAGGTTGAAGGATGGTTACCTTGTTTTCTCGGCATGCCTCTACCTCATGAAAGATTCAACATAGGTTTTCTGCATTTTCAAAACAAAATATTACTGTTTGTGTTATTGTTTGAATATGGACTATGAGAATACAAATAAATGTAAATGCATTTACCACAGAGATTGCATCTTGTAGATATGGATCAAGGCCATTTCTTTTCCTCATGGAATTGTAGTGTTTTCATTCCTGCTCGTGGACATCATAAAAAAGAATAGTGCTTGCGACCTTAGATTGCATTGTAGATGGTGTTGCCCCAAGCGTAGGGCTAGGTATCGCATAGCATAATAACCGGTAAGACCGGGTCGAATCCACATGGACCGAATGCACCTTGCGTGATGGTTGACTTGCGAGTGAGGTTTTTAGCCTTAAAGCGGCAAATTGATTTTTGTGGTTTGGTTGATGGAATTCTCTCGACTTCGAGAATGACTCGGAAGATTAAAAAGACTAATTAAACTAAGGCAAAGGCTAGGGGCTTTTTAACGACCATGACAAGGGTTAATCCGTTCCTCTCTTGATTACCGGCTCGGGACATCGTCAAATGCTCCCGAGCGGAAGATTTAGAGCTTAAAACCATTTGACTAGAAAAGGTGTCTAACAAAGATGTTTTTTTATTCTTTTGGCAAACGTTTAAATTGACATCGCCCTAAGTATCACACGTGCCAAGTAGTCAAGCTCTTGGCTACGTGTGATCAAAGGGATTAACAAACTCAAACTTTGGTACATAAAATCAACCCTAACTCTTTGATCAACAAATATGTATGCTTTATGACGAGGAGAACGGATTAAACCCGAGTCATGGAGTGTTAATAACCCCATGACTAAGCCTATGTAAACTACTCACAGATTATACTAGGAAAAATGACTAGAAATTTGAAGGAAATAAAGAACATGACTTATGCTCCTAAAAACTGATTTTTAGTATTAATCCTAAGTTTGCCTACAACATTAATACTTGATAAATCAACACACAATACTTAAATACTAGGGTTTTCAAAGGAAATAACTAGAAAAGCATGAAAATGAAATACTTGATAAAAACGAAAATAAACTAGATATATAGAACAATCTAAGGACGATGAACAAGTTTAATACACGACAAAATAACGGGAAATGAAGACTTACATGGGAAACATAGAGAGAGAAAGCTTCAACTCTCTCCAATGGAGGAGAGAGGGGAGAGCAACTAAAAGAATAAAATGAAGGGTTGGGAGAGAAGAGAGAGAGGAGAGACGCTATATCATCTTATTTCTCTCTCCACAAAATATCTAAAAAGCTCACACAATTAAGCAAAACTTGTCGTAAAAGGAAAGTCCAAAAAGTGCTTCAAAAATGATCCCCGGACATAAGTGGATCGATCCATCCAAAAGTGTCTGCTCAGACAGATTTTTTATCCAACTTCGCGGGCACGCCCCCGGCTTCATCCGAACTCGGAATGAGACGATTCTTAAACTGTTGGAAAGCTCTATGAGTTTACTTTCAAACCCAATTGACCTCATCTTCATAGCCTATGTATCTTGAGAGAAATGAGCATTTTCCTATAAGTGTGTCGGATTTCTTTGAGGCTCATAGCTCCAGATTTCTTGTTCCTTTGTTCCGGGCCTTCCTTGAACCTTCCAAAGCTTCTTGAATCGACTTCTAAGCTCCGTTGATGTCCTCCAAGGTATTGAGGGTCCTTGGGTACTTCTGGATACAACCGAAAATTATTTGGAGCTTTGAACACGCCTTTTGGCTCCTATTTCCTGAAATTCATCAAAAACACACCTCACGCAAAATCACTCGTACAAAGCCAAAATATGCAAGTGTGTGTGATAAAATTGAGCTAGATAAGCCCGGATATCTACAATATTAGGGCTTATCACACCCCCCCAACTTGAACTTTACTCGCCCCGAACAAACTAAACAAATGGAAACAAACTAAAAAAGGATACGTCTTTTAAACCCCCGGGCGGCCCCGGTAGAATGAGTGAAGTCTCGTGAGGGTTTTCAGCAGTGATCACCCACAAAACAAAAAGGAATCAGATACTTTAAATGTAACTCATACCCAACCGACAACCTCACATAGTACCACAATGTCTGTCATGCAAGTCAATGGCAAGATATTTCATTCATAGAAAGAGTTAAGCAAGGGAACTTCATATCCAAACTTAGCACAAAAATCAATCCTCTCACCTATTGTCGGATAGAGAATTCTCACGTGGCATGCGTGTAAAAGGAAACCTCACATAGAAATTCACCAATCCTGCAAACAATTCACACACCATTGATAGCTCGGTATTTCTTTAAGCACACCCCTTCCCTTTATTCAAATGAATCTTTTTTTTTTAAGTGGTCGTGCAATGCCCGGACCTCTCGGGCTTTCTAGTTGACCCCTTTAGCCAGCATTAGGTCGGCCATCCCCAAGCCAAATGGCCTTAGGGCGCCAGGTTTTGAGAGACCCTTCAGACTTAATTGCTCGAGTCGAAAAGGCTTTATGGTGAGGTCCAAGCTAACCACATTCAACAATGCCTTCACGAAGCCTATCCATCTTTTGACGCGAACAATGCAGTGGGAACAAACCCCGATTGCCCGGTTACTCAATGAATGCCCGGATAAACATTAACAATACAACATGTATCATCTTTTTTTTTTATTACAAAGAAAGGGGCTCCAAATATTCCACAGACAAGTTAATTCACACCGAGAAATCAATGACACGTGAACCAATTTCGAAGCTACTGAATGCCCAAGCGGGACAGTGCTCGTGCAAAAGCACGAATTCAAGTGCGCATACGCTATCCAACTATAGGTAATACGGCTTAACCAAGTGCACAATTCACCCAATTAATATGAACTGATAAAACCGTTATATGAATTGTGCTTAGTACCTAGGAAACCAAACACATAAATAACTGGAAAAAATTATTGCATGAACGAGTCTCAAAATTCATACAACCACGTTCGAATAGAAATACCCAAAATCAAAGTATAAACTACATTACTCGGAAAACAAGCTTCATCTACACCCTAGGAGAGGGTTTAGCGGGCCTCGGAGAGGGTTTAGCCGGCCATTGGAGAGGAAGAGGTCGAGGGTTTGATTCTGTTCGCAGCTACCATTGATCGCCCAGTGCTCTCTGTTCTCTGCTGCATTGTCCGAAGTCCCTCAGCACCTGTTCTCGTGCGTGATATGTGCCTCGGTTTGGCGCAGCTTCTGTCTTTATTTTTCTAAACCAACTCTCTCCCCCTCTGAAGCCAAAAACCCTCCTTTTTAATATATTGGTGCTGCCGACTTCTTTTTTTTCTTTTTATTTCCTCTTACCATTAACCATATTCCCAAGTCTGGCCAATGCAAGTAGACCCCAAAACAACTTGCTGCCTTCAAATTGACTTGGGCCCCACCAAGGCTTCATATCACGTCCAAGCTTAACAAATTCATAACTAAATTAATCCCCCAGGTATTCACTTCTACAAATCTGTAATGTCAAAGCAATGGTGGGCACACACAATGGAAATTAATTCGGTGCTTCTCTAGCTTTCCATGCACCCATCGAATCCAGCGGCAAAAATAGTCTTATTAATATGATTATCGTCAAAACACTTGCAATTCAAAAATATAGTGTCACGCCCCAAATTGGGAAACATGACCGGCCGTGAACCAGGAGACAATTCCTGGAACACGAAGCCTAAACAAAAATTATTTATACAACCCGAAATAATTAGAATGAAACCTTAATAATAAAATTAAAATGTGAACCAAAACCAACAATTTTGTAGCAAGTGAACAATATCCCAAATTCTCCATACTCTAAATTTATTAACAAAAATTTTAATTAAACAAAAGTGCGGAAGCTGATTGACCTGACTAAAAGAAAATAAAAATGCAATTGCCCTAGAGGTCCAAATGGTGGGTCCCGACACTGTCTCGGAATCCACTATTATGCTCCATCAACTAACCTGGAAAAAAAATGTGGAATAAATCCGTCAGTCGAAAGCTTAGTGAGTAGTTAAGCATGTTAAGGGTAAAGAATTCGAAGTGGCATACTTTTAACAAACGATATTCGAGGCTGCAAAGAAATGGTTTCAAATAATTATGGTTGGTGGCTTAACGAGTAGTATGAAAGAGATGAATATTTGATTAGCGAATAACAAGAACAATAATCGATTCACCAAAATATGCGTTGAACCAATCAGCCTGTCCAAGAATTCCAGAACGACAAACAACAATAAATTGGAGTCTCAATCAAATTATGTGGGAACCATAATAATAATAACCATTGCCAAAAGCTAAATATTTTCTCAGGGCTTAGCCCGTTAGATCCAACACCGTACTCAGAGTCACCTCAGGATGGCGCCTGAGTCTTTTCCCTAAGCCGATCCGGAATAGGGTCACAGGGTATTTCACAAGTCTTTTCCCTATCCGTTGAGCAATAGAGTCACAGGGTATTTCACAAGTCTTTCTCCCTAGTGGCCAAAGTCACCGCAGGATGGCGTCTGGGACTTTCCCTTGGACTTTCACAAATATATACATGGTCCCAATTTTCGGAGATATTATGGAATCAACGAATGACTAATAAGGAAATTAATATCAACCAATCAACTGCAAATATTTTCAATTAACCTTGTATGCCAAAGGGTACGTCAATCATCAATAAATGTTCAATGAACAAGATAACATTTATCCATCACAACAAATAAAATAATCTGTCAAGAATCGATAGGCTCAAGAGGAATCCAAACGAAGGGATCGCATGCTTAACCACTCACCTCGATCAAAACGATAGATCACAAAATGCAATGCTCGAGTACTTGGCTAGTCTGAATCACAAATCAAAGGTACACATATAAAACTATGAGTAAATACATAACTGGCTATGAAAAATAAGACTACAACAATTCCTAATAATCTGATGGTTAAATGTCGACTATTATACTATAATTAAATACTTAGTCCTAAAACTAAGGCCGGAAAACTTAATCACCGACCAACCCACTGTTAATAGATCGAAATCTAACTATATAATATACTGTAAACTTACAAAATAAATTAGGAGAAATGAATCAAAAGAAGACAAGGAGAAGACTTAGTTATAGAAGTAAAGAAAGAACGTGAACTAACCAGCCCGATCGTTGAAACTCTGTTCCGGAATCCGAAACCCACCAAGAAACTCTACTGCCGCTTCTCTCTTTCTTTCTCTATTTAGATATTGGAATAAAAAGAACCCTAGCTTAATAACAAATAATTATAGCAATATGTATATAAAACTGCAAATTAGTATAATACAAATTATTAGACAAGTAGCCCCAAAACTATGAAGTTTAATTTAAAACTAAAAGTGTTAGTTATTTATTTTTTTGAAAGTCGTTAAAAAGAGAAAAATGGAAGAACTGATTATTTATATCAAAATAAACTTCTTTTCTTTTTTTCTCTTTTTAAAAAGTTGGGATGTCACACATAGCATTTAACTCCGAGTAATAATATAAATGGACTTAGCGAGCATAAATTAAAGGGCACTACTATGAACATTTGTGAGCCTATCAATATGGTAGTCTGTTGGAATGTAGGCTCTATTTCAATCGAACAAAACACACAAATTATATAATAAGCAACATTTTTTTGGTGAATTTATGCAATGGAAGTGTAGGTTATGTGATTTTACTTACTTTGGATCATCATTCTCGCAATCACATAGCTGATTCAATAACTCCTCGTCTTATGGCGACATCAATTTATACAACCTGGACATATGAGGCCTCCATTCTCTTCTCTTGGTTGCTTTCTTCTTGTTTCCTTTCTTGTCATCAGGGTAGACGAAATCCTCTAACCTCTTTACCGTTCTTGTGTTTGTTTTCTTCACTCCCTTTACAAGAGAAGACGGGTCAACTTGGTTCTTCTCACTCTTTACTGGATTGTTATCACCCAATATTTTCGTGAATGCTCCAATGGTTGTCCTCTCCACTTCTTCATCTGGCACCATTTCATCCTCAAGTCCACCTTGTTGTTTCTCTTCTTCCTCCTTTCCAACATCTTGATTTTTCTGTTTTTATCAAAAAAATGTTAACTGATAAGTTATCTATGTTGTTCCTATGGACGTGAAAGGAAAAGAAACAAGCATATACAAACAGTGTACCTTGTATTCTTGCGTAACATTGTGGGTCTCCAAGTCGTCAATATTGTCCAATAACTCATCTTTTTTTTCTTCTTTCTTTTGAACTTGATCATTCAAAATGTCGTTAGCAACCAACATGCATCCAATCTCCGATTCCCTGTTGATAATCTCACCCTGCAACACCTGATTCTCACCCTCCAAGACTTGCTTCTCAACGTGCACAGACTCGACTTCAAATCGAAGGTCAGCAATCGTTTCATTTTCGAATGCACGTTGATGAAAGGTATCATCCCTCTGCTGTTCAAGCATTGATTTTCCGAAGCTGAACATTCTCTTCTTTCAACCTCTTAACTTCATTTCGGAGCGTTTGATTGTCTGTCTGTAGCTCCGTATATGCATCCCTAGGGCGGTCCTTGTTATCCACCTCCTGCTCAATGTTTGGCTCCTTGTCAGCCAACTTTACACCCTCCTTGTCATCCTCCGGCTCGTGTTTCGCAACCTCAAAAAATTGCAACAATTGTTTCTCTTCATCAGTTGGCACCAACTTTGAGTCTATCACCTGCAATGACAATACATCAAACTTCTTGATATAATTCAGATTGAATAGGAAGTACTTATGCACGAATAAGCTTACATTTTTCGGAGCAAGAGAGTGCAATGGAGTCTTTTCAACAATTCAGTTACGTCACTTCGCCTCCATTTGTTAAAGCTTGGGAAGTCTATTGGAGCTCCTTTCTTCAGTAGAGTTGTATGCTCAGATAGCCAATACTGTTTTTGATGAAAATATAAATTAATTTGACATCCAAAATTTGCAACAAAACCAGTGATACACATAGGGCACACACCAAACCCCAAAAATCAGTTGAACAAACTAAACAGATATGGTAGTCCTTCAGACTTGCAGATCACAGATAGCAACAGATTGTGTAATCTAATCATTAAATATCACAACTAATAATAGCCAGATATGGTAATCTTCCAGATTTTCAGATTATTAATACCAAGAAAAAGCCGTAGCTATTCAAATTTGCAACAAAATAGGATAAACTGGTAATCAATGGACAACCAAACCAGTGACCAAGACATAATCATATATGGTAGTCTTTCAGACTTCCTGAACACATACACCAACAGATACCCAAAGTTAATCATTTAGTATCACAACTGATAACAACCAGATGTGGTAATCTTTCAGACTTGCTGAACACAAACAATAATAGATGACCAAATCTAATCATTTAGTACCACAACCAAGGTTCTGAATCTCGTACCGGACAGGGTACCGGTTTTCTTATTGGTACGGTACGGTACCGGTACCGGACAGGTACCGTTTCGGATTTAGCGGTACTACCTGTATATATATTTATATGTATATATATTTATATATATATAATCAAAAAAATTCCTAGTATCACCTTTTTTTTTGTAGTTAATTATATCATCCATGAACTATAATAAGACAACAAATATCATAAAATGGCCTTCAAACTAACAAATAAACGTTCCAAGTGCACAACACAACAACAAAATAAACGCAAAGTTTTCGAAAGACACACAAAGTTCTCCAAAATGACACACAAAGTTCTCTAAAAGAGACTTAACAAGCACATAAAAGAACACATAGGATGTCATTCTTCAACATCTTCAACATAAATATATGGATCATTTTCTCCTCCAATATCCCAATTATATTGGGACATATTCTCGGCTGGAAAATCATCATCAGCATCATCAAAGATAGGTGGATCATCCAAAGTCAATCCTTCTAAAGATGGTGGTTCAATAATCTCCCATGCAATATCCTCATCATCATCAAGTAGACTAGGTTCTTCATACACCCAATCATCCAACACATCTATGTTCTCAAGACTAATCGGATCAAGTGCATCTTTCCTTCGCTTTATAAATCTACAGAGGAATTATCACAATTCATAAGATCAATATTCGAAACAATAATTATAAATTTAGCAATTTTTTTTGAAATAATACCTTTCTCGAAGTTTCAAATTATAGCGAACGTAGACTAAATCATTGAGTCTTTTGTGCTCTAGTCTATTTCGCCTTTTTGAATGGATGAACTCAAACGTGCTCCAGTTTCTCTCACATCTAGTTGCACTACAACATTGACTAAGTACTCGAACAGCAAACTTTTGTAGATCGGGGCAATCATTTCCGAATTGCTCCCACCATGCAACTAAAAAAATTAAAAACTTGTCCATTAACTAAACAAAATTTAGCAACTTACGAGATATAAGATTAACTACAAAATTGAAATAGGCATCTCATAGATTTTAAAGATATATAAGGTTACCTGGATTTAGTTTCTCTCTTTGACGAATAGCGAGGGCCATACCAAAGTCACCTGTTGACTGCTTGTATTCCTCCATTTGTAGACTTGTCAAATCTTGTGTACGATTATCCGGCACCAAGACTATAAGAGCTTGAATCATTCCTCGAACAACTTCCGTTTTCTTTGTAAAAGAGGGCTTAAAATATGTCCCAGGATTGAGAAAACAACCTACTGCATGAAAAGGGCTATAAAGCTGCTTATCCCATCTAGCATCAACCACTCTAGTGTATGGGGTATACAGAGATAGTCTATTGTTAAACCTCACTTTAATTGCCTCTTTCACCTTATCCATTGCTTCATACAAGTACCCCATGCAAGGCTTTTCATCACCATCCGTTAGACGAAGAACCCTCACCAAAGGTTCACTAACTTTCACCACAAGTTGACATTTTGACCAAAACTCTCTATCCTCCAATATAATTTTAACAATTTCTTTCCCCCCCTTCTCTTTAGCATATCGAGACCCAAGCCATTTGTCACTAGTGAACATTTGTCTAAGCTCCTTCTTGAAATTCATGATGCATTGAATACTTAAAAAGTTTGTAGCAAACCTTGTGACACCGGGACGACACAAGTCTCTACCATTTGTGAAGTCTTTCCTCATTAAGTTCACAACCCATGCATGATTATAAATGTATCGAGTTATCTACAAAAGTAAAAATCACAATTATTAAGATCCGTAGTCAAAACATACTAAATTTAATTGAGCAACATTCATAAATTCTTAAATCTAAATCATAAGTACCTTTTTTGCTTTTTGGATGGTAGCATCTATCTCCGGAAAGTGTTTAGGCTTTGCAAAATTCTCCAACATCAAGTCCAAGCAATGAGCCGCACAAGGAGACCAATAGAAGCATCCGTAAGTCGCTTGCAACATCTTTCCCGCCGCTTTGTAAGTAGCATCATTGTCCGTGGCAAATTGCACAATGTTTTTCGGCCCCACTTCGTCAACAATCTCTTCAAAAATAGCTAATAATACATCTGCAGTCCTACCAATCCCCGACATATCCTTTGACTTCAAGAACATTGTCCCTTTAGGACAATAAACTAGAAAATTTATCACCGGCGTTTGATTTTGGCTCGTCCATCCATCCGACATAATTGAGCATCCATAGGTTTTCCAACATTCTTTCATTTCATCGAGATACTCTCTAGTTTCACGAACACATTTATTCAAAAGAGGGCATCTCAAGTCATGATATGATGGACCCTTGAAACCCGGCCCAAGGGATACCATTGCATCAATCGCCGGTTGATAATATGGAGATAAAGTTGCATTAAATGGAATGTTAGCATCATACCACCATCGAGCAATCGCGATTCTTGCTTCATCAATAGCTTCTTTAGATGACAATGCACTTTTTATGGAAGGTTGGGCACCCGGTGTTGTTCTTGGAGCAAAAAATCCACTTATTTGCCTTCTTTTCTTTTTCGTTGCTTCATCGGACATTGTTTTCTCAATTAAACACTCCTCTTCATCACGCTCATCATAGGATGGTCCAAGTCCTACATCTTTGCTCACTCTTTCCCTTCTTTCTTTTTCTTGCTTATACTCTTCAAGCACTTGATTCATTTGCCATTTAACATCCAACGACACTTTTTTACAAGCTTCAACTTCCCCTTTAATCCCAGCAAGATGTTGTTTTAAACGTGTGATTCCACCACCTTTAAGATGCTTCTCACAAAATGTGCAAATCGTGTTGTTCTTTTTTCCGGGTACCAATCTACCATAAGCCCAAGCGGGGTCATCGGACTTTGTAGGAGCTGAGGACATTGATGGAGCATGGCTAGAAGCATGATCACTCATATTGAATAACATGTAATCAAACCATCAACTTATCACTCATATTGTTTACTCATGCATTCATATTAATTTCTGGGGTGTTAGCTAGGTTTTTTAGATCAGACAAATCAACAATATAGCCATTCAAAATGTGGCCTAAGCTAAAAAAATCGTAAAGAGGCAGACTTGATCACAATTAACAACCCCAAACCATTAAATTTGGGGAAAATGATGAATGGGTACATTTAGACATTTCATCAAACACCCTATGAGCGTATAAATATTCTACCAAGCAAGGCACAATCTTGTCGTAATATATCCCCAATACATCCCCAACTATCTATCACAACAGGCATATGAAAGCTACCAGTATTTACTAACCAAATTTATTTAATTTTTTTGAAATGGAACCAACTTTTCAATCCTGCCATAAAATGCTATTATAAGAACTTCAACAAGATCATTGAGTACTTGTCCTACCCTACGAGCATCTAAATTACACTAAACTCAACAAAATTGATCGAGTTTTGGCAATGAAAAAAAAAAGGATTTTTAATAGACCTATTGAGGTCCTTTTGTTATATTCATAGTTAATTATGTCAACGAATTTGATCCGAAAAGAGAATTCCAATTACTAAATTAAAGAAAATAATGAAAAAACCTGGTTTTCCTTGAATCTGCTCAATCCACTTAGAGAAACCCAAATCATCAACGCCAGTTTCCGATTCTACAAGAATATAAGCACACACTGTTAATGGTGTTGCAGATACGACCCACGGAGAAAAAATCAACAAATAAAATAGATTTTTCCTGCTGTGATAGATAGTTTGGTTGCCGGAGAGGTGGCAGATCGGCAGCCGTGTTTTTCTGAGGGGAGCGTAATATGTAGAGCCGCAGTAGGGTTTACAGGAGAAAGGGGAAAACGTGAGAAGTGAGGTTTTATATGAAGTTTGTTTCGAAAAAATTACGAAAGTGCCATCTGCAATTTCTCGGCCGGAATGGCCGGTACCTTGGTACCGTCCGGAACCTGCCGGTATTGGCCGGAATTAGGAACGGGACGGTATTACAAGGTTTGGTTACCGTTTTCATACAAATTCGGTACGTACCGGCCGGTACGGTACGAGATTCACAACCTTGATCACAACTGATAACAACCAGATATGGTAATCTTTTAGACTTTCTGAACACAAACACCAACAGATAGCCAAATCTAATCATTTAGTATCAAAACTGATAACAACCAGATATTGTAATCTTTCAGACTTGCTGAACACAAACAACAAAAGATAGCCAAACCTAATCATTTCGTATCATAACTAATACCAATAGATAGCCGGTAAGCAATGAACACAAACACAAACAGATAGCCAAATCTTATCTAATTTGTAGGTATGATATGAGAAAGCATAGAGATTATTACCAGAAGTCCCACAACACATCCGCCAACATTTTATGGTTCCTTGGTGTCTGTAGACACTAAAATTTTGACACGATTTAATCGCCGTCCAAATTAATTGAGACAAATAAAATTGTCTAGATTAATTAAAGTCAAAGCCTTCAAATAAATTTGGGTCCTCCAAAATTATGGGCTCAATCCATTTAAGATACGGTGAATGCCAAATTAAAGTGGGCTAATTCAAATTAGCCAAATGGGCCCACGAAAATACAAGCTCAGTCATGGACTTGACCAGAAGAAGATGGGCTAACTTATTTAGCTGAGAGGGTGACAAAATTGGGCCAACCAAAAGATACGGGCCCAGTCAAATTTTCTTTGGGTCAAAAAGAATAATTCTAATATATATTTATATATTATGATTTCTTTAACATTGACCTAAGTTAATTTCCATAAGGAGAGGGAAAATTATTCTTATTTGGAAAGAAATAAATCAAGGAAGATTTTTCCAAGTTAAGACATCTCTCCTTGAGCCTGGCATTCTACAAGAGCTCTCAAGCAATTCCCCAACAACTTGCGAAGAATCATCAAGCACCAAGAACAACGTGCCAATTTCTTCACAAATTCATCACCCAACAACTCAAATCCTTCAACAAATCAAGGTCATCTTCAAACACAAGAATACAAGAGCAACAATTTGCAAAGAATCATCAAGCGCCAAGAACGTGCCGATTTCTTCACAAGTTCTTCATCCAACAAATCATTCAATAAATCAAAGCCATCTTCAAACTTTGTTCTTCAGTTCATTCAACTTGAAGATTCAAAGAAAGCTATCGTTTGTGCGATTCAACAACAAGCATTCAAGCCGTTGAAACGTACCGGAGATCGAATCAGAGGATTTTTTTTGTTCTTTTACCGTAAAAAGAGTATTAATTAGAGATTGTACCCCTCGCATTCAAATCGAATTAATAAAAATATTATTTTGTGCATCTTTTTCTTGTCGTAATTGCAGGACTCGAATTTGTGTGTTACAGTGTCCAGTTCTTTAATCAAAAAATCTGTAATGTATGTCGACCACGCGTACAATGTGCTGGTCTCTATGTCTTCAACAAATTCCAAGTAATTCCAACTTAGTCTTGATGTGGTGTTTGGAAAAAGAAAAAAAAACTGTAGCTAGGAGGTATAGAGTGAGCACACGCGCCACATCATTTGCATCTTGTGGCCTATTCTTCTTCACAGCTTTGTTAAAGTAATTCCTCAAACTAGAAATAGTTATTATCCTTTCACCCGTGGAGAAAATTTGATCAGTAAACCTTGTATTTGGTTTCTTTAGTTGTGGCGCCAGTCTGATTCTATTGGGGTCGGATTGCAGTTCAAATATATGGGTCATCTCATTTTCTGTTAGCTTAACTGTTTTGCTCCCCAATTTGAACCTTCCACCATGACCTTGATACTGATTCACCAATTTCAGAGTTTCAAAATCACTCTTCTTCACATAGCTCTCATCCATCAGGTTCTCAATAATACAAAGAAGAAGATTACCAAATGGTGTTTTAATCTCCTCTTTTTGCAATGTGGAGAACTCTATTTCCCTTACAAGTTTTACCAAACTAACTAGGTTGGACCTGTAAGAAATTTGCATAGAAAAACATTAAGCAAAACATTAGATATGTCAAACTAACTAGGTTGGACTGCAACAGACTACCATATATGTTCATTATACAGAGTAGTAATATAGTAATATTTGGTAATCTGTTTGTTTTGTAAGGCATGAAACAGAGGCCAACTTTCAACGATTACCAAATATGCCTGAAAATCTTGTATTATACAGACTTCTTTATTGAGATATATGGTAATCTCTTGATGTCATTGGAGTGAAAATGAGGCAGATTGCAACAAACTACAACAAACAGTTGATTATGTGGAATCATACAAAGTACGAAAAACAATGCTAACCTGTATTTAAAACCACCTTCTTTGACCTTCACGTCTTCAACCTTCTCTTCTTCAACAACTGTTTTCCCTTTCCTTTTCTTCTTCACCTCTTTCACCTTCACATCTTCTTCACTATGTGTTTTAGATTTTTTTGACTTCTTCCCCTTTGGTGTTTGAATAGGACTTGGATGCCTCCTCTTTTGTCCCTTTGTTTTGCTCACACCCTCCATTGCTTCTGATTTTCTTTTCTCAATTGGCTTCCTCTTTTGCATAGGAGTAGGGTTTTTTGCACTAACCTGCATGGATTTGCAGTTTTCAGATTTTGAAATGACACAGATAATCTAATTTGCAGGTATTTTGGTAATGATACAAGTTGAAACCAGAATAAAACTTATAGAGTATAGAGATTGTGAGTTAAGAAACCTTTTCTTAGAACGGGCAGACTTTTTTTGGTTTAGCATTCATCTTGTAATGGTAACCATAGCGTTCTTCTTGTTGCTCTTCTTCTCTTCCTCTTCCTCTTCTTCTTCTTCTTCTTCTTCTTCTTCTTCTTCTTCTTCTTCTTCTTCTTCTTCTTCTTCCTCATCCATCTCCTCCTCTTCCTCATCCATCTCCTCCTCCTCATTCTCATCCTCGTCCTCCTTCTCCTCCTCATCTTCTTCATTCTCTCTTTCCTTTTCTTTTGCCTTTTCTCTGCCCCTTGGCATTTTATGTTTTTTAGACTTTTTAACAAATGGTGATGTCCTACCCGTCTTGTCTGCCTTCTTTTTTGGACTTTGAAAGGCTTCTTTTCTTTGTACTTGGGTGGCAGATCTTGTTGTTCTTTTGGACGGACTCAACTCTTCTTCTTTATCTTTTGCGGCTCTCTTCTTTGGACTATGGACATCTTGTGTTTGCTTTTCCGTTTTGTCTGTTCTTGCTCTCTTCTTTGGACTCTTTGTTTCAGTCTCTTAGTCTGCTTTCTTCGTCTTGATCTTCACTTTCTTGGAGGAATTGTTGCTAATGGCTTAGATGCATCATGTAGTACATGTACCAATTCTAGACCTATTGATTCTGTTGTTTTTTCTGCCACTTCTTGACTTGTTGATTCACTTGATTCTTCTGCCACTTCCTGAAACTACAGACTATGATATTAATTTGCTGAAATCACAGATTATCATATCTAACCATAAAATGTAACAACTGATAACATCTAGATATAGTAATCTTTCACACTTGCTGAACACAAACACCAACAGATAACCATATTTAAACATATTGGCAACAAAATGGCCAAATACGTAACCAAAGATATGGTAGTCTTTCACACTTGCTGAACACAAATACCAAAAGATAGCAATATCTAATGATAGTATTTCAGACTTGCAGAACACTAATAGAACAGATATCCATATCTAATCATACTTTGAATAAGCAAAAAATGGCTAAACATGTAACCAAAGGAATACAAATATGTTAGTCTTTCAGACTAAATGAGCACAAAAATCAACAGATAGCCACATCTAATCAGATGGGAACAAAAATTGGCCTTACAGGTGAGCAATGGAATACAAAACCTTAATACAACAGATAACAAGTAGCAACAGATAGCCATATCTAATTGTTGTTGTAACAAAAAGCAATAGATAGCCAAATCTAATGATAGTTTTTCAGAGTTGCAGAAAACTAATAGTAACAGATAGCCATATCTAATCAAACAGAACATTAATGCAACAATATAATTTGAATAACAAACAGATATAATGCACTTTCATACTTGGACCAAAGGTGCCAACAAAAGGGGCCTTCAGACCAACTTTCATACAAAAAACGTCCAAACAAAATCCTAATTAGCATGGTAAACGGAAAGACAGTAAAACTACGAAATCAACTACAAACACCAACCCTAATAAGTAGAAAAAGAGTAGATAACACTAAAGAACAAGTAATGAACAACAAAATAGTGGTTAGACAATGTAGAGAGGCAAGCAAAACCCTAAACAGTAGATTGTATTAATGGAACACAAGTTGGTACAAATAGACTACAAAAAAAAAACATAACTTACCGGAAATGGTGACGACGAGGACGGAAAAGACAACAACGAAGGCGACTAGCAAGCAAGAAGGCGACGGCGACGACGGCGACGAATGCGAAGAACACGAGCACGACGATAGAGAAAACGGTTCGCCTTTTCTCTCTCTCTCTCTCCTGGTTCAAAAATCAAAAAAGTGACGGTTTGTCTTCCTCCTCTTATTTATATGCCAGTTTTTAAAATGGGGGTATTTTTGGAAGCCGGGTACAATTTGTCCTGCTGGCAGTACGAAAAAAGTTGATGTCCTTATTGCAGTAAACACCCTTTTTCTATGTCCTCCTCGAAGAGGGACCCAGGTAACAGTTTTGGACTACATAAAGTCACGTTTAGATCCATGTGGGTAGTGATAGGCCCAAAGGAAGGTTATTATCTGGCCAGATTTAAACGGTATAAGGTAGTTAATTTTTTGATTAATATAATTTTTAGAATTTACTTATGCATTCAAAAATCGGCCCCAAGGAAGGTTTTTTATTGGCCAGGTTTATTTATATTGTTCATTTTAACTAGTCTTATTTAAGAAGACCATTTGCATGTTGTAATTACTGTCCAAAGACTTGGTTATATGATGTGTTAGGTTTCTCGAACGGGCCCACGACTAAAGACATAATCTTTGTGAATTTTAGTTTATGTCTGTTTGTCTAAATTATTTGCCCCTACAATTTGACCAATTTTTGCATGATAATTATAATCAAGTTTCTTATTTTTATCATCGTGTTGTAGATATTTGTTGATCATGAGCTTTTCTTTTATGTTATAAAAGTAAATATATACATCTTCTACATCTGTCAATTTGAACAACATTCCAACATATTCTCATGGTTATTTGGGCACTAGGAAAAGAAAATTCAATCATAAGGCTAAGGGAACATCACATTCTGGGTCTTCATAGATAATTGTGCAACAGAAACAGGATAAAGATGTTCCATGTTTCTTTCACAAAAGTGTTGTTGGTCATGTGAATAAGGATTGTCCAAATTATCATAAGTGACTCACAAAGAACAATTTAGTTTTGTTTGCTGTGAATTTAATTTAGCTGAAGTACCACCCAACACTTGGTGGATAGATACGTGTGCCACTATTCACATAAGTGTGTCCATGCATGGTTGTCTAAGGAGCCGAACACCTAGTGATGCCAAAAGGTTCATTTATATGGGAGATGTCAATAAAGTTCATGTTGAGGCAATTGGAGTCTATAGACTTAAATTAGAATCTGATTTTTATTTGGATCTGGATAAGACTATTTATATACCGTCATTTAGACAGAATTTGATTTCAGTTTCCTGTTTGGACGAATCCGAATATACTTGTTCATTTGGTAACGGAGGTTTCAGTCTTTTCCAGAATTCAAATATTATTGGTACTAGATCTCTAGTTGATAGTCTATACATGTTAGACTTGGATGCCTCTCACTTAAAATTTAATGAGTCTTTACATATTGACAACTATGGTACAAAGCGAAAATTAATTAATGAGAACTCCTCTGTGTTGTGTTGTGGCACAAGCGTTTGAGACATATCTCAAAAGCGAGAATTGAAAGGCTTGTGTCAAGTGGAATTCTTGATACTTTTGATTTTTTAGATTTAAAAAACTGTGTTGACTATATAAAGGGGAAGCAAACAAATTGGAGTAGGTAAAACCCGATTACCCGTAGTAACAGCAAAACACGTGCCTAGCTTGAGCCACCACATGAGGGTAATTAGCTCGGCCTTATCACATAAAGGTTCTTTGGCCCTACGCCGAGCAATATTGGCTATGAGTAAGGTCAAAGTGATGGACCAAGCACTAGGTGAAGATGTATTAGCTCGGCAGGACTAGGGTTCCGGCAAGACTAGGGTTCCGCCGAGCACTGTCTTGCATGACTAGGGTTCCGGCAAGAAAGCACGTGATCAATCTCATACGTGGATTTTATCCCCGTACACAAACATTCAAAAGTGAAAAAGAAGAAATAAAAATATAAAAAGAAGGAATCCAAACAGGCCCTTTCTCCCCATATATAGACGCGCAAGGTTAATTTAAACCACAAACGTTACAATGTGCATGGCATTATTTGCCGCACTTGTCTGGAAATTTCCTCTACCAATATTATAATGACTTGTTAGAGAACTATAGAATAGAGATCATGCGATGCCAGCAAACTTCCCATTTCAATATTATAAGGATTTTGCTAACCATAGTGGAGTAGTTGCATATAACCCAAAACAAATTAAATTCTACTAATACATATCTCGAATATCAATACACTTTTTACACATTATTTAATATCTAGGGTTACGCTTAGCATTTTCACGGTGGATAACAATTTTTCCAGAGAGCCTAATTACGAGTACACCATTTGGTGTAAACAAAATATACACCAGATTGCGTGAGACTTATTTTGATATCTCACACTAATGATTTGAGCCGTTTAATTTGTTTCAAACATTTTATTAAGAATTCTCGTAAAAAAATCAGCCCATTCGGATATCGTTAAGGGTTTGATCATTTTATTCAATTTTTGTCCCTGCGAATTCAATGACAAAAATCAATTACACCCTTATCGATATCCGAACATGCATAATTTTTTTAGAAACTATTAGAAACATGTTAGTGCAAAAGAATCGAACGGCTAAAATCATTTGTACCGTGTTCTTATGTGCATCCCACACAATTTCCGTGTATATTCCATGGGTTTTTTTTTTTTTTTTTTTAAAACGTCAGACGCCAAAGCCGCCAGTAGAATGCAAAGTTTGACCCCTCCCCTTTCCTTTGATCAGGAGCAAACCAGAGTCCATGCATGTAAACGCTGCTGCGGGCACACTCTCTCTCATCCAACAATATCCCAATCCCTCTTCTAACCAACCAATTCCTGCACTGCACTGCAATCCATTTCCATTCAAATCCTCCAATTTCAATTTCTCTGTCAGGGCTTCGAAGGTGGTTTCGGTTTCAGATAGAGAGAAATCTAACGGAATGGACGACCAGGTGGAGCAGTTGGGGTCCGATGGTGGCGCTACCGGGCCGCCAGTGGCGGCGGCGGAGGAGCCGTGCATTGAAATTGGACCGGAGTTTAAACAAAGTGGGGTTACAGCCGAGGACTGGCGGAATGCGCTGAGCAAGGTTGTACCGGCCGTGGTGGTGATTCGGACCACTTCTTGTCGGACGTTCGATACCGAATTGGCCGGCTCGGCATCTGCGACGGGGTTCGTTGTTGATAAGAAGCGAGGGATTATTCTCACCAATCGTCACGTCGTCAAGCCTGGTAGTTAACTTTCGTAATTCAAGTTTCCTTATTACTCCCTTTTTTTTTGTTGATTTTTTTCGGGTTGTCCAATTTCACTATCAGACTTGTTGATTTTGTAGAGCTCAACCATACCTTCAGTGGCGACTGCAGGAATTATTTATATACAATCTCAATATTTTTATAAAATGATATGGAAAATCCCCAACATACATATCTTCCTCAAGTATTAATTTACAACAGCCTCCCACTGGCGGACCTACCTTGGGGCAAGTGAGGTTACGTGAACTAAAGCTCTCTCTCTTTTTTTTTTTAAATATAATTTTAGTTGCTTCCAAATGAAGAGTGGCTTGGAGAAAACATCATTAATGTTTAAACCTTTTTATACAAGAAATCTATAGGTACAAAAAATATTCAGATATATTGTGTGGGCTGTTAGGCTGACCTTGGGCCACACAAATGATCATTTTGTAGAGATAATATTTATACCTTTCTGTTCGAAAATCGGTTGAATATTAGTACTCCCTCCGTCCCATAAATTTAGATCACTACGAAACTACGTGCAATTTTCAAGCTAAAAAATAACGTGCTTACGAAAATAATGTTTTAGTCAATATGGATCTTGTTTGATAGATCTCATCGAGAACTTTTATACGGTGCAAAAAAAATTCAAAAATTATTTTCGTAAATACATTATTTTTTAGTTTGAAAATTGCACGTAGTTTCGTAGTGATCTAACTTTATGGGACGGAGGGAGTATTTTTTTAACAACTGAATATTGTCGCGTGCTTGATCTATTGATTCAAAATTTTCATTCAAAATTATGAACTACAAATTCCGAATGAATTGCTCAAGTACCTTGATCTATTGATTCAATTTTTCATTCAAAATTATGAACTACAAATTCCGAATGAATTGCTCAAGTACCTTGATCTATTGATTCAATTTTTCATTCAAAATTATGAACTACAAATTCCAAATGAATTGCTCAAGTACCTAATGATATCCAATTGAGTTGATTTTCCACTGAGAAGATGTAAGAATTATTCTCTGCAAAATGCACGACTTTGATCACTGGTGTAAAACTTGAGGCGGGCCTATATAATACTCCCTCCGTCCCTTTTTAAGTTTGTCGCTTCGTTCGGTGGAGTGCCTTCAGGCACGTGTCAATGTGAGGTCTAAACTTCAGTGACTTAGTCGATCATCTCTCTTGGTCTCTCCTCTGTTGATCATCTCTCTCATCTCTCCTCTCCATCATCTGACTGACTCTCTGGTCTCTCCTTTCCCTCGTTGACTATGCACGGCTTTGATCACTGGTGTAAAACTTGAGGCGGGCCTATATAATACTCCCTCCGTCCCTTTTTAAGTTTGTCACTTTGTTCGGTGGAGTGCCTTCAGGCACGGATCAATGTGAGCTCTAAACTTCAGTGACTTAGTCGATCATCTCTCTTGGTCTCTCCTCTTTTGATCATCATCTCTCTCATCTCTCCTCTCCATCATCTGACTGTCTCTCTGTTCTCTCCTCTCCCTCGTTGACTATTTGACATTTGGTAGATGTTTTATGTATCTTTTGGATGGTATGCTTTCTAAAATTTATTATTTATTATTTGTTAATTGAAGTATTTAGTGTTTGTTATTAGTGTATACTATTTTTCCTATTTTTTTCGCATAGGTGCGCCTCGCTTCAAAAAGGGGCCCACCTCTCGCCTAAGGCCCAACAGTACTTTGCGCCTTTGTTCGCCTCTTGCCCTTGACAACTATGATCCAAACTCTTAATGAACCATAATTCTATCCCTCCAAGTTGAAATTCTTTTAACATAAATCAGAAAATATAATTTTAAATATTGTTTGCCATGAATTTAAAGTCATAAACCTTACCTTTTTATAATATGGAACCCAAATTGAAGTTAGAGAGATGAGAGAGGAAATTGCATGGTTCTCAAGGGAAAATGATCAGATGCTATTGCCTCATGGTTGGAAACCTTAGGGCCATGTCTCATGTTAATGGTGTCAAAGACTGACCAATTAGAAAATTATAGCACCATTATAGCAGTGATTTTTTCCTCATGGGGTCCGCGGTCAGCCGACCCCACCGTTTACACGTTAGCGTTGCCCCTGCACTCCATCATATTGATCGGATATTGATTAACAAATGAGAGGATCCTAAATAATTTTTGACAAAATGCATTCCAAAATCATACTGAATGATATCTGATCAATGTGATATTTGACGATTTAAAATTCTCAATGACATGAATTTTGACAGGTTAAATTTCTCAACAAAGTGGATTTGTTATATTTATGATTCCTATGTCTTCTTTTGCATGTAAGGCTCCTCCGTCCAAGGATATTGAGATGGAATTTGAAAGTGGTTCGCGATATTTATGATTCCTATGTTTGGTATGGGATGGAGAGTGATTCCCAATCATCCATCTATCATTTCTAAACTATAAGTAGGATTCTGATCTCACCTTCCCTGTGGTTACTTGGTACTAAGTGGGTGTTTGGTGCATACTTTTAGGGTGATTTTGGATTCAGAATTCTGATTTTGAATTCAGAAACTATTTGATACAAATTCAGGGATTGTATTCTGTCAGCTACTAAAGTATTATACCTTAGTTGCATGGAGCTGGAGCAAAAGCAGGTGTGGGAGTCGGGGAGCGAGGGAATATAGAAGCTCCCAAGGTTGGGGCATGTACATATATTACGAAAATAATGTAGCGTAAAGTGCTTTTTAAATTGTAAGACGATCCGGACCGTTGATCACCGATCAGACAACGGAGAAAGCTCACTCACTACAAGCCCCCCAGATCCAGAATATTGTACTTTAAGAGTACAATATTTTTAGGGAGTAAATATATGGGCCAAGTCCACCATAAGTTTAAGAAATGGGCTAGTCTTACAATTTTGAATATACTAATGATTTTCTTTTAAAGATATCATGACTTGGGCTAGATATATGAGTTCATCAAAGACCAATTAACAAAGCCAAGTGATAAATCCCTGTTTTTCTATCAAGGACCGGACAAAGCTCCCATCTTCGTAAGGAGCGAGTTCTCATCTCAATGGGAGCGATCTATAGTCAAGCTCCTAGTTGCACAAGCGGGTTCCTAAGGTGGGAGTGGCACCACTTTAGGAGCTCCCTGCTATTAAGATTTATACACATTGTAACCAAAGCATTCACACACATTGTATTGTGTCAGACGTCAAATTTCGAGACTATTTTAATCTTCACTGTAGTCTTCACCGTTTTAACAAATTACATAGCTACCAAAGTTTTTATATACATTATATTATATGTTTGTATTACTTAGATACATATTCATTTATATATTACACACGTACTTATATATTTTACACATGTTATTTTATATTATATGTTTATTTACCTGATAGATACATATTCACTTATTTATCTATTGTATTCAGTTATATGATATTGCATTCATTTATGTGGATATTTATACATGCATAAATATGTGTATCCATAACTACTCAGATATATCACAAAATATGCATATAAACATTTATTCAAATATTAACTAAATACTTATTTATGATGATGTAAAATACATGAACGTCATATATGATTATTTGGCAATTGCTGGAGCATTAAGTTTACTTATAATGATGCCATTATTAGGTTAGGCCAATGTTAATATAATCATACCATTCATAATTTAACAAACAATAGTAAGGGTATTATAGTCAAATGTCCTCCCATGATCTAGTAATCTGTTTTTATCACCAAAAACTTTCAAGATCCGTAATCTATTTTTCATACATTCACGAAACACTTACACGGATTCTGATTATGAGTTTTCCAAAATCTAAATGCAAAAACTATAATCCAATAACATAATCAGCACGCGACTCCCCCTAATTCAAAAGTGATTATGGGGGTGAAAAGACAACTGATTAAACATACTGAAAATTTCAGGGTTTGATTGGTGATTGGTCTGAATTTGGTCGTGGTCAGCTTTGATTTTGTATAAAAAAATTTGCAATTTTCGTATCAGTCTCAGTTACCTGAAATTGCGCCTGAACCAAACTGTCGTAGCCTTAGAGGCAAACAGATCTAAACTGATGGGGTTTTTTATTTGTTAGTTGTCTTGGTCCTGATTACTTCACATCCACTGTATTATTGTTGATTTCCGAATTATTATCTTCCCATTCTCTTTCAAGATTACTAGCATCCAAAATTATCGCTCAAGGTTGTATTGTGGTGTGTGACTTGAGAGCACAAAGTCCTCTTACTGTGAACCATAAAGTTCAAAGTAAATTTCATAGTGATTGGTGGTTATGAATACATTATGGTGTAGTATAGATCGTGCATTTTTTTAGTTTTCCTTGTGTAGTTCTAATCGATCTGATTTTATGAAAATAGGACCTGTAGTTGCAGAAGCTATGTTTCAAAACCGAGAAGAAATTCCTGTATATCCTATGTACCGAGACCCAGTGAGTTCATTATATTTTGTCCCTTTCTTTTCAGAGGTTTTTAATCAATAAGGATTGTCATTTGTTCTTCTTTTTCCTGCATTATCATTATGGTCAATTGCTTTGTTGTGCTTGTTTACCAGATCTCAGTATTGAATAAGTTGTTCTGAAGGATATTTGGCATGTTATACATGAAATGCTTTGATTATCTTAATCCCTTTCAATTAGAGCCGTTGCCTGTCGAGGTATTAGTAAATTCCAGTGTTCGTCTATTATCACAAGATGTTGCATCTTGTGGAATGCTATGCTTTTTCCTTATTTGAATTGAAGCCGCAGTACTATTCATGCGGTGTGGCATACTTTTTCCCCTTGGGTTTGGCTTTTTGTGGCCATGGTCCCTTTGTATCCAATGCTCAGCGGCTTTTTCTGGCTGATTCCTCGTAAATCCATGGAACTATCTAAGATGCCTACTTCATTAACCGGAAGGATTAGTCTCCACCAGCGTCATTCAAAGAACTAACAAGAAAATGTTACTGTTTAGGTAGATGTGGGCCAATGGCTAAAGCTCTGCCAGCTTAATGAAGACCGAACTCTCTTCTCTTTAGGCTCCGAGTTCTTTTTGGGTGGGATAGCCTAAGTTTCTTTCGCCACTAGTTGCAACGAAGTACTTGGATAGTTGTGTGGATGCAAAATGACAGAGCTACATTGTTTTAAAGGAAGATTGGAGAATTTAGTATGCGAGTGAAGAAATAATAACAAAAGGTGAAATTGTTGTTCTTCCTTCTAATCACTGGTGCATTATTACAAGTAGAAAAGCTTGTATAATGGGTAACTTGTGTTTGCCGGTTGGATTGGTTTGGCAAAATATGTGGTGCACAAACTGAAGAGTTTAAATTTAGTTTAAATGGTAAGGATCAAAATCTCTCACTTAAAGGATTAAATGTTTCTTTTCTCTTATATGTCATGTCTGGGCATGTTTTAGTTCTGTCTCTGCCTTGACATAGTCGACTTTGCTCCATTTAGGCTAAAACTTACGATTATTTTGTCATTGTCTTTTTGGTTGTTCTCTCTTAATTTTAATATACTCGGGTCAAACTTTTTAGATTTATCATTCGTCTCGATGAGAGGAATTGGAAAAGTGTAAAAATGCATACCAAAATTGAAAAAGTACACTAAAGACGCATTTTTAAGAAGTTTTTTCAACTGTAGTCTTTATTTTTTTCAGTACTCTTTCGATTCTTTCTCGTTGAGGCGAAGGATTTAACCCAAAAATTATAACAAAAAGCTAAATTAAAGTAAAATAATACCGTCTGTTCTTTAACATAATTTAATTTAGCCCAAATGGGTGCTAGTATTTTAAAAAGGTTAATTTGGTTAAGGTGTCTAACACCAAGATAGGTAAACACTTTTGTGTCGCGTGGTGTCTGAAGAATCTGTCTATTTGAGTATTTGTGGTTGAACATCTCTCATTATACTACCATTTCCCCCTTTTTTCTTCTAATAGTTAAGTGCAGAATCTTTTGTTAATAGTCTGAGCAAGCAGAACTGTTCAAGTTTTATGTACAAGTTTCTGTGGGGCCAGTGTTCTTGTTTTCCTTTATGTGGTAGTCTATATAATATTAGTTGATGTCTGTGAATTGCTTCAAAATACAAATCATGCATGTCTCTTTGTTTTGCTGTCATAAACTAGCATAAAATTGTGCATTTGGTGAGTAGCTGTTGAAGTCTTGAAGATGGGACTTCGGTTAATCCTTTTGTACATTTTCCCTTTCTGATCATTTGGTTGGTTAATCAATACATAGTGAATGATACCAAACAGGCTGAATATAACTGTTTCTGTGCTATTCTACTATGTATGACTGTATTTGTGGCTTTGTGAATGTATTATTTGGGCCTGTGTGCATGTGCATATGTTTTTTTCTTCTTCTTTTATTTCTTTTTATTTCTCTGAGGAGTTTCTCAAACTTTTGACTGGTCTTTGAGGCGAAGTTGGTTGTATATTTGTATTCTTTGCAGCTGTAGCCTGCATGTGGTTTGCATTTATGTGATGCTTCATTTCTATTGTTATTTATGAAACAACCGTATATGGTGTGAACTAACATATTTGCATTTTATTCTAGGTTCATGATTTTGGCTTCTTCCGTTACAACCCTGGGTTGATACAATTTTTGAGCTATGAGGAGATTCCTCTTGCTCCAGAGGCTGCTTGTGTTGGCCTAGAAATCAGGGTGGTTGGTAATGACAGTGGGGAGAAGGTATATTGAACAGATTTCTTATTTCAGTTAATTCATTTTCATATGTTGCCATGCAATAATATTATTGAGCTTGACCTTCAAATGTCCATTTCAAGTCAGGAATTTTCTCATCCCTAGGTCTTTCAGATTATCTTTTCCTACATTTACTAGCAGATGTGGCAATATATCTGTATGACACCAAGTGTGGAACACTTTCCCTGGGAATTGTTTCTTTTGCATGAAAGTAAGTAGAAAATGAAGTTGATAAAATATCTCCCTTAATGACTGGAACAGTCCAAGGAGTGGGTATCTCAATTCTAAGGAACTCCCTTTAAGGCTTAGTTTGTATGACATGAATGAAAGATCTAGAATGGGTTTCTCGCTGCCAAGGACTCATTCCTAGTTAATTTTGCACACAAAAAAAAAAAACCCTTTTAATATTTGGATAAGTATTACTTTAGTTGGCTCCTCTGGATAAGTATTACTTTAGTTGGCTCCTCTTGTATGAGGAGACAAATTTAAATATTCCCATTGTAGTTTCCGATTCCAGAAAGAGTGAGATACATAACCAGTATATCGTAAAAAAACCAGATATTTCTACTTAAAAGAAAAATCGTAATTCTTTCGTTGAACTCTTGAATAAGAAGTGGAGATATGCAAAACTAGGTGGTTCATTTATTGGATGACTATATTTTCTTAATAGAGGGAGAGAGGCGTAGCTAAGAAATCTCTGCAAAATTTGAATGACTATATTTTCTTAATAGAGGGAGTGAGGCGTATCTAAGGAATCTCTGCAAAATGATGGTTGAGAAAAAAATATAGATGATAAATGGTATAGTGGGCTGTGGAGTGACAGGAAAATAGTTCCACCCTGCCTTTTTTTTTTTTTTTTTTTTCCATTTCCACCAATAATATGGTATTCCACTAGGGTATAGGTATTTTTATTGATTGGTCTTTTTGGCGTTTAGGGTGATGTGTATATGATTTTTTATTGACTGGTCTCTTTTTGGTGTTCTCGGCAATATGGCCTTTTTATTCCTCGTTATCATTTCTATATAGTTGGCATCCCCTTGATTCCTTCTCAATAAAGTCTATCTTATAAAGAAATTGATATCCACTGGGGGAGTGGAGGTGATCACATTCCCAACTATATAGGAATTTGGTTGCCCCTGGATTGACTTGTCGACATTGTAATCTTGAGAACCCGAAATGCCATTTCCAATTCCTTCTCAAGATTGCTACCATCCAAACATAGCCTAACAGTATATACAATCCCAAATTGTTAAACCATGTTACTATTTGGGACCTCAAAAAAAAATTGTCCATATCTTTTGATCTATAATGATTTTTATTTGCAATATCGATCTTGTTTGATAGATCTCCATTAACTTTATTGAACACACATTTCTAATTTATAAAAAACATTATAGATTGTGAAATATAGACAATTCTTTGAAAAAATCAAAAAGTTAAACTAGCACAACAATTTGGGACGGACGGAGTAGTATTCTGAACACAAGAGTCCATCTCCTTTCTTATTCGAGAATGGTGCGGGGAAGAGATTACCCTTTCCTGTTTTCCCTCTTCATTTCTGATAATGAGATGATTGGAATGATAAACATGTCAAATAACTGGATTAAAGTAGCCCTGGAGATGTATTCACATTCTGCCTCCTATTTCCACGTTTCCAAATGGGCGTAAGGTGTTTTATCTATGCTGTCAACTTATGGGATTGCTTATGCTATTGAATAGAGATTCTGAAAGCCAGGAATATCAGGTAGAATCATTTTTGTGCATCTTTGAAATACAATAATGTCCCTACGCAAGTTATGAGTACCAAATTTTTTCTTTCTGAAAATACAAAGTTGGAGATTAAGATAATGTGATAATGCATTCAACCACACTTGATCTGGATGGACCAGCTGGCCAGCTCATGGCAATTTATGGTTTCAGTGACTTCTTCAACTTGGGCAGTGATAGATATTTTCAGCCTTGATGAAAATCGTATGCAATGTGTGCCAGGTCTTAAATGGTAATGTATCATATTCGTTGGGGTTCTGTTCTTCCCAATTTTTTTTTACTAATTTGTAAGCTATTACCGTCATTGCTTTTGTAGCCAACTTGTGTTGTGTGGTCAGTATCTCACTAGTCTTGAATCATTGTATGCTTTTCAAAACTGGATTATTAGCTACTTGTAATCTGCACTCTGAACTTGCAGGTCTCCATTTCAGCTGGTACCCTTGCTCGTTTGGACCGAGATGCCCCTTATTATAAGAGGTATGCAGTACCTTTACTATAAGGGTTTAAATACTTTATATTATGTTTCTGACTTCCCTAGTGGAACGCACTTAATGGAAGGTATGATATCTTTGTATGATCAGCTGGTGGTAACATATATTGAGGTTCAATTATCCTTTGTGAATTTGCCCATTTGCTAAGAAGATGTATTTAGCTTCTTGATACAAAAAATGTCTACTACGCATAGGTTTAATCTCCTAGTTCTTGTTTGAAGTAGGATGTCATAGAGTAATAAAGTCAAATGCAATAGTATATCTCTATTTTGGTGTCCTCGGAATCACGGTAAGGTTTTACCTAACCCTGATCAAATTGTTGATTAAGTTTTGCTTGTCATACCTTTCCGATACTTTTTTTTTTTGTCTGGATAATAATTGTTCTTCTTGACATGCTGCTCCCACAGAAACCAAAATCATTGGAAGGAGCCCTAATGCATTCTCTCAGAAGAAATCACTTATCACTCTAATCCCTATCAATGATTGTACCACAGAAGTCATGCCCACTGCTTCTCATGACTAGAAATTAAGTTATGCTAGTTGAGAATAGTCATCACTGGCAACAGTAGAGTAGCAAAAAGAAAAGGGAGTGTGGGTATTTTTCCCCATCCAGATGGATTTAGTGCTTACTAACCTACTCTAGCTATGTAGTAGCTATCAATTCTTGTCAATGTATGTGCTACTACTCTTTCTATTCCCTGGTTTTGCATTTTCCACCACGTAGTAGCTATTAATTCTTCTCAAAGCTGATTATTGCAACTCTATCTTCCTTTCGCACCTTGTGCAAGGATTTTTTTTTAATCAACAAAAAATCATCAGTACTCTTGCTTCTTTGGGCTCATGATTTTGCCTTAGGTACCATCTCACAGATATACCCTGGCAGCTCTACTCTCTCTCTCTCTCTCTCTCTCTGATCCTAGAGTTGAAGTCCAATTATTTCGGTTCACATCTTACACTGCAGTGGCCTTTGACTGGCTTCATACTCATTGGATGCGTATATATTTTGCTGTAAGCCAGTATGGTTCCTATCTGGAGCGCCAAATATCATTTCTACCTGCATTTAAGTTTTGTATGACATGCACTTGTGAAGTGTGGGAGCATCCTGACAACTGCCTTGCATGGATGACTTATGGCCTCTGATATATGCATAGCTTGCAGTTGCGAAGCCTGCAGAGCATCCTGACAAATTGGTTCGCGTAAATCATTCAAATCAGAAACTCTTTAGAGTTTGTTTTGGTTTAGGTTTTGAGGGAGGTTTTTTGGGTAGTGAGTGGAGAGATAGAGATAGAGATAGAGAAATGAGAAAAATAATTGGAAAGAAAAACTTATTGGGAGGTGGTGATCCTGGAAAACCAAAGCGAACAAAGTCTTATTGTCTCTGTGAATCCATTCGATTTGATTTTTGTTTTACTGGGGCAAACACCAACAGTCAACACTTGTCAGTAGGGTCCATGACTTATTTTACTGCCTCTATTTCTGATTTTACTGCCTCTATTTCTGATATTTATTTTTCCGCAATCCTTAGTAATGTGGTAGTAGGAATACAGTTCCTTTGTTAATGGTCTTATTCATTTTGCCTAATGTTATATCACGTTTCAGATTTTGCTCCATACTGATTCCTTAAGAAGAAACACTTTCTGTTTCTGAATTCTGTTATACCTGGAAGCCAGATTGCTACCCGCTTGCCACCATTAAGAAAGATGTTTACGACAACTTCCTTTCACTGTGCAGGGATGGCTACAATGACTTCAATACATTCTACATACAGGTGAACATTATGACATTAGATGTTTTCATTGGACTTTGAGAAAGGACTGAGTATATGACCTCTGGTTGAGTTGTTTTGATTATCCGGATAGTTAATTAGAATTTGAGTTGGTCGTATCAGTTAGCATTGTTAGCATCCATAATGGTCACAATTTATGTTGGTCTTATTAATTTGAGTACCGTTGATGGTGAACGCCTGTTCTTTCTTAGTGTTGAATGACTGTCACTTGCCAGTGATTCGGTAAGTGCATTTTTCTCTTGGGGGCATTTTTACCTTTGACCATCTTTGGTTTGGTTTGACTAGTTTGATGCTGAATAATATTTCCTTGGATGCATGTTTGGGCAACACCTTTTTGGTTTTGTATGATGCTTCGTTGGTTAAAAGAAGTAATGAGAAAAGAGGGAAGCAACTTCTGTTTATAAAAAGCTAAATGTAGGTAAAATATCATCAAGATAGGAGTTGGAGCAGACAGGTGTTTATCTAACTATCAAATAGTAGTATAGGGGAAAGACCCTTGGTAAATATGAAATGTCTGTGAAAACATTTCTGTGGAAGTACGGTGGATAAATATCAGTAAAGCAAAAGAACCCGAGAATATATTAAATGACAGTAAAAACATTTTTCATGAATGTGCGGTGGATTTATCATATCAGTATAGGGATAGGACCAGGGGCAGACACAAGGGGGTAACCGGGCCCCTCCACAACCCCAAATACTCCACTAACCCAAATACTCCACTAATTATACTAATTTTTTAGGTTAGTTTGGAAAAGTTCTATAGGTTCAGCCCCTGCATGTCTCTGGAAAAAAAGTTCATAAAGTTCCTATATATGTGTGAAGAAACCCCTAGAATTTCAAGTTATCAACCTTTTTTTGTCATAGGTAAAATATTAGATAGCGGTTACGCACATAGACACAATCTCGTCTTCTTTTCAGAACTAGCTAGTCTAATATAAAAATACATGTGATTCGGGCCCTTGCTGAGTATAAATCCTGCATCTGCCTCTACGTAGGACCCTGGAAAAATTTGAGATGCCAGTAAAAACATGCTGTGAACATTTGTCATTCTCAAGTCTGTAACTTATTACACAGGAACTTATAGATCACGTTCAGAGTAGGATATGAAATCAGAATGTTGTAGCTGATGCCCTAGTCCTGTAATTTTCGGAGCTTTTGCAAAAGCACCCCTGAAGAGATAAATTTTACCTGCAGTTTAATTTTATAATTCTACTAGCAGCATCCCCAATGATTTCTATATCCTCATCAAACCTTGGGATCTATTTTCTGTAATCTTTCTCTCTCTCTCTCTCCAAACCTTCATTTTTCTTCCCCATTTTTCATCAACTCTTCTTTTGGACAGTGTCAAGTCACTTAATAAATCGAATGTCTCATATCCATATATAGCTCTTGTCACAACTTCAATCCAGTTACTTTGTTTTGATAAACAAACATGAACTAAGATTTCACCCCAAATTGAATTAATTTCTGGCTCCGAATATGTGCTGGAATGGTGTAAACACTGGCTGCGGCAAAGCAATACTTGGCAGTGTAAAGGTGCCAGAGTGGTGGTGTGTTGTGGTGTTTGTATAGATAAACATTGCCTGTAAAGGTGCCGGTAGTTCTCCTTATGTATAAATCTAAGAAGCTTGTAGTACTTATACTTTTGAGGCTAGGGTCTATGGAAGTCATTGAAGCTCTAAATAATAAAGCATTTTGCTGCCAACTCAATAATAAAGCATCCTCACTTCTTTTGGTTTTGCAGTTTTTTGTAATACAAGATAGCCTTTGTTGGTTTTTTCTGTAGACAACTATTTATTCACTTACTCACAGGCAGCATCTGGGACTAGAGGGGGTTCAAGTGGTTCCCCAGTGATTGACTCACAAGGTAGGGCAGTGGCATTGAATGCTGGGAGCAACCTGTCCAGTTCTTCTGCATTTTTTCTACCTCTAGAAAGAGTGAGTATCTTTTCGACATTGGTAGCAACTTTGTGCCATGCTTCTAATGTGTTCCTTGATAGCCTACTAGAATGCAACGGAGTTGTTGCGTTGGTTTAACACCAGACACTACAAATTGGTGGTGTACACAATTACATCGACATTAATGTGAATTACCTTTCTGCAAATAAGTCTTCTGATCATAAGCTTTAAAACTTTACAGTTACTTAATCTAGCTCATGTAATCCATTAAAAAATGAAGTGGAGTAAAAGCTCTCTTTGTTGCCTGGTCAAACAATGGAGAAGATTGTGGGATAACTTTGCCATTGTTCTTTTTGTTCATTTCTTGTATACTATTTTTGTGCCATCCACTGGGGGAAATCTTGATTAGTTCTCTTTTGACTTACTAAATCAAATGCTGTTGTGAGTTGAATTGTTCAATTCTTGATCTTGTCCTTGTTGTACTTTGTACTTTTTGTGCAGTCATGGATGATACCTTCATTGGTTCATTTTCATGCAGATTTCCGTTCTGGTTGATTTTCTTGTTTTCTTCGCACGTTTGTTTGTCTGATTTATGTTTGTCACTATCACTCTATACTATGTAAATTGTTGTGGAATACAAAATTTTATTTAGCTCATGAGTTGGGCTGTTAAGTTAGGGGTTTATTTGTTAGTTTTATTTCTTCCTAGGGGTATTCTTGTACATGTACCTTTGTCCATATATATATACAATGAAATGAGAAGGGGGAGCCCTAACACCTCACATTTTTCACGCTGGTTTTCTTCCTCCACAACTTCACATGGTATCAGAGCTTTGTTCCTGATGGATTTGGCCTTGTAGAGGAGGAACAACTGTGACTTTGTTTGGTAACCGACCTCCATAGTCGATGCTTGAGGGACCAGACCTTACCCACGATGTTACCCACGATGGACGACTACCCACGACTTCCCACGATGCACTACGTTGATCGATCTCTGTAGATGATCACTGTGTGTGCTCGTAATCTGCTAGGCATTGCTCTCAACTGTTGGGTTATCTCCGGCGACCATTGTACGACGTCCGACGAGCCTCGCCGACCTCTGGCGACCACTGTATGACCTCCGATAAGTCTTTTTAGGTCACGGTTAGCTCTATTTTGCTCCGGCGACCACTGTACATTGTCCGACGAGCCTCCCCGACCTCCGGCGACCACTGTACAACCTCCGGTGAGTCCTTTTAGGTCACGGTTACCTTTGTTTTGCTCTGTATTGCTTGGAAATCCTTCAGTTGTTTCAGAAAATGGACTGGGTGTCTTCGTACTGACTGGACTTGATCATTTGAGGTCACATTATACTTTTCCATTAGATTTTTTGCTGATTACGGGAGGTCTCCAGTTGTTTCACTATTTCCTTGGGATTTTCTAGCAGTCTAGTATTTTTTTCTTCATTTGAGATATGATTGAGGCACCCAAAGACACTCCTGGCAATAAGGATGAGGTGGGTCATTATGTGACTCAACATAATGCTCCATTAAACATTTGCCCTATTAAGTTGGATGGTTCCAACTATTTGCTTTGGTCTCGGAGTTTTACCTTGGCCATCACTGCCAATGGTCTGTTGAAATTCATCATGGGGTCTGTTCCACCACCAGCAGCTACTAGTCCAGATTTTGTGGTATGGACTACTCAAAATGCTCAAGTCCTGACATGGTGGCAAGGTTCTAAAACTCGCTAGGCGCTCCCAGGGTGGCCGGGGACCTTCGAGCTTCCAGCCCGAGTACTCGGGCGCCTAGCAATTCCTCGGTTAGGGGTCTATTTGTAATTTTTAAGATTTTTCTGGGGTAAATATGATATTTTTTTAAAATATTGGGGTAACATGTAATTACCACTATATATATATTTCCAAATCACGGCAGCACTATAGCAGTTCGTAAGTTCATCACAGCTGTACACAGCTGTAAAGAAGTCTTTCACCGTAAACAATGCAAGGCAATAAAAAAATAATAAAAGTGCACTGTGCTTTTTCTCTCTCTTTCTGACTGTTGCACCCAAAGACCCAGAAAAAACAGAGCATGCAGCATCGGAGAGAGAGAGAGAGAGAAAGAGAGTAAGCATCCAACACTCGATGAAGACGACGACTGACGAAGTCGGTGAAGATCTGTGACGAATTTCTCCAACTTTGTTCGCCTTAATCCGACTTCTTCCCGACTAGGCAAGTCGGCGACTAGCCACACCTTGACCTTCCAGCGACTAGTCGGCGACTAATTCCGACTAGTCCCCGCCTTAACCTTCCAACGAGGACATCCACTGACCAGGCCATAGTCGCCTCGGTAAGGCACCTTCCAGCGAGTAGTCGCCGAGGACTCGGCCGAGTTGGCCGAGTTTTAGAACACTGCATGGTGGTTCAACTCCATGATACCCACCATCAGTCATAACTACTTGTTTCTTGACACTCCACATAAGGTGTGGACTTCTGTGGCCCAAACCTATTCTCGAAAGGGTAATGATGCTCAGGTTTTTGAGTTGAGAAGGCGACTTCGGGGGTTGGACCAAAACCATAGGTCTTTAGCCGAGTACTGTGAAGATTTGAATGGAGTGTGGCAGGAACTTGATTACTATAAAGAGTTTTCACCCTGCTTGTACTACTGATGCCACTGAATATCAACAAATGGTTGAGAAAGATCGTCTTTATGATTTCTTGGCGGGCCTTGATGTGGAGTATGACCCTATTCAAGTGCAGGTCCTGGGTCGTGTTCCTTTTCCCTCTTTAGGAGAGGCATATGCCCTTGTTCAGCAGGAGGATAGTAGATGGACTGCTATGGTACCTGTTTCCTTTCCGGACCGCTCGGCTCTGGTTGCCATTCCCACTCCACGGGATGGTAATGCTATTGAGCATCAGGTTGGGGATAAGAGCAGTTCTGTTGATCGTGATTTGCTTCAGTGTGACTATTGTCACAAGACTCGACATACTCGGGTGTTTTGCTGGAATCTCCATGGGCGTCCCTCTCGAGGAGGGGGTGGTAGTCGAGGTGGTGGTCGAGGTTCTCATGCACATATTTCGGAGTCTATTGTGGAGACCTTATCGGATCCTAGTGGAGGTCGGCCACATCCTTCAGTCTCCGATAGTTCTCATGGTGGTGCTCTTTCTCAGGGGGAGTTACAGACTCTTAGGCATCTTATGACCAGGCTTGACTCTCCATCTACCACGGCTTCTACTTCCACTACTTCTTCCCACTTTGCCCACATAGGTATTCAGGCTAGTGCCTTTACTGCTTCATCTTCGCTTCCTTGGATAACAGATTCTGGTGCTACTGATCATATGACAGGGTGTTCATCCTTTTTTGACTCCTATTCTCCATGTTCTGGTAAGGATAAGGTCAGAGTAGCAGATGGATCCCTATCTTCGATTTCAGGGAAAGGTTCTATAAATTATTCTCCAACCATGTCACTTTCTTCAGTTCTTCATGTTCCAAGTTTTTCCACCAACCTTCTCTCAGTTAGCAGTCTTACTCATTCTTTAAACTGCTCGGTGACATTTTTTCCTACTCATTGTGTTTCAGGAACTGGATACGGGGAGAATGATTGGCAGTGGTAAAGCTTATGGAGGACTATACTTTTTGGAGCCTGCACCTAATCCAGTCATTCCACCTATGTCATGTGGCCAAGCTCTTGAAGCAGATGTGGGCTCAACTCTTCCTTTATTGCATCAGTGGCACCGTAGATTAGGCCACCCATCTTTTGGGATTTTGGAAAAACTTTTTCCTAGTTTAGTTAAGCACTGTACTAGAAGTAAGTTTTTTTGTGAAGCGTGTGAACTTGCCAAACACAAACGCTCTTTTTATGCTCCTGTTATTCAAAGGAGTGAATCTCCATTTATGGTTTATACATTCTGATGTTTGGGGTCCCTCCCCCGTTACTTCTCTTTTAGGCTATTGTTGGTTTGTTACTTTTATTGATTGTCATTCCCGTGTCACTTTGGTGTATTTACTTAAGGCAAAAAATGAGGTTTTTTCGTGCTTTCATTCTTTTCACAAAATGGTGCGTACTCAATTTGATGCTAACATTAAAGTGCTCCGTAGTGACAATGGGACTGAGTATATTGATGAGACTTTTCGGGCATATCTAAATGACTCTGGCATTCTTTTTCAAACTTCTTGTGTTGGCACTCCACAACAAAATGGAGTTGCTGAACACAAGAATCGCCATCTTACTGAGGTAGCCCGTTCACTTTTGTTTACCATGAATGTTCCTAAACATTTTTGGGGTGAAGCTGTTCTTACTGCAGCTTTCCTTATCAATCGCATGCCATCTAGTGTCCTTCAGTTCCAAACTCCTCTTAAGTTTCTCCCTGGCTGTTCTCGGGTCTCTTCTCTTCCACCCAAAGTTTTTGGTTTTGTGTGTTTTGTCCATGCTCCAAAGCACCCTGGTGGTAAGCTTGATCCCAAAGCCCGTAAGTGCATTTTTCTTGGCTATTCTCTTACTCAGAAGGGTTATAAATGCTATGACCCACGTTCTCGCAAAACACATGTTTCCATGGAGGTCACCTTTTGGGAAACAGAATCCTTTTATCCTCTGTCCACTTCATCTCTTCAAGGGGAGAATGATAGCCAAGAAGAGATGTTGACATATTATACTCCTAAGTCGTGGTGTTACCCTCTACCTTGTCATAGTGAGGGGGAGCAAGAACCTTTATCTACAAAAAGAGTGAGCATGATGTTCGGGAAAGACTGGATAGGCCAAATTTGCAGACTTTTTCTCGAAAGAAAAAAGGCAAGCCTACATGTGCGGTACCACTTTGCCAATCTCCTTCACCTACTCCAGTTCCTGACTCTTCAACTGACTCATCTGGTAATGATCCTTTCCCTACTGTTGTTGATGATCTTGATGCTCCTATTGCTCATAGAAAAGGTGTTAGAACTTGTACCCAACATCCTATTTCTCAGTTTGTTTCATATTCCCGTTTATCTCCTTCGTATCGTGCTTTTGTCTCTTCTCTCTCTTTTATATCTATCCCACAGGATTGGAAAGAAGCTATCATAATACCTGAGTGGAAAGAAGCTATAGTAGAGGAGATGAAAGCCTTGAAAAAGAATGGCACCTGGGAATTAGTGACTCTTCCAAATGAAAAGAAACCAGTGGGATGTAAATGAGTGTTCACTGTAAAGCACAAGGCAGATGGAATGGTTGAGAGATATAAGGCCAGGCTTGTTGCTAAAGGTTACACTCAAACCTGTGGCATTGACTATGAGGATACATTTGCTTCTGTGGCCAAGATGAACTCTGTTCGGACCCTACTTTCTTGTGCTGCTACTTTGGATTGGCCTCTTCAACAGTTTGATGTGAAGAATGCATTCCTCCATGGTGGCCTAGAGGAGGAAGTGTACATGGACATACCACCAGGTTTTTCCTCTCTTGCAATAGAAGGAAAGGTGTGTAGATTGAGAAAGGCCCTCTATGGATTGAAGCAATCTCCCAGAGCATGGTTTGACAGGTTTCTTAAAGCCATGTTGAGATTTGGATACAAGAAGAGTCATGCTGACCATACTATGTTCATCAAGCGGAGTAATGGTAAGATTGCCATACTTACCGTTTATGTGGATGACATGATAATTACAGGTGGTGATGTGGATGAGATTGTTAGCCTTAAGGCTCTTCTTGCTTGTTAGAATAGTTTATGTTTATTTGTCCCACATTGCTTAGTTATGTTGAGTAACGTGTCTCGTGACAATATAAATAAAGCTCTCTCGTGTTAGGGTTAATTTAACACCCTACACTTCTCTCTCTCTAAAAAACAACATGGTATCAGAGCAAGATACTAACCCACCTTAGATTCATCAAACCCTAACACGTTTCTTCCCTACCGCGTCCACTCATCATCATTAGCCATCGGCCTCACCAATCAAAACCTTAAATCCCCAAATTGAAACCAAATCAAAACCCTAAATCCCCCAATTAACCATCCAGCCTCACTGATCGACAACCCATTCGAACATTCCTCTTCGATTTCAGAGACTATCCACGAACCCAGACTTCTATCACTGTTCATCGTGACTACTGTTCATCGCGACTACTGTTCATCTATTACTGTTCATCAATCACTGTTCATCTCGAGGTGATTACTGATATGCACTGAAGGTGTATTGTTTCGACAAGATCTTTGAAGTTTGCTAAGTCTACAACATGTACTAAAGGTTCCTTGGTCACTTGGTATACATCTACGGCACTACTGATATGTGCTTTTTGTTGGCAGTTGGTGGTGATTATTTGTGTACTGGTATTGCTTCTTTCAGTAGTTGTTCTCGTGGTGGTTTGATTATATTGGTTTTCAGTTAGTTGGTAGACGAAGTTGATCGGTTGGTGGGTTGGTGGCTGTTCGATACTGGATTCGAGTTTACTGCCGAGGTTATGCTTTCCAGTTTCCGCTATTGTTTGGTTTTCGTTGATGTCGTTGCTCGTGTGTTTTGATTTGGTGTTTGGGTATTAGGTTATGTTGATTATTGTGCTGTGTTAGGCAGTTCTTTGGGACCCATTAGTTGATTAGGTGGTTGACGTACATATAGTGGTTGGTTAATTTATTGGTGATCAATTTTGATTTCTTATGGTGGATAGTAGCCAATGTGATTGTTGCTGTGTTGGTAGAAAGTTGGTTGATTTAATAGCTCGTTGATTTGTTGGTTGTTTGGTTGCTAGTGCTATCCGAGTTGGTGTTTTGTTTATGATGGAGACTGCTTCAGTTGTCTCTGGTGGTTTTGGTGGTCGTAATTTCGGTGGTCGTGGTTCTAAGTTTCGTGGTCGCGGTTGTTCTAGTTATGGTCGCATGTTAGGGGGAGGTAGTTCTGGTCGTGGTAGCTCTAGTCGTGGTGGTTCTGATTATGGTACTCGACAGTGTACCCATTGTGGTGGTACAAATCATACAGTGGGGTATTGTTATGAAATTCATGGTTTTCCCCAAGCTCATCCGGTTACTATTTCTGAGGATGATGGACAGTTTACTCATCCTTCTGCCGACAGTGGGGTGACTATCTTAGCAGAGGAGTACCAACAGTACCAACGCCTACTGTCACTTCAGACAAGTTCCTCCATTGCTACGTTATCTAAGACAGGTTCCTCCGTTGCTTGCATTGCGTCTTCTCATTCTTCTAATCATTGGGTTATTGATTCTGGTGCATCTGATCATATGACTGGTACTCCTTCTATTCTTTCCGGTCGTCAGTCTCTAAGTAAATCATCTCGTGTTACCTTAGCTGATGGTTCTACTACCAATGTTACTGGTTTGGGTTTTGTTCATGTTACTTCATCTCTTACTTTGGACTCCGTACTGCAAGTTCCTCGTTTTCCATTAAATCTTATGTCTGTTAGTAAACTTACCAAGTTTTTGAATTGCTCAATCACATTCTTCCCTAATGGTTGTGTGTTTCAGGATCTCAAGACGGGGAGGAAGATTGGTGGCGGTGTTGAACGTGGTGGCCTGTATTACTTTACCGATGATTTTCACCCTACCTCTGTTGCTCTTCAATCATCAGTGTCACCATATCAACATCATTGTCGTCTTGGTCATCCATCACTTGAGAACCTTAAAAGGCTGGTGCCTTTATGTAGCCGTGTGGATGCTTTGCCATGTGAAGTCTGTGAGTTTAGCAAACATCATAGAGTATCTTTTTCTCCTAGGGTTGAGAGTTGTGCGTCGCGTCCTTTTGAGTTAGTTCATTCTGATATTTGAGGTCCAATGCATGTTCCTAATATTTTTGGCTTTCAATATTATGTTATTTTTGTCGATGAGTTCTCTCGTGTTACCTACCTTTATCTCATGAAAGAAAGGTCCGAGTTATCTTCTATTTTTAAGTCTTTTTATATGGAAATTAAAACCCAGTTTGATACTTGCATTCGCATATTTCGTTCTGATAATGCCCGTGAATATTTTAAAAATAGTCTTCTCAATTCTTTGATGATCACGGTATTATCCACCAGTCCTCTTGTGCTCGGACTCCACAACAAAATGGAGTTGCTGAACGCAAGATTCGACATTTATCAGAAGTTATGCGTGCAATGTTATTTCAAATGCAAGTTCCTAAGTCTTATTGGAGTGACGCAGTTCTTACTGCCTGCTATTTGATTAATCGTATGCCCTCTACTGTTCTAAGAGGTCAAATACCCCATAAGATATTGTTTCCCGGTCGTCCCCTTCACTCATTACCCCTTCGGGTTTTTGGGTGCACATGTTATGTTCATGCTCTGGATTCTGACCGGAGCAAACTTGACCCTCGCTCCATTAGGTGCATTTTTCTTGGTTACTCTCGGACTTAGAAAGGGTATAAGTGTTATTCTCCATCTTTACGTCGTCATTTTGTGTGTGTTGATGTCACATTTAATGAGTCGCTCCCGTTTTATTCGGAGCCTGTTAGTACAAATGATCGGTTTGCATCTGAGTCTGTGTTTCCTATAGCTGTCCCGTCAGGTACTGGTCTTCCTCCACCAAAACCTTTGCAGGTGTATGTTCGTCGTTCTAAACTTCCACCAGTGCCATCTCAGGCTGCGCCATCAGAGCCATCTCAGCCAACACAATCTCAGCCTGAGCCATCTGAACAAACAGCCCCTCCTTCGCCCACCGCTCCGTCTTCTCCTCCGTTGTGGGATCTTGACGACCTTGATCGTCCTATTGTCCATCGTAAAGGTATTCGGTCATGCACTATACATCCTATTGCTCAGTTTGTTTCCTATAATCATTTGTCACCATCCCTTCGTGCTTTTACTACTTCGGTCTCTTCTGTTTTCGTTCCTAACACTGTTCAAGAGGCTTTATCTGTGTCTGAGTGGCGGCAAGCTATGGAGGCTGAGATGTCTGCACTTCATCATAATGGCACTTGGGAGTTGGTTCCTCTTCCTGCTGGTAAAACTACTGTTGGTTGTCGTTGGGTATTCACAGTCAAGTATCATCCGGATGGTACTGTTGAGCGATATAAGGCCTGCCTTGTGGCCAAAGGCTATACACAGACATATGGAGTTGATTATGCAGAGACATTTTCCCCAGTTGCCAAGATAAACTCTGTTCGGATTCTTATTTCTCTTGCTGCTAATCTAGGTTGGCCATTATTTCAATTGGATGTCAATAATGCCTTCTTACATGGTGATCTACTCGAGGAGGTCTATATGGAGCAACCTCCTTGGTTTGTTGCTCAAGGGGAGCGTTCTCGGGTTTGTCGTCTTCGCAAAGCCTTATATGGTCTGAAGCAGTCCCCTCGAGCTTGGTTTGGTCGGTTTAGTGACGCTGTGTTGCAGTTTGGTATGCGTCGATCTCATTCGGATCACTCTGTTTTCTTTCTTCAGTCAGAGCGTGGGAAAATAGTGTTGATTGTGTATGTAGATGATATCATTATTACTGGAGATGATCAGAAAGGTATTGATGAGTTGAAGCAGTTCTTACAGCGTCAGTTTCATACTAAAGATTTGGGTAAGCTATGGTATTTTTTGGGTATTGAGGTAGCAAGATCCAAGGATGGAATTAATTTGTCCCAACGGAAGAATGCATTGGATATTCTTGAGGAGACCGGTTTGTTGGAAGCAAAACCTGTGGAGACCCCAATGGATCCTAATGTGAAACTTTGTGTTGATCAGGGGGAGATATTTCCTCATCCAGACAGGTATGGTCGCTTAGTTGGTAAACTGAATTACCTTACCATTACACGTCCTGATATCTCTTTTGCTGTCAGTGTGGTGAGTCAATTTATGACAGCTCCCCGACTTCCACACTGGGAAGCTTGTCTTCGTATTGTGAAATATCTTAAGGCTCATCCTGGACGTGGTCTGTTTTATCGGTCTAATGAACATTTGCGTATTGAAGCCTTTACCGACGCTAATTGGGCAGGATCACCATCTGATAGACGGTCCACTACAGGGTACTGTACTTTTGTTAGAGGCAATTTGGTCACATGGAAAAACAAGAAACAAACGTTGGTCGCAAGGTCCAGTGCAGAAGCGGAGTATCGAGCCATGGCACATACATCTTGTGAGATTGTGTGGTTGAGAGCTTTACTCAAGGAGTTCGGTTTTGATGTGGAGTTACCTATTCCTATGTATTGTGATAATCAAGCAGCAATACATATTGCTTTGAATCCAGTATTCCATGAGAGAACGAAACATATAGAAGTTGATTGTCACATTGTTCGTGAGAAGATGGATAGTGGTGTGTTATCTACTCCATTCGTTTCTACAGGAGCTCAGTTGGTTGACATCTTCACCAAACCTTTGTTTAAACCACGATTGGAGTTGCTTTGCGACAAGCTGGGACTTACTGATATTTACTCTCCAGCTTGAGGGGGAGTGTTAGAATAGTTTATGTTTATTTGTCCCACATTGCTTAGTTATGTTGAGTAACGTGTCTCGTGACAATATAAATAAAGCTCTCTCGTGTTAGGGTTAATTTAACACCCTACACTTCTCTCTCTCTCTCTCAAAAACAACATTGCTCAAGAGTTTGAGATTAAGGATTTGGGGTCTATGAAGTACTTCCTTGGAATGGAGGTAGCTAGATCTGACAAAGGGATTTTTATCTCTCAAAGGAAGTACATCCTTGATTTTTTAGAAGAAGGTGGTATGTTGGGATGTAAGCCAGCCGACTCTCCCATTGAGGCAAATCATCGTCTTGCTAGCAATGCGGGGGAGCATAGAGATAAGGAGAGATATCAGAGACTTGTGGGTCGCCTGATATACTTATCTCACACCAGACCAGATATTTCCTATGCTGTGGGGGGTTGTAAACCAGTTTATGCATGAACCTCGTACGGTGCATCTTGATGCTGTTTATCGCATCGTATCTCAAATCAGCCCCAGATAAAGGAATCTTGTTCTCCAATCATGGTCACTTGAAATTGGAAGCCTTCACTGATGCAGACTAGGCAGGTTCTATTGATGATAGGAGATCTACCTCTGGTTATTGCATCTTTCTGGGAGGGAATTTGATTACTTGGAGGAGTAAGAAGCAGGCAGTGGTTGCTAGATCCAGTGCAGAGGTTGAATACAGAGTAATGGCTCATGGTGTTTGCGAGCTTTTATGGCTCCAAACCTTTTTACGTGATCTGGGATTCTCTGATGCTGGTCCTATGAAGCTCTACTGTGATAATAAAGCTGCCATAAACATTGCCCATAATCCTGTCCAACATGATCGGACGAAGCATATTGAAATCAACAGGCACTTCATAAAGGGGAAGCTGAGCAACGGCTTAATTTGCATGCCTTTTGTGAGATCAGAGGACCAGTTAGCTGATGTATTTACTAAGGGTCTTACCAGTAGAAGTTTTCACCCCATTGTGTTCAAGTTGGGCTTGATAGATATCTTTGCACCAACATGAGGGGTAGTGTTAAGTTAGGGGTTTATTTGTTAGTTTTATTTCTTCCTAGGGGTATTCTTGTACATGTACCTTTGTCCATATATATACAGTGAAATGAGAAGGGGGAGCCCTAACACCTAATATTTTTCACGCTGGTTTTCTTCCTCCACAACTTCACATGGGCTTTTACCTTGATACCATCACCTTTGGGTGTGTGGGCCTAGAGAAACATTTGAGATCAATTATGATCCATAGTATCTGTTAAGAGTGTAGTCTTTCACATCGTTTAAGTCGAGTCTTGTAACAAGACAATAATATAAATAAAGCTCTCTTGTGTTAGGGTTAATTACAAAACCCTAAACACTTTTTCTTCATAAATCACATGGTATCAAAGCAATCCTTGCCAAACCCTACATGTACCAGCAAACCCATACTCCTACGACAGTCACCAGCCACCGGCGAACCTCCGGCGAGTCTCGCCTGAGCCCGACAAACCTCCAGCAAGGCTCGCCTGAGACTGACAAGGCTGGAAATCCCTGTTTTTGCACGACCTGTTCAGTTTTCGCATGATCTGTCCAGTTTGCTCGAGTTTTGATCTTTAGTTTTTGAAAATCCATGTCAACTAAGGTTCCATCTGCTTTTTGATCTCTGAAACTGGTTTTGCTTGGTTGGTGTTGATTTATGTTCGGTAACTCATGTAAACTGGGGTTCTCTATGCTCTTCGATCCCTATGGTTTTGTGTGCAATCTGCTGGTGGAGACCTGTGTCTGCTGGATTTAAGCCCAAGTCTGGTGTAGTTTGATATCTGGTTGTTGTTCAACTCACAATTGAGGTGTTATTTGTTTATAGTACTGTTAACTATTTGAACTTGCTGATGTGGGTAGGTTTGAGTAGTGGGCTTCTCTTCACTCAATGTCTAATGCGTAACATGGTTGGTTATGTTGGTTAATACATGAAGTTGCTTATTCGTTATTTGTTATCCCTTGACATCATGTTTGAATCAGTTGCATTCTGTTGGGTACTATATCTTGCGGTGGTGGTCTGCATTATTGTTCATCGTTGATTCCAGTAGACGCAAGTATTGCAATTGGTTGTATTTGTTTATTGGGTTGGTTATTTCCTTCATTGTTTTTGTAGTTGGTGTTTTTTGTTGGGTTTTGGTTCGGCATTATGTGGTGGTTTATTTTACTATGGGTGGTAGTTCCCCTTCAATTCTATCTTGTGGATTTGGTTTGTGTTCTACCCATGGACGTAATTCTAGATTTCGTGGTTCTAAATTGTGTACGAATTGTGGTGGAACAAGTCACACAGTGGGGTATTGTTTGGATCTTCATGGTTTTCCTCGGGCTCCTCGGGTCACTGCTTCGGAAAATGTTGGGCAGATTACTCACACCATGCCACAATGACTATTTCCACAGAGGAGTACCAACTCCTTGTGTCACTTCAGGCAGGTTCATCCATTGCTACATTATATCAGACAGGTTCTTCTGTTGCTTAGATTGCTTCTTTCATTTCTTCTAATCCTTGTGTTATTGATTTTGGTGCATCTGATCATATGACTGGTACTTCTAGTGTTCTTTCTCATCGTCATTCTGTTAGTAAACCATCTCGTGTTACCTTAGCCTATGGTGCTACCACTGGTATGGCTGATTTGGGTTCTGTTCCAGTTACTTCCTCTCTTACTTTGGACTTTGTATTACATGTTCCTTGTTTTCCTTTGAATCTTATGTTTGTCAGTAAACTTACCAAGTCTTTAATTGCTCTGTCGCTTTTTTTCTTATTGGCTGTCTTTCAGAATCTCAAGACGGGGAGGAAAATTGGTCATGGAATAGAACATGGTGACCTGTATTACTTTATCGATGATGTACACCCTAACTCTGTTGTTCTTCAGTCATCAGTCTCACCTTACCAACATCATTATCGTCTTGGTCATCCATCCCTTCTAATCCTTAAATGACTCGTTCATGTAACAGAACGCAGTGGACTGTATTACTTTATCGATGATGTACACCCTAACTCTGTTGTTTTTCAGTCATCAGTCTCACCTTACCAACATCATTATCGTTTTGGTCATCCATCCTTCTAATCTTGGTCATCCATCCCTTCTAATCCTTAAACGACTAGTTCATGTAGTCTGTGAGTTTAGTAAACGTCATAGAGTGTCTTTTTATCCTCGAGTTGAAAGTCGTGTGTCGCGTCCATTTTGGTTAGTTGATTCGGATATTTGGGGTCCAATGCGTGTTCCTAATGTTTTTGGCTTCCAGTATTATGTTATTTTTGTCGACGATTTCTTGCGTGTTATGTATCTTTATCTTATGAAAGAGAGGTCACAGTTGTCTTCTATTTTTCAGTCATTTTACATGGAAATAAAAACTCGGTTCGATACTTGCATTCTTATATATCATTCTGATAATGCAATTGAATATTTTCATAATGCTCTTTCTCAGTTCTTTGTGATCATGTTATTACTCACCAGTCCTCTTGTGCTCGGACCCCACAAGAAAATGGGGTTGCCAAACGCAAGATTCAAATTTATTAGAAGTTATACGCACTTGCGACTCCACCATTGCACCAGCAAGGTCAAGCGACCTCGCTGGGTTCAAAAAATGCACTAAAAAAAGTTAAAATTTAGATATAAATTAAATATTATTTGCTATTGTCAGTGATGGGTTAATCGTGTGAGGTTAAAATAAATGTTTCTAACAAAATATGAACCAAATTGTTACAGCCCTAACAAAACAAAACAAGCCTATCTCAATTATGAATGCCCATATAAAATAAACATTTAAGGATAGTGGTTGTTTGGCATTAGATTCAGTGTGGAAACACTAAAAAATTGAAGGGAATTCGAAGACTTCTTTGCATACAGTTTTTTTTATCATAAATACGCTATGTATTTTTGTCAACGTTGGATGAAAATCCTGGAGCCGCCCCTGGTTATACGTACACTAGTATTTCAAATGCAAGTTCCTAAATCTTATTGGAGTTAAGCAATTCTTACAGCTTGCTACTTGATAAATCGTATGTCGTCTACTGTCCTTGGCGGCCAAATACCCCATGTGGTCAATTTTCTGGTTGTCCTCTTTACTCATTGCCCCTTCGTGTGTTTGGATGCAAGAGTTATGTTCATGCTTTTGACCCTGATCGAGACAAACTTGATCCCCGGTCAATTCGGTGTATCTTTCTCGGTTACTCGCGCACTCAGAAAGAGTATAAATGTTAGTCACCCTCTCTGGGTTGGCATTTTGTGTGCTGATGTCACGTTTAATGAGTCATTGTTGTCTTCGCAAAGCTCTATATGTTCAGTGATGCTGTATTACAGTTTGGTATGAGCCGATCTCATTCTGATCACTCAATCTTCTTTATTTAGTCAGAGCGGGGGGAATAGTGTTGATTGTCTATGTGGATGATATTATTATCAGGGGAGATGATCAGAAAGGTATTGATGAGTTGAAACAGTTCTTACACCGTCAGTTTCACACCAAAGAGTTGGGCAAGTTACGGAATTTCTTGGTTATTGAGGTAGCGCGATCCAAAGAAGGGATTAGTTTATTCTAAGCAAAGCCCGTGGAGACTCCTATGGAGCCAAATATCGTACTTTGCGTTGACCAGGGGGAGATATTTCCTCATCCGGACCGTTATCGTCACTTAGTTGCCAAGTTGAATTACTTTACCAATACACGTCCTGATATCTCATTTGGTGTAAGTATGGTGAGTCAGTTTACGTCAGCTCCTCGTTTCCACATTGGTAAGACTGCCTTTGTATTGTGAAGTACCTTAAGGCTCATCCTGGATGTGGTCTATTCTACCGAGCTAATGGTCATTTGCATGTTGAGGTCTTGGGAAGGATCACCATCACGGTCGACAACTGGGTATTGTTTTTTTATTGGTGACAATCTAGTTCATGGAAGAGCAAGAAATAAACCTTTGTTGCAAGATCCAGCGCGGAAGCAAAGTATCAAGCCACGGCTTACACAACTTGTGAGATTGCATGGTCAAATTGAAGCTGGATTGCTCATGAAATTCTCTTTCAATGTTGAACTGTGGGATTCCAGTCTAAAAATATCCTTGAATTAACTACATTGATCCTTGTTGTGTTCTAGAGATATGAATCCTAAATTTCAGTTGGTTATTGCTGTCGTCAGGATCAAATGTCAGTCTCTAAGCAAGAAAAGTTTTACATTGAATTGCAGGTTGTAAGGGCATTAAAATTCTTGCAGAAGGGAAGAGATTGTTATGCAGATGGTTGGGGGGCAGTTCATATTCCTCGTGGTACACTTCAGGTGTGTTAATGCTTAATTGTAGGGCTTTGATTTTAGAAATGCTCACATTTGTTTAGGTTCTTTGAAACTGCATTTACGTTGGACAACATATTTTAGTAAGTTGTTTCTTGCTTGCAAACTTGTAGTTTTCAGTTTGTGTATTTTGCATCAAATTATTCTGTCTTGAAAGGCATTTCACGTTCGCTAAGACAAAGTTTGTGCCCAAATACCTACAGAACCCACGTTTCTTTCTTAAGCAAATCAGATCATAACTGGGGTGGTCATGAATTAGCTTTTCCATATCAGAACGTCAGATTTATCGGTGCTATTGTCCTCAGCTTCTTGATTCAAGCTCAATTTGATCAAGCCAAGTTCGGAAAAAGGCACATTAGCACTAGTCGGGCTCAAACAGGACCTCACTACAATTGAGCCAAGACTGAGTAGCCCTTACTCAGTCTGTATCAACTCATTACACCCCTACCATAACAAAGAACACTAACCTATGCTGTTCAAGAGACTCTTATCCCGCTTCTTCAAGCTTGTGTTTGCCTTTGGTCTGTAGAAAGCATATGCAGTGCAAACTGAGGATAACACTACCTCTATCTATCTCCAAATTCGAAACTCTCATGTACTTTTTCTTATCCTCGCCACATGTCCTCTCATGACCATTAAATTAACATCAATAAAGTGGTGGCGTTTTCACATGTTTTGATTCTTTTAAATATGACATTAGGAAATGGATCTGATTACTTAGAGATGACTTTGGCTGTGTTTGGTTAGATAGTTTAGTTTAGTTTGGTTTTGATGATGTCATCAGGTGTAATGAGTGGAGAGAGATAGAGAGAGAAATGAGGGAAATGATGATGTCATCAAAACTAAAACTAAAACTAAACTGGGAAACGAACAGGCCCTTTGGATTTCTGTGGCCTTTGTTTATGCATGCCGTATTGTAACAATGTTGGATTTTAGTTGCATCTTCTTAATCTTAGACCACAGTATTCAATGGGAATGTGCAGAGTAAGATGGGTCTGCATAAAGTGCTTAACTTTGCAAATAACGTCGCATAATGTGCATGTCTTTTTGTTTAGTGTGTTTGCATAATTTGGGATTCATTGTTATAATTCATGATATAGGTGACATTGCTTCACAAAGGATTTGATGAGACACGTCGCCTTGGTCTCCGAATTGAAACAGAACAGGTATTTAGATCTTTGTGAGAACTTTCATTCTTTCATTTTCAATGGTTTCTCCAAGTAAGAAATTTTAACACTGATCCTTGATGTGTTTCTTGAGCGGAGTAGATGGTGCGGCAGGCATCTCGCCTTGGTGAAACTGGGATGCTTGTTGTTGATTCTGCTGTAAGTAAACTTTTTCCATTGTGGTAGACTTAATACAGCGGAAATTTGTCATCTTCTCTTAAGTCTACTGAGTCTACCATCATTCTTGACCTGCTCAGGTGCCCGGTGGCCCAGCTCACCAACGTTTGGAGCCTGGTGATGTGCTTATCCGTGTAAATGGGGATGTAAGTTTTTCTTCAATTGCCGAGCAAAAAAAAAAAGTTTTTCTTCAATTGTGTACCACACGTATCAACACCAATTCTGTATTTTAGGACTTAATTCTTCTTGTATGTTTTCCGTAAATAGTTTGTAGCTCTTTTTAATAATTTCTAGTGAAATTGCTCAGAGATACGATTGTTGTAGGTCTCTTTGTGCTCCTCTTGCTTTGTGTTTCTTTAAATTTTCAGTTTTCTAGCTTATAATATTTAGTTATAAGGACAGTTTTGCTGTTTTCTTGTATACAGTTAGATTGTATGCAGAATGGGAATTCTTCCACTAACCAGTTTCAGTTTTCGATTGCTCCATACATGCTACTTTCTGGATCATAAAATTCTTGCCATAATTTTCATGTTGAAGTGCTCAAAAAATAATCCTAGTGAGTTGTCTACTTGTCTTTGATATGTAAATAGTCTAGTGCAGGTAATTACTCAGTTTCTGGAAATGGAAACGTTACTTGATGAAGGTGTGGACCAGAAAATTGAATTACAGATTGAAAGAGGTGGCAAACCATTTACTGTAGACTTGACGGTGAGGTTTACTACTGGAAATTATGTTTCCACTTTTTTTTAATTACTTGTTCATGCTTGTACTTTGGTTTGAAAGTGTACAGTCGTTGCCTCGTGGGTATATTTGACAAGTTTTGCGGATGCTTTTCAGGTTCAAGATTTACACGCAATAACTCCCGACTCTTTCTTGGAAGTAAGTGGTGCTGTGATACACCCTCTTTCGTATCAACAGGTTGGTTGGATTTTTCTGCTTTTTCTTAGTATCGTTAACTTCGTAGGTAACCCACACTTGTAATTGTAGGGTTTTTTTTAGCATGGTCTGTATACTTTTTCTCTTAGCCATGTTATATTAACGCACAAGAAAACACATTTAGTGATATGACAGGAAATAGAAATGCAGAGATATGAGTGAAATTTGGGTGTGGTTTTAGCTAACTTTCTAAAGAATAGTCACATAATAGGTATGCCCAATAGAGCCCAGATCTTATAGTTTCCTCTAAATGGATACCCTATAATTTTGCTTTCCTGTTTTAAAGAAACTGAGCTTATATAGATTTGCCTCAGAGATAGATGCCCAATTCTATGTAATGTCAGTGCTTATGATGCTGTTGAGATAGATGCCAACCTGTGCAGATCCAGAGAGAGAGAGGGAGAGAGTCGAAGATTTTTCTCATTGAAAATAACAATAGGGCTTTACACAGAGATATATAGAACTAACAATATACATGACTAAACTACCCCTAGGAATAGTATACATTACAAAAGAACCCCTAACTCAACATAACTTAACACTCCCCCTCAAGTTGGTGCAAAGATATCTATCAAGCCCAACTTGAATACAATGGGGTGAAAACTTTTACTACTAAGACCCTTAGTAAATACATCGGCCAATTGGTCTTCGGATCTCACAAAAGGCATGCATATCAAACCGTTGCTCAGCTTCTCCTTGATGAAACGCCTATCAATCTCAATATGCTTTGTTCGATCATGTTGAACAGGATTATGAGCAATGTTTATGGCTGCTTTGTTATCACAGTAGAGCTTCATAGGACCACGATCAGGAAATCCCAAATCACGCAAGAAGGTTTGAGCCATAAAAGCTCACAAACACCATGAGCCATAGCTCTGTACTCAGCCTCTGCACTAGATCTAGCTACCACAGACTGCTTCTTACTCCTCCATGTAATCAAATTCCCTCCAAGGAAGGTGCAATAGCCAGAAGTAGATCGCCTATCATCAATAGAACCTGCCCAGTCTGCATCAGTGAAAGCTTCCAATCTTAAGTGACCATGATTAGAGAACAAAATTCCTTTACCTGGGGCAGATTTAAGATACCTCAAGATGCGATAAACGGCATCAAGATGACTAGTACGAGGTTCATGCATGAACTGGCTCACAACCCCCACATCATAGGAAATGTCTGGTCTAGTGTGAGATAAGTATATCAGGCGACCCACAAGTCTCTGATATCTCTCCTTTTCTGTAAGCTCCCCCACATTGCTACCAAGATGATGGTTGGCCTCAATGGGAGAATCAGCTGGCTTACATCCCAACATACCAGTTTCTTCCAAGAGATGAAGGATGTACTTCCTTTGAGAGATAAAAATTCCTTTGTCAGATCTAGCCACCTTCATTCCAAGAAAGTACTTCATAGACTCCAAATCCTTAATCTCAAACTCTTGAGCAAGAAGAGCTTTAAGGCTAACAATCTCATTCACATCATCACCTGTCATGATTATGTCATCCACATAAACAATAAGAATGGCAATCTTACCATTACTTCTCTTGATGAACATAGTATGGTCAGCATGACTCTGCTTGTATCCAAATCTCAACATGGCTTTGAGAAACCTGTCAAACCATGCTCTAGGAGATTGCTTCAATCCATAGAGTGCCTTCTTCAATCTACACACCTTTCTCTCAGTCTGAGATGAAGAAAAACCGGGTGGAATAGCCATGTACACCTCCTCCTCTAATTCGCCATGGAGGAATGCATTCTTCACATCAAACTGGTGAGGAAGCCAATTTAAATTGGCAGCACAAGAGAGTAGAACTCGCACAGAGTTCATCTTCGCTACAGGGGCAAACGTCTCCTCGTAGTCAATACCATAGGTTTGTGTGAAGCCCTTGGCAACAAGTCTTGCCTTGTATCTCTCAACTGTCCCATCAGCTTTGTGTTTCACAGTGAACACCCATTTGCACCCCACGGGTTTCTTCCCTCTTAGAAGTGATACTAGCTCCCAAGTGCCATTCTTTTTCAAAGCCGTCATCTCCTCTACCATAGCTCATTTCCACTTAGGTATAATGAATGCATCCTGCCAATTATGTGGTATAGATAGAAGAAAGAGACGAAACAAAAGCATGATGTGAAGGAGATAAACGGTCATAAGAAACAAACTGGGAGATGGGATGTTGAGTGCATGATCTAACTCCCTTTGTAAGAGCAATAGGAGCATTAAGATCATCAACAGCAGTAGGAAGAGAATCATTACCAGATGAGTCAGCTGAAGAGTCTGAAACTGGAGTAGGTGATGGAGATTGGCAAAGTGGCACTGCACATGTAGACTTGCCTTTATTCCTTCGAGAAAAAGTCTGTAGATTTGGCCTATCCAGTCTTCCGCCAACATCATGTTCCACTCTTTCTGCAGGTAAAGGTTCTTGCACAGATTTATCTTTCTCCCCCTCACTATGACAAGGTAAAGGCTAAGACCACGACTCTGGAGTATGATATGTCAACAACTCTTCCTCCCTCATCTCTTCCTGTCTATCATTCTCCCCCTGAAGAGATGAAGTGGTCAAAGGATAAAAGGATTCTGTTTCCCAAAAAGTGACATCCATGGAGACATACGTTTTGCGAGAGTGCGGATCATAGCATTTGTAACCTTTCTGAGTGGGAGAATAACCAAGGAAAATACACTTGCGGGCTTTTGGGATCCAACTTACCACTTGGGTGCTTAGGAGCATGGACAAAACACGCACAACCAAAGACTTTGGGTGGAAGTGATGAGACCCGAGAACAACCTAAGAGAAACTTAATCGGAGTTTGGAACTGAAGAACACTAGATGGCATGCGATTGATAAGAAAAGCAGTGAGGACAGCTTCGCCCCAAAAATGTTTAGGGACATTCATGGTGAACAATAGAGAGCGGGCTACCTCAGCAAGATGGCGATTCTTGCGTTCGGCAACTCCATTTTGTTGTGGAGTGCCAACACACGAAGTCTGAAAAGAATACCAGAGTCATTAAGATATGCCCGAAAAGTCCCATCTATATACTCAGTTCCATTATCACTATGGAGCACTTTAACATTAGCATTGAATTGAGTATGCACCATTTGGTGAAAAGATTTGAAGCACGAAAAAACTTCATTTTTTGCCTTTAGTAAATACACCCAGGTGACACGAGAATAACAATCAATAAAGGTGACAAACCAACGATAACCAGACAGAGATGTGACAGGAGAAGGACCCCAAACATCAGAATGAATAACCATAAATGGCAAATCACTTCTTTGATTCACAGGAGCATAAAATGAGCGCTTATGTTTCGCAAGTTCACAAGCTTCACAAAGGAACTGACTCAGAGAACATTGTTTAGCCAAACTAGGGAACAATTTTTCTAGAATTCCAAATGATGGATGACCCAATCTACGATGCCATTGATGTAACAAGGGAAGAGCTGAACCCGTATCTGCTGCAAGAGCTTGACCACATGACAAAGGTGGACAAACTGGATTAGGTGCAGACTCCAAAAAATAAAGGTCCCCCTGAGCTTTACCACTGCCAATCATCCTCCCTGTATCCAGTTCCTGAAAGACACAATGTGTAGGAAAAAATGTTATGGAGCAATTTAAGGATTGAGTAAGACTACTAACAGATAGAAGGTTAGTAGAAAAATTTGGAACATGAAGAACTGAGGAAAGAGAAATGGTTGGAGAACAACGAATAGAACCTTTCCCCGAAATAGCAGATAAAGAACCATTAGCGACTCTAACCTTATCCTTACCAGAACAAGTAGAGTAGGAATCAAAAAATGACGAACAACTTGTCATATGATCCGTAGCACCTGAATCTATGATCCACGGAAGAGAGCTAGAGGCAGTAGAAGCATTAGCATGTATCTCTTTGTGAGCAAAGAAATCAAAGGCAGTGGAAGTAGAAGCAGTGGTAGATGGAGCATCAAGCCTATCCAATAGGCGCCTTAGGGTTTGCAACTCCCCCTGAGAAAGGGCACCAACCTCCACCATACCGACAGAAGAAAGACCGTAACAGATTGCTTAAAACTGCAAAATACACACTGTGGTATCCAAGTACAAACGGAAATAGCAAGGCCTATCAAAGGCAGTCGACAGCTAACACTCTCTTAAACGAGATGTTATAGAGTCACATTCCTAAAAAAAAATCAGACACAGCTGATTTCAGAGCAACCCAGCCAGTTTCGGAGCCAATCAATGGGGACCCAGTGATTTTGAGCAAAAATGAGAGTGACCCAGTCAATTTCGGAACCAACGACGTCAGACAAGGGCCTATTAGAGGCTGTCAGTGATTACCCAGTGGGTTTTGAACACAGACAAAGGCTGCCCAGTCAATTTCGAGTACAATCAGGGATCAATCAAGGCCAGAATCGACTTATCAGAGATCATCGGAGGTCGCCGGAGGTCGCCGAACGTCGTACGGTGGTCGCCGGTAGGACAGGAGATCCAGGTAGTTGCTTAACGTGATATACACATAGCCAGTTGAATACAAGGTTGATACAAGAAGATCGAAACAGTAATTGGACACAAAACACGACCAATTGAAGCCTATCAAAGGTCGCCGGAGTCAGAGTTCCACTCGCTTGAGGTCGTCTGGTACTGGGTACTAGGTTTCAGTGGTCATCAGCAGATGGGTACACGACTAAAGTGGATTTTGGTCTCACAGAGAACTTTGGAATCCATTCGTGGTCTTCAAACGACTGTAATACTCTCTCACGGTCAACAGATAAAGGTCAGTTGACTGGAAAAACCACGTCGATCCTCTACAAAGGATGATCTATGAGGGATCATGGCTCTGATACCATGTGCAGATCCACAGAGAGAGAGAGAGAGAGAGAGAGTCGAAGATTTTTCTCATTGAAAATAACAATAGGGCTTTACACAGAGATATATAGAACTAACAATATACATGACTAAACTACCCCTAGGAATAGTATACATAACAAAAGAACCCCTAACTCAACATAACTTAACACAAACCCTCGTAAAAAAGTGTGGTGCATGGATTTTTTTTTTCCTCATGAGCTAATGAGCTAAAGACAAGTGTCAATTCAGTGAAATATGACCAATTTTCACTTGGTTAAAATTGTAAATGTATATGATTCTTATTACCTGTTCAATTATTGTCTTGTAAATTCCCATAAATGCTTCCACTTGGAGATCCTTTCGTTTTTACCTTGCTGCTTGTTGTTTTATGTCACTTCTCCATACTCCCGTATGTGTGGAGTTAGCTTGCGACCTTGATAGACTTGAAATCCAACCTAAAACCCGACCTTTTTCTTCTTTCTTTTTGTAGCTTTTTCTCAACATATCCTTGTACTTGATACCACCAATCTGACCTAATCAAGGGCTTAAGTGTCACCAAGGGTAATTGTGCACATTTTAGTGCAGGATGGATACTGAGTACCAAGTACAAGCAAGCCAAAGCGAGCCTTAAGCCCCAAGTTGTACTAAGTATAAGCAAGCCAAAGCGAGCCTCAAGTCCCAATCAACTTGGGTTTGCTACATGAATCCTCGTCTCCATCGAGCTCTGTCAAGGGCATCATGTTCGATAATATCCAAGAAACCTAGGACTTTTTGAACTACCGCTTCTAAAGTCAATTTTGATCTACCCATTCCCTTAGTGATACTATCTACCGTAAACATCACTCCTAACAAAAGTGACTACCAATCTATGACTGACATGTTCAAACCAAAGGATTTCTGCATCATGCTAAAAAGATTTGGATCTTCTATGAGGTCTACAAAAGCTTGAATCAAGTAAAGAATCTTCTGCGACACCCAAATTTAAAACAAATTTAGCGGAATATATTTCAGTATGTCCGCTGGAAACCACACCCGATAAAAAATTCTCGTATTACTCTCCCTCTCTCTAGGAGGTTCACATTGGGCAAGCACCAACCTACGGTTATTGGAGACCGGGTACTTTTTCTTTGATGCTATGTCTAGGGGCTGGTAACAAGGAGTAGAAGCCCCTCATTCAGAGGGAGAGAAAGAATTATATCTTCTTTTTGTTCGTGTCTTGGCTATTATTGGCCTATTGGGAAACCTTCTATCTTCTTCGTTGCTTTCATCTTCGTCTTTGTGATCTATACATTTAGGGGTTTTTTGTGTCTGGGTTGAACAACGAAACAAATCTGGAGCTTTTTTCCGTTCCTCAGCTGCACAATTACATGAACCAGTGTTGATCATGTTCTTTTTAATTTCACTGAGAATGTATTATTTAGAGTGTAGTCGCCATTAGATCATCCCCCAATCATTGTTAAGTTATTTGCTTGCCGCCCTAACTTAACTTGCGCTGTAATTTGGGATGCCCAAAGCGTAGGGCTAGGTGTCGTGTAGCATGATACCCGATAAGATCGGAGTCGAGTCCACAGAAATTGGTTGACTTGCATGAGAGATTTTTAGCCTTGAAGCGGCCAACTAAATTGGAGATTTGTTTGGTGGAATTCTCTTTAACTTTGAGAATGACTTGGAGATTAAAAAGACTGATTAAAACAAAGGCAAAGTCTAGGGGATTTTAACAACCACGACTAAGGCTAATTCGTTCCTCTCTTGATTACCGGTTCGAGACATCGTCAAATGCTCCCGAATGGAAATTTTGGAGATTAAAACCAATTGACTAGAAAAGATGTTTATTCAAAGATTAGGATTCTTGTTCCATTTAGAGAAACGTTTAGATTGACATCGCTCTAAGCATCATACATGCCAAGTAGACAAGCCCTTGGCTACGTGAAATAAAAAAGATTAACAAACCCAAATTTTGGTACATAAAATTGAACCTAACTCTTTGATCAACAAGAAATGTGTGCTTTTTAATGAGAAGAACTAAGCCTATTTAAACTACTCACTCATAGCAATGGAAAATAACACTAGAAATTTAAAGGAAATAAAGAACACGATTTAACAAAAATAAACTTGATTTATTGAGATATCTAAGTAGTAAAAACAACTTTAATACATGAGAAATTAACTAGAAATGAAAGCTTACATGAGTTTTAGAGGAGAGAGAAAGCTTACAAGCTATGGAGATTTTTCTCCTTAAAGTAGTTCTAAGGTTAAGGAAGAAGAAGTAAAAAGAGAGAGAGGAAGAGGTATATATATACACAAACCTCTTACCTCTTACAAAATATCCCAAGGAGTTACTAGAAGTAGAAACTTTCCATAAGTGGAAAGAAATAAAGTAGCAAAAAGTAGCTGAAAAATGCTAGAAAATTGGCTTGGTACCACCTAAAGTTGGTATCGATACCAATCTGTGTGGATTGCCTGGGTGCAAAAGGTATCGATAACAATCTCCTCTTGGCAGATTTTTTACCCAACTTCGCGGGCACGCCTCGGCTTCGTCCGAACTCGGAATGAGGCAATTCTTGAACCGTTGGAAAGCTCTATGAGTCTACTTTCAAACCCAATTGACCTCATCTTCATGGCCTTTGTATCTTGAGAGAAACGAGCCTTTTCGTAGCAGTGTGTCGGATTTCCTCGAGGCTTATAGCTCCAAATTTTTTGTTCCTTTGTTCCGGGCCTTCATTGAACCTTCCAAAGCTCCTTGAATTGACTTCTAAGCTTCGGCGATTGTCCTCCATAGCGTTGAAGGACCTTGGGTACTTCCGGATACAACCGGGGATTATTTGGAGCTTTAGGATACGCCTTTTGCTCCATTTTACCTAAAACATGAAAAAACACACCAATCGCGCAATATCAAACAATTCAAAGGATTAACATGCGAAAGTGTGTGCAGAATGAGAGAGATAAGCCCGGACAATATTTGGGGCTTATCATAATTGTATCAAATATGATCTATGACATTGTATCCCTCCCATATTAGAGTTGTATCTAAATAGAGAAGAAACAAAAATTGCTCTAAAGATCTTCATTTAGAGTATCCAATATCTATGTGGTCTTATTGAGCACGTACTCGTATATGAAAGCGTATCAGATACTCATAAGGAGGCTTTTCTGGAGTATCGCGCTTCACAGGTGTTGGTCCATTTGGTGTTTAATCCCTTCTTATACCCCTTTATGCTATACTTGAATCATATGGATATATCCAAAAATGAAACTACCATTCCCTGTCTGTTCTTTATCCTAAGAATGTGTCCCTAGGTTGTATAATCCCACCTTGTCCCATAACTGGAGCAAACGTGGCTCAGGGTCATAGGATGCTACAAGAGTATGAGAATTGAGAACTATGACGTAGATACGAAAACATATAGAGAAAAGTATAGAGAAAGAGGAAGAAGAGAGCACAAAACAGAAAATATGAGTGGGAAGAGAGAGAGAGCTTAAAACTTTACCTATCTACGGCATTGTCGAGACTTGGGAACAAGTTGAACATGTTAAAAGCCAGCATCAGCGAATATGGCAATATGCATAACAAAACTTAATGGGAAAATTATCCAAATGGTCCCTGTAGTTTCACCCGAGTCTCGATTTAGTCCCTCTAGCTTCAATTGCACTCCAACGAACCCTGTAGTTTCAATTTTGGTCGAATTGAGTCCCCGACGTTAACTTCCGTTAGCAAACTTAACGGAAATCCCAATTTGGGGGTTTTTTGAGGGTCGAACTTGTCTTTTCACCCACCCTTCTTCTTCCCCAATTTGAAACCCTAATCCTAACCCTAAATCGACCCGGTCCATGGCCTCCGGCGCCGGATTCCGCCGCAATGCAGACCCAACCTCCCATCTCTCTCTCTCTCTCTCCACCGTAGTCCACCTTTGTAAGCCCTAAACCACTATAACCGAAAATCCATCTCATCTTTCACAACCCAATCGGCAAAACCCATTCACTTCCCCAACCCGACACCACCGAGACCTCCATACCCCGACTCCTATCTCTCTCTCTCTCTCTCTCTCTCTCTCTCTCTCGGTTCCACAAGACCCACCAAATACTCCTCTCACCCGAACCAAACCAACCAAAGCCTACCCTTTCCAAGACCGATTGGTTGAAACTACAAGGTTCGTTGGAGTGCAATTGAAACTAGAGGGACTAAATCGAGACTCGGGTGAAACTACAAGGACCATTTGGATAATTTTCCCAAACATAATTGTACATAAGGTAAAACTACTTAGAAATTAGTTGATTGTGTGTAACTCTAAGCATACTGCTGAAGACTTGCAACCTTCAGCTGGCTACAATAATGGTGAAAGCCCATCTTTTAGAATGACCCGATTCCTTATTTGTATGCCAACAGGTGTTTATCTTCCTTGCAAAGGGATATATTTTGTCCCATAAATTTCCATCTAGGGCATGCTTGATACTTGCTGTGAACTCCATAAAGGTGTACCATCGTTCTGTCCCTGTAGTTTCACAAAACAACTGAAGGATTTAACTATCTGCACCTTCACATTTTGCCGAGAAGTTACAAGGGCCCTGTTCGTTTCCCAGTTTAGTTTTAGTTTTAGTTTTGATGACATCATCATTTCCCTCATTTCTCGCTCTCTCTCTACTCATTACACCTGATGACATCATCAAAACTAAACTAAACTATCTAACCAAACACAGCCAAGAAAATTTGTAGCTGTTGGTGCACGCGATTTCCCATCCTGTGGGGAATGGTCTTTCTGCTTCGATTACAAAGTTTTTCATGGCAATAGTTCATACATGGGAAAGATGTCTGCTGAAATATATTTTTTGTAATTTTTGTATATACTTAGTTTCTGGTAGTTATGGCATGCCGTCCAGATAATTGCTTTGCTGATTATTGTGAATGTCATTTTCTTATCTTTTTTTTTCGTTTATTTCCTTTTGGGATGACAGGCTAGAAATTTCCGTTTCCATTGTGGCCTTGTGTATGTTGCAGAACCAGGGTACGTATATATGTACCATGCCAGTCAACTGTTTTGCTTGAATTCTTGTTCTTAAATTTTGCCATACTGTAGTGGTTGTTTCTCTCTCTATGCTTATGAGTCAGTCACCTATGTCAACAAAAGGAAATTGGTTGTCTATAATATCTCTAGTGTAAAGATTCCCCTGAATTTTCGTTTATGATCCCTTACTGGATATAGTTGTGTATATACAAATTGCAGGTATTTAAATAGAGCTAAAGTTCCACGCCATGCCATTATTAAAACATTTGGTGGTGAGGAAATATCACGGCTTGAGGACCTAATTTCTGTTCTTTCTAAGCTGACTAGGGGTGCTCAAGTGCCTTTGGAATATATAAGCTACAAGGATCGACATCGAACGAAGGTACTATTTGTTTTTGGTTCCTGTTGGAAACTACATACGAACACTTCCTGGTAGGGTGTTTTTCACCAAATGTATACTCTCTGTTTGCTAGCAGCGAATCATAGAGCTGATGGCCTTTCTGTTCTTTGTGCGATATCCTCTTACCTTTTCCATGTGTCAACACCTGTCTGGTCTAACCTTGATGATTCAAGAGACTCCTCTTAAGTTGTCCATTATAAAGATTGTCTGAGCTGATCTAGTTGAATTCGATCATTGAAGAAACTTCCCAAATACAGACAGTTATTTTAGCGTACAAGTCCATCCTTGCCGTTTCTTGCAATGCACCTTTGTATTTGCTCTTTAGCTATGTAAAGTCTCTTACGTTATACAATGTTTATCTATGTCAGTTCATATATACATAATGTTTCTGTGTGTATACCTCTTCCTTCCATGTGATTATGGGTGATTTTTTTTTTTTCACTTATTTTTGCTACAGTTTGCCCTTGTTACAATGGATCGACATGAATGGTATGGGCCACCTCTGATTTACACTCGCAATGACAGCACTGGTTTATGGACAGGAAAGCCTGCTTTGCCACCTGAGTCCCCTCTGTTGTCCTCTAGCACGATTAGTGTTGAACAAGGTCTTGAGAACAATAGAGTTCCAGCAGGTGCTGGTGAGGCTAGTCTAACTAAGCATATGTGTCACAATTTCAATCAGGATTCCACAGATGTTACCACCGTGAAATCTAGTTTTGAAGTTGTTTCTGAGTTGCAAAATTCGCGAGATAACTCTAATGTTGGGGCCACAAAAAACCAAGTAGAAGAGGATTCATCCGATGATGGCATTGTTACAGCTAACTGTTCGTTGGATGATCCTAAAGAAGAAAAGCTTGAGGTTGCGACTGGCTCAGAAAATGCTTGTTCGGGGTATGATCAATGTTCTACAGCCATAGCAACTAATGCTTCCATAGCTGAGCGTGTACTAGAGCCTACTCTGGTGATGCTTGAGGTAATATTTTCGTTTTGAGAACTATATAATACTGTCTTAACTCATCTTACTTGCTTAGGATGTGTTTTTATCACTTTGTTCTATATCTGTTTGTGATTAGTTCTGTAGTTTGCTTATTTATGTATTTTACTAACCGCACAACATCGATTGTCAACCTTTGGTGTCATAGTTATTAGTTTTTGTTTGTGGTGTTAAAATCTACTCCCTCCGTCCCCATTTTATAGTCTCAGTGAGAACTTCTTGCCGTCCCAAAAAGATTGTCCCACTTCAAAACTAAATGAGTAATAGTTAGTGAATTTCTTTTGTTACCCTTCCATGTTTAAATTAGTAGTCATAAAAAAAGTAAGAAAAACCAAGTCAAGTTTGCTAAGATCTTCAATCTCCCTCACCGGCAGAGACGGAGCTTTTTGAAGGGCGGGAGTGGCACATGCCACCCCCGTTTCAGAACAGGTCTTATCTTACACTAATGGATTAGACACTTATGGGTATCCTAACAACTTGATTTTCCACACAAAGGACGAAAAGTAGCTATTTAAGAGATGAACTTTTTTGGATCCTTAGTTGCAGGGAGATTTCAAAGTTGGTGCGCTCCTCAGTAAGGAGCGCGCTCTCTCTCCCATCGAGACTCAATCGCGCTTCTAAATAGGATGGAAACTTCCACACTAAATTCACACTTCTCTTTGCAAAATATGCAAGGACGAAGAAAACTAGAAAATAAGTCATAGATAGATATTTAGGACTCTTGTCATATTTGACTTATCTATGTGTTTGTTCCATAAATTTGATATAACCACTATACTGGGCCATCTTTTCTCACTCGTGTTTACAAAAAGTAGACACATATATACATGCTCCTTAGTAAGCACATACACGAACACGGCAATTGTAAAAAAATAGACACGGATATGGCCGGGGACTCGACAATATACATATATATAACGAACTTCCAATCAGGTATACCTTATGGGATTCCCATCAGGGACTCCTACAATTCTCCAATTTCCCCATCAAATTTTCATGATCCGAACCGTCCAATGTGTTTAAAAGGTGTTTTTAAATGTCCCTACAAGAAATCAATGAAAAAAATACCGGGAAGGACTTGATCCGATTAGTTTTCAATAAAAACTATATTTGGGAATTGGGACCCTTAAAAACACTTTTTAAACACATTGGATGGTTCGGATCATGAAAATTTGATCGGGAAATAGGAGTCCTTGATGGGAACCCCATCAGGTATACCTGATTGGAAGCTCACTGATCATATATATATATATATATATATATATATATATATATATATATATATATATATATAGGGTAAACTTCTTATCCGGACTTTTTATTTCCGGACCTCATGATCCAAATATTTTTTTGACGATCCGATCCGTCCAATGTGTTCAGAAGGTGTTTTCAAGGGTCCACGCGGGAAATCTTCAAAAAAAATACCGGGAAGGGCTTGATCCAAGCAGTTTTCGCAAAAAATGTAAATATGTACATTTTTTGCGAAAACTGCTTGGATCAAGCCCTTCCCGGTTTTTTTTTTTGAAAATTTCCCGCGTGGACCCTTGAAAACACCTTCTGAACACATTGGACGGATCGGATTTTCCAAAAATAATTTGAACACAAAAAAAACCATTTTTTTCTTATTTCCGGGAGGTGTGGATTAGAAGTTTTTCGTATATATATATTAGGGGCCGGTTCCGGGGACACAACTTTTAACACAATTTTTGACACTCCATCTCTGTCATCGAAATAAAGGGCTGAGATTAAACTGAAAAGAATTGTTCTCTCTCTCTCTCTTCTTCCATCTCACACTCTCTCTATACCCGACACCCCTCCCCACTCCCCAAGGGTTTTGCTTCATCAGTCCTCACACCGCCGGCGACGACAATAGCAGAACCCAATATTGGGGATTCAAAATCCTCAAAGTAAGATTCAATTAATTCAAACGCAGACCTTCCCTTGCTTAGATTTAAAAAAACAGAGCTTAGACATATGCGAACACATGGCAGCTATGTAGTACCCCTCTTTCTCCCATGAAAGACAAAGGTTCAATAATTGAAATCAAAACAAGCTCAAGACAAGAAATGCGGTGTATACCAGATTTGAGTTTTTCAGAACCAAAATGCGAAAAAGTGCTTCAATTCCGTACCTATCCACCAGGGTTTGAATAACCGAAACAGAAATACCGTCTGATTTTTCTATTTTCTCAAAACCAGAGCTTGGAATGGCAAACCCACATTCTCCCTAATAAAATCAGTTATAGTGACTTTGATGTTAACCACTTATTACCCTTAAAATTCAATGGTGAGTGAAAAGAAATTGAGTAGTGATTCGAGATAGTTCATGATGTAGAAATTTGGGATTTCGCTGTTTATAAACATAGATAGACAAGACGACGGGTTGCTGGAGATGGAGAGGGGATAGGTGAGATTGCCGAAGATGGGGAGGGGAAAGGTCAGAGAGAATAATTCTTCTTTTGCTTTAATCTCAGCCATTCATGTAGATGGCTGAGATGAAGTGTTAAAAGTTGTGTCCCCAGAACCGACCCCATATATATATATATATATGGAGAGAGAGAGGATCCAGTTAGGACTCCCTGACTTTGTTAAAATACGGACCTCCCCTCTCCCGGCCAAATGGTCGGGATCCGAACTGTTGGATGTGTTTAAAATGTGTTTTCAAGGGCCTACGCGAAGATTCGACAAAAAAAAATGATCGGGAAGGGCTTCATCCGAGCAGTTTTTCATGAAATATATATCCTACGGTTTGTATGAAAAACTGCTCGGATGATGCCCTTCCCAGTCATGTTTTTTGCCGAATCTTCGCGTAGGCCCTTGAAAACACATTTTAAACACGTCCAACGGTTCGGATCCCGACCATTTGGCCGGGAAATGGCCGGGAGAGGGGAGGTCCGGATTTTTTTAAAGTCAGGGAGTCCTGACTGGATCCTGACCCTATATATATATATAATCATGATCTAATGAGGACTCCCCCGCGGAAATTCCGTGAGGACCTCATGGATCTAGGTCGAATCTCGACGTTCCAATCCGCTCAATGTGTTTAAAAAGTATTTTTAAAGGACACCGCAAGGAAACGCCAAAAAAAAATACCCAGGAGGGCTTCATCCGAGCAGTTTTCGATAAACTGTATGTGTACGGTTATTATGAAAAACTGCTTGGATGAAGCCCTTCCAAGTATATTTTTTGGAAAATCCTCACGTTGGCCCTGGAAAACACATTCTAAACACATTGAGTAGTTCGGATCAGCAAAATTTGTTCCAGAAAGTTGAAAATAGGGTGGGTCCGTATGGAGGGATCCGTGAGGGAGTCCTCAAGAGATCATGACTGCATATACATATATATATATAGTCCCCTTCTAGTAAGGGTTCCCTTACTTTTCCCTCTCATTCTCACATTTTCTGACTAAATTTTGACAATATGAGCCTTTCAATGTGTTAAAAATGTGTTTTTAAGGGTTCACACGAGGAATCATAAAAAAAAGCTGACCGAGAAGGGTTTCATTCGAGCAATTTTTCATACAAACCGTAGATCTATATTTTATGAAAATTGCTTGGGATGAAGCCCTTCCCAGTTTTTTTTTTGTTTTTTTTATTTTAATGATTCCTTGCGCGGACCCTTAAAAACACATTTTAAACACGTTGAATGGTTCGGATCATCAATATTCAATAGAGAAATGGGAATCCCTTACTAGAAGCTTGGTCTGGTATATATATACTTTCTTTAAATTTTGGAATCCAACATTAGATGGGATTCAATCCTCTCAAATACAAAGGGGGAAGTGATCTATGATCGATTTTGCAACAACTAAATAAGAATTGTTAGATCGATGTGATCATGAACTGTCCTGTAACAAAACCAGTCATTGTTGCTACCCGTCTCTGGTTGTCTTTTATGAAGAAGCTGGCTACAACGAAGAAATAGCCGAGACCTACGGTAGCTGTGGTCATAAATACACCAAGGAGTCCGCCTCCAATCACTGAATTGAGTATTTTGTTCACTAGGAAGAGTAAAAATTCTTCAATTTTCAAAAGAATTGTACGGGGATAAAATCCACGTAGCTCTAGATCACGTGCTTCCTTGATTCTGATTCAACCCCTAATCTGCAAGACAGGAAAAGGGTTAGAGCACCTTTGCCTCTCGTTGGCAAAGGCCCTCCGATGCCTAAGTTAGTATCACGTACTTGGTGAATTCAAACCACAATGCGTATGAAATGGGTTTCACAGCGTACCTTTTGTCATGGTTATTGCCTTGTATTTATAGGTGTAGACGCTCATCATCCTTAGGCATCTCGTGCCCCCTGTTTCCTATTCTCTTTAGGAATCCTTTTCCTAATAGGACTTTCCTATTAGGGACGAGTCTCCATGTCCTGCTAGATCTCATCTAGCAGGAGTCCTCTTTTCCATATAGGATTCTTCCCTAATCACGTTAGGACTTCCCATATTGATCCTCCATGCTACGGGATTGCTCCTTATCTCGTAAGGAACCGCTTTAGATTATTCTGGAATGTCTCACCGCCCTACTCGTGGCGGTGCCGTGCTTCCACGTAGCTCGGAATAACTCGTACATAGTTCAGCTTTTTACGCCGAGCTGAATTATGTATTCCAGAATGCTATTCAAGCTATACACGTAGCTTACATAGCTCGGCCATATCAGGGACATCCTTTATGCCTTACGCCGAGCTAGTGCATCCTGATTTATTAGTTTACTCTATTATCCTGACCTTATTCATGGCCTGGGATCAGCTCGGCACAGGGCACACGGACTCCCTATGTGGTGCCAAGCTATTCACCCTCTCGTGGTGAACGCCATAGGCACGTGCTATGCCTAATAGTAGGGTAATCAGATTTTACCCACTCCAAGAACTCCTAATTAGATGAAGCCCTTCCCGGTAATATTTTTGATGATTTCTCGTGGGGACCCTTAAAAATACGTTTAAATACAGTTTTCATCAAAAATTGATCGGATGAAGCCCTTCCCGGTAATTTTTTATGATGATTTTTAGTGAGGACCCTTAAAAACACATTGGACGGTTCGGATCATGAAAAGTTGATCCGGAAATTTGAGAATTGGAGGAGTCCCAGATGGAAATCCCACCCGCGATCCTGGATTAGATCTGGCTCTTACACACACACACACACACACACACGTGTAGATATACACCAATATTCTAGTCAAGGATCCCGAATTTGGGTTAAAGTTCACACCTCACTTTTGCCGATCAAATTTTGATGATCTGGACCTTCCAATGTGTTCTAAATGTGTTATTAAGGGTCCATGCGAGAAATCATCAAAAATAAATAAATAAATAAGACCGGGAAGGGCTTGATCCGAGCATTTTTTCATAAAACTGCACATATCGGAATTTTATGAAAAAATGCTCGGATCAAGCCCTTCCTGGTCATTTTTTTTTATGATTTCTCGTAGAGACCTTTAAAAACACGTTTTGAACACATTGGACAGTCCGGATCATCAAAATTTGATCTGGAAAGTGGAGTCCTGGACAACCCGGACACTATGAAGCACGGATACTCTATTTTGGCCTCTGTATAACGTATCGTACGCGTATCAGATACGGATACGCTCCGGATACGTATCCGATACGTTTTTTAAAGTATCCAAAATTTAACTTTATTTTTTAGTGTTCGGATACGTTTTGGATACGCTCGGATATGTTTTGGATATGCTTAGATACGTTTTGGATACGTTTAGGATATGCCGGTCACCGGGGATGAAGTCAACTTAGGATACGCGCGGGGGTAAATATGTTATTACTTTAAACATATGGGGTAAAATTGCAATTAGATTTGGTGTGGTGTTGTGTTGTTTTGTACCTCTAATAAGCTAAATTATATTGGAAGCCCCCCAATTTAAGTTCCTATCATTTTATATGCTCTAGTATTTGTTATTATATCAATTTAAGACCCCAGCTTTTGTATATTTTATTTTCTATATCTAATGAAGCATGGTCAAACTATAATATCTATATATCTATAATTTATTTTTATTTACTTTTATATAACGTATATTTCATTTTTTAGGAATTAAAAATTATATATTTTATTTACTTTTATATTCAATGTATCCCCCAACGTATCGTATCCTACTTTTTGGAAAAATCATGTATCCACGTATCCGTGCTTCATAGCCGGGACGGGAGGGGTTCCGGACTAGAAAGCTCCTATATAGAGATAAGGGATCCCTTACTTTGCTAAAGTGCGGGATCCCTCTCATTCTCACCTTTCTCAAAATTCAATCGGAAAATGGGAGCCCCTTACTTTGCTAAAACTATACATATGCGGTTTTTATGGAAAACTGATCAGATGAAGCCCTTCCCGATCATATCAGACACCCAAAAGGATGAGGCATATTTACACTACCCATATGTAGAGATCGATGGTTTTTATGCTTGTGTATATGTATTTATAGTGTAAATTACACTTTACCCCAATATTTTTTATAAGTATCATTTTTACCCTAAAAAAGTTAAAATTACAAACAAACCCCCCCAACGTGTCCCCACCGTGTGCCCCACAAAACAATTAAAAAAATTATGGGACATGCCACATGGCGTGTCCATACGTATCCCGTTGTGTCACCTGTCCCGTGTCCGGCACGTCAATACGTCGACCTCTAGGAGTGTCGGTGCTTCATAGACATGCTCCTTTTGGATCTCCCAATGCAAGATATTCTACATACCCTCGGTCCCACGCTCTCATCCCCACTTCATGCAACGAAGTTTGGATCATAAGAAAAAACTCAATGGCTTTTCATTCAAGGACAACTGAAGAATTGGATCAAACCTTTCTTTTTTTAACAAAAAGCAAAGCCCGGAACAAAGTCTGACTTTACCCGTAATATATAATACAAGTGGACTCCAATTAAGTAGTGCCTCCCTCCAATCGAAATCCTAGCTCCGCCACTGCTAACTACCACTGGCAGAATCTCTGATTTCTTCATATCAATTTAATGCCGGACACCGCATCTATGTACATAAGCAAACATCTGACATAACGCAGATAAGTTGCCTATTCTCCCCAGAGGAAGAATTATTATTGTCATGTATAATAATGCATGAGAAACCGTCACTGCAGAACCATTCACCCTGCCCACAAAAATCCCCGGGTATATGTATTAAATAGCTTGATATATATTGGTGGGCCCATTTCCTAACAACGTAAGCTTTTGGGATGATTGGTAACTTAACATGGTATGAGAGCTCAAGTTGGCAGTTATTGGGTTCAAGTCTCTCTGTTTGAATTTGTTCCCCATTTGCATTATGCTTCTCCTTCACCCATACCCCATGAGAAACAAGTATTTTAGTACTTAAAGTTATTACATTTCCAAAGTCAAAAGATGAGACAAAAGAACAGAGTTACAAATTTATCTTCCAAAATTTTGATCATGAGATAAAAAGGTAACTCCTCAATGCATGTCCATCAATCCACTCAAGCATCCCAAGCAAGCAAATCATGCTCCATGCGTTGTACCTGAAATTATTAGGGTAAGCTACACTAGCCCAGTAAGAGTATATCTACCAACTCTAAATGAAAATGCATGTGATGAGCATGAGCAGATGAGGTTATCTTTATAACAAAGTTCGTGAACGATTAGTTAACCTATCGAGTGTCATCAAACCACAAATCGTCGTTTGTTTGATGAAAATCCTGTAAATTAGCCACAAGTGTCCGTACCCACTAGTAAACCGTTTCATTCTCCCATTTATAACCATTTTTACTCAATCCTTTGAAAAACTGGAAATTTTGGGTCCCGTAGTCCTTGCCAAGTATTTTGGGCCTCTTAACCCCTGTCGGGCATTCAGAACGTCTCCCTAGGACCTCGTAGCCCTCCGCCGAGATTCACGGGCCTCGTAACCTATGCCTCGCGACTCACCAAACGGCGGCCCCGAGTAATCACAAACAAATTTCAAATCCAACATTATCCATTATAAAACATTCCATGTCCCTCAAGTGTCTTTCATGTGTCCTTATCCAACATTTTCCATTTTGTTCAAAAATCATGTGTATTGTCGATATATGCTACGTTAACATGTGCCAAGTATACGAGGATGGGTACATAAATCTTGGGAATCAAGAAAGTCATTCACAATACAAGGATAGGACTAGAAACGAGCATTTCAACATATGATGAGGTGTATGAAATGAATACTTCAAGTACACGACCGAACAAATCAACCAAGGATCAAAGATAATTTTAGGGCTTCAGAACCTACGGGTACTGATAACTAGGAAAGGGGTATCGATACCCGGCCTTCAAAAGCTGAACAGACCAACGTGTATCGATACCAATGTTACCTGGTATCAATACACAGTCCCCTGAAGCTGAACAGAACAACGTGTATCGATACCAAGGTTAGCAGGTATCGATACACACTCTTCTTGGGCAGATTTTTGACAGATTTTCACTTAAGGTGGGGATCACAACCCAAGCACTTAGAACACGAAATTTATAAAAGAAATGCATCAAAACATATCACAAACACTTAGAGAAAGTAGAGATCAACCCCTACCTCAAAGATTTAGCTCCAAACTTGTGTAGATTCAACCCCAAATGAAACCCTAACTTCAATCTTGAAACCCCAACTGATTTTTGATCTTCCAAGCGAAAACAACCAAAATCCGGACTTCAAATGATGAGAGAAAGCACGTAGGAGGATGGATCTACACTTTGGTGGAGTGAGGGAGGTGGATTTGGGTGTGTTTGGGTGAGGGAGAGAGAGGGAGGAGAGGAGGGCCGGCTATGTTGGTGTGGGGAGGGAAATGAATTTCTCTCTCCTCTCACCCCTTTTATACACACATTCAATTTAGTACACTACACCCCCTTGTATTGACTTGTGTATTACCAATTGGCCCAAATTCAATCCATACGTCACATTAACCCACTCATGTCTCTAAATGTAATTTCATATATTTCTTCAACTTTAGATCGAAAATTTTTCATGAATTTCCGGGTTCTTACAACCTATCTATATATATATATGCGCATATCTGTGTGTAAAACGGAATTCCAAGTTAGGGACGGTGTTGAATAGCGTGATATAATTCTCGACCTATTTCCTAACTGCTTCAGCTTTTGGAATAATTTGTAACTCAAATGCCTCCCAGAACAGACCACTGAATCATCTGGATCACAATGTACACCACTAGAATGAATAACATTGTCAAAAGATCTCTCTGCCAAAATACTGCTGCGATATTTGATTTTTTGTTACATCTCTGTCTCCGTTAAGCAAATGGTCCTTCAAAGTTGTTACATAGCTTCTTTTTTGTTTCATGTTTTCACGAATTACGTTTTGTGATTTCACTTGTAAATTGAAATACTGAGGTTTCATTGCAAAACAGTGCAATGTCATCGATATTGTTGAGTTTTAGCTGTCTTGCTTTCTCTGATTTGTTTAATCTTGATAGTAGTAGTTCACGTGATGTCACAACTTTCAGGTTCATGTACCACCGTCATGCATGCTTGATGGTGTGCAGTCACAACATTCTTCTGGAACTGGTGTTATTGTATATCATTCCCGTGACATGGGACTGGTTGCTGTTGACAAAGCCACTGTTGTGATTTCTGCATCTGACGTGATGATTTCTTTTGCTGCCTTTCCCATTGAGATCCCTGGAGAGGTAAATTTGATAATGTTTTTTTGGGTAACTTAAACCATTTTATAGAACAAACAAACTACAACAAACAGGGCAAATCTTTACACCAATAGATTGCCCTGAAAAACCAACCAAACATAAAGCAAACCTACCCACATGTTATGGCCTAAAAATCCTTGGACTTAAATGCCAAACATTTACCAGCAACCGATTCGCATCAGTGGACTTGACACCACGCCAAGAGCAAAGACAAGCTCTAACTTCATCAATGATCTTATCACCTACCATAGAAGCTGGAGTAGCCTTACCTTGAAAAATCCTGCTATTCCTCTCCCGCCAAAGCCAATATATAGCAGCAGCCAAAGAAAGTTTGTAGGTGCAACAAGGAAGGGAATCACCATTCCTATTGCCAATGACCCACTCCATCTCCCTTGATAAACCAAAGCAAGGCCTACTGATTTGATTTTGATGAAGCACCATTTGCCAAACTGTTGTAGAATAATGACAATCAAAAAATAAGTGCTCATGAGTCTCATCTTCTCTAGCACAAAGGCAGCATCCTTTATCAACGCCTAAACCCCAATTCTGCATTCTATCCTTAGTGGAGAGCCTACCCCAAAACGCTAGCCATTCTATAAAAGCCCACCGGGGAACATGATGTGAAAACCAAATGGAGGCAGCCCAAGGAACCTTAGGCAAAGTAGTTCTTAGCCGATGCCAAGCAGACGTTGTAGAGAACTTGCCATCACTAGTCAAAGTCCACCGCACAGAATCTGACATGGAAGAATTAGGAAGGAGATTAGGAGAAGTATGGGCCACAATGTCCCTAGTCACACCACTACGGGGTCTAGGCCACCGCCATGAATCATGATCTATAATAGATGCAACTCGAGCCTGCAAAGACCTTCCCAAATTAAACACAACAGCGTCCCCAAACTTCAAGTCTAGAGGCCCCAAATCATGCCAATTATCGGTCCAGAGAAAGGTAGAAAGACCATCGCCTATAACATATTTAATCCAAGGCTGCACTATGCCCCTTAGCTTAAAGATTTTCCTAATGGTCTAAGAAGCCTCATTGGGAATCATAACCCTCCACAAACTCTGGTCTTTGATGATATATGTGTGAACCCACTTTACCCAAAGGGTGTCAGCCTTCAAACATAAAGCCCACAAATGCCTCAACATAGAAGCCCTATTCCAATCATCAAGCAAACGAAACCCCAACCCTCCTTCACTCTTTGGAGCACAAACTAAATGCCAAGCCACCTTAGCACCAGAAGTTTTAAGGTCAGTACCAGTCCAAAGAAAGGATCGCAACATACGCTCAACATCATGCAAGACCTTTTTAGGTATTATAAAAATAGAGGACCAATACACCTGGATACCAAAGAGGACAGATTGCACCAATTGGGCTCGACCACCATAAGAAAGGGATTTGTTGGCCCAAGACTGAATACGATGAAGAATCCTTTCTCTTAACTGAGCACAATCAGCTGCCTTGAGCCTAGTAGAGATAAGAGGAACCCCCAAATACTTTATGGCACATCGCGGACTACCCTGTTGTCTGTGATAGTTCCTTACAAGTTCTTGCATCAGGAGAATATTGTCCATAATAGAGCGCCCTTTGACAAAGGCAGACTGATTTGGACTGATAATGGAAGGAAGCAATGGCTGCAAACGATTAGCTAACACCTTAGTAACACATTTGTAAACCACATTGCAGCAAGCAATGGGACGGTAATCTTTGACGGACGTAGGAGAAGGAACCTTCGGCACCAATGTCAGAGCAGTGCAATTCCATTGACGAGGTAAAAATCCATCTTGAAAGAACAGCTGAATGGCCTTAACCACCTCATCCCCCACAATGTCCCAATTTTGCTGGAAAAAATCAGCACTGTAACCATCTGGACCTGGAGCCTTGTCCTTCTTAATAGACCACATAGCATTCTTGATCTCCTCTCTAGAAACAGCCACAGTTAGGCCCTTCCTCATATCACGCGGCACCCTCTGACTCACAGCCAACCGCAACACTTGAGAAGCATCAACCTTCTGAGTAAAAGGAGTGCCCAGCAGCCCCTCATAATAGCCTAGAATCATCTTTTTAACCTCCACCGGGTCAGTAATCCTAGCCCCAGAAGCATCACATAAACTCAGAATTTTACTTCTCAAACAAAGAGACTTCATTTTCTTATGAAAAAACCTAGTATTCTGATCCCCCAAAGCAAGCCATTGCACTCTAGATTTCTGTCGATTGAAGGACTCCTCAGTAACTGCGATGAAGTATGAATCACATCAACCTGCAAAAGCTGAGAATCCCACCCCACCAAAATTCTAGCCACCCTACCAGGAATACCATTATGAGCATAAGACCACTGAGCAGGGAAACATCTTCTAACTGTGTTATCAACATTCTCAAGTCGAAGCTTTGCCTCAACAACACCAACCAATCCCAATTTATGAGTTCTAATCATCGAAAGGACCTCTTTCTGCTTAAGGGGATCATTTAAACCCCTAATATTCCAGGCCCCCAAGCTAATTTTGTCTATGAATGCTACAGCTTTGGACCACCCCCACCCCCCTTCTTGCCTGGAGGGGGATCAGCTTTACCCTTTCCCCTACCACGACCCTTCTTAGCAGGGGCAACCACAGGAGCAGAAGAAAAAATGCGCTCATCCTTGTCCCCCTCAAAGGCCACCTTATCTAGCTCATCCACAACCCCAGCTTCTTCTAATAAAGCAAGAGAGGAGAAAGAATTACCACTCCTCACTACAGAAGTAGGAGGAGTAGACGACGAAGGATCTGTAAGCACAGCTCCTACATGTCCATTTCCACCCACTTCCCCAGACCTTATGGAATCAGTAACACCCTGAATCTCAGCACCACCATCAACCACATGATCATCCGGAGGTGGCACAACACCGTCCTCATCACCAACCACAACTTTTCTGACCCATGCAGTCCCATTCTGAGGCTTAGCAGCAACCTTAGAAGGACACTGAGTTCCCGAGTGCCCAAAAACATGACATTCCATACATTTTACTGGTCTCCAAGGATACCTAACGCCGATAGTAGCAGAGAACCCATCAGCATATTCCACAAATACAATTTCAGGTAAAACAGCCTCAACATCCACCTCCACACAGAGCCGAGCATAACTAAGCCTTTGATGGTTCTCTGTTAACTCATCAGCATACAAAGGCACACCTACAGCACTGGAAACATAGCTCAAACCCTGTTAGTCCATAATTCCAGGGGAACATTATAGAATTGAGCCCAAATAGGAACCTTAGCAAATTGCTCCTTTTCAAAAACCATCTGGGGGGACCAGGGCTTCAAGACAAGAAGCTTACCTCCAAAGTGCCAAGGACCAGCCTCAATCACCTTCAGATGTGCATCAGCTTGAGAAAACTGAAAAAAATAAAACCCCTGCTCATTTGATGAAACCTTTGTAAGACCAAATTTCCTCCATAATTGGAAAGCAATGTTCCTCACAGCATAATATGGTAATTTCTTATCCAGAAAGTATCCTACTACACAATCAGCCCACTGAGAAGCCCCAGCATCAATCACAGCCACTGGAGGACAAACAACCACCTTAGCATCCTTAATCTGGGGTGGATGATAGGTCAACTTCTGACGAGTAGCATGCTTGCTCTGACCAACCACCTCAGTCCAAGAAGGAGGAGGTGGAACCACAGGTTCAGCCCCCTTATTACCAAGAATTGAACCAGCAGCACCACTGTTCTGAGCATCTAATTGTTTACGAAGATATAGAACTTCATCACTCAGAGTCTTAATCTGACAGGCAGCAGGACCATCAGTCTCATCTATCACCAAGTGACCCGTATTCGCTACAGTTATGCGCTCTAATCAATCAAAAAAATTCTCAGAAACAACAGGATTCACCTTAGAGGCAGGACCAGAAACCGAACCAGTCAACAAACTGGGGTTGCGAAGCGCAATAGCAGAGCCCAACACAGGAAAATTACTGTCTAAATCCATAACCAGAACAAACGAGAAGGGAAATCGAGTTACCTCTAAGAAACCTTCTCGCCAATCGCCATACAACCACGAAGCAAGATCGCCAGACAAGAACGAAGGAGGTCTCCAGAAGGGCAAGAAGCTGAGTAACGAGGAACCCTAGAATCTCCCCCAAATCGCCTAATCGCCTGAGCCCCTAGAATTTTTTTGATAATGTTATTTGTTCTAAAAGCTGTTATTATCTGTTATTTTTAACCACTAACATCCTATGCAGGTGGTTTTCCTCCATCCTGTTCATAATTATGCCCTTGTTGCGTACGACACTTCTGCTCTGGGAGCTGGTGGTGCATCAGCAGTTCATGCTGCTAAACTTCTTCCCGGTAGGCCTACTTTTCTTCAGTGAATGACTGATCTACTCACAGATTGGCATATGTCAGATGGATTCGATTAGTAATACATGTAACATTGCTATGAAGTGAAAACCCGGCGTGGGCATACCCCCCTCGCTTAAAAGCAATACTTTCTATAAGAAATGTAAGGGATAATTCGAGAGCGCATAACGCCCATGTTCATTTGGAAACAATATTAGTCAAAGCCTCGACATGGACCTAAAAAACAGGATAATTTGCACGTATATCTGCCTTAAATTGATAAGCTTTCTGATGGTGTCGGTATTACTGTACTTACATTGTACGGATGTCACTCTATTTCGCTTATTGTAATGGGAGAAAGTTAATCTGACTTGATTGTAAGATTTGTGTCAGAACCTCCATTATGTCGTGGAGATGCAATCTATCTTGTGGGACTAAAGAGCCTGCAAGCAACATCAAGGAAATCTACTGTCACTAACGCTCATGCTGCTTTAAATATTGGTCCTGCTGATGTTCCGCGCTACAGAGCAACAAACCTGGAAGTAATTGAGCTTGATGCTGGTAACTTTCGAGTCTTTATATATTTTTCAATTGAGGGTCTTCTTCTTTTTCCCTCTCCTCATAAGTGTTTCGTGGCATCATCTCATGGTGGTTAGATTTTGGTAGCACATTTTCGGGTGTGCTAAGTGATGAGCATGGAAGGGTCCAGGCTATCTGGGGCAGGTTTTCAACACAGGTTTGTATAGTTCAGTCTTTGCATTGGGCTTCCCAACTAGGAAACTTGTTCTGATTCATCCAGTCCCCATTACAGCAGAAAGGTTCATCAGGAAAGCAACATTCTGTTCGAGGCATTCCAATTCATGCAATCAGCCATGTCCTTGATAAAATCATATCTGGTGCTAATGGACCAAATCTTCTCATAAATGGTGTCAAAAGCCAAATGCCACTTATCAGAATCCTAGAGGTTGAACTTTACCCAAGATTGCTTTCAAAGGCTCGTAGCTTTGGACTGAGCGACAATTGGGTCCAGGTATACTTCCTTCTTGATCCAAGTCTCTTTCTTTTTCTACATTATGTTTTCAGTTCGTTGCATTTTCATTTTGCTTTGGCAAATAGAAATCAGAGTTATGACTCAACATTTTCCTTCTGTTTATGTTACGCATCCAACTCATAGTGATGATATATGCTTCTGATGGTTTGATTGTCAATTTAAGGTAAACTAGAGGTTATATAAAGCACTCCAAACTCTCAGCTTTTTAGCTCTCCATGGACGAAAAGTTCCAAACTCTCAGCTTTTGACTCTATTTCCCTTTTCATCTTACTGATAGTCTACATTTTGCTGTTTCCAGCTACCACTCCCCTTGTATTTTGCACAGCAGAATCATTTTTCCTTAAAACAATTCTCCACCTATTAACAACTCTCCTACCACCATTCTTTCAGCGCACAATATTGCATGCCCACCACATGCACCAATGTACATCTCTCTCTCTCTCTCTCTCTCTCTCTCAAATGCCAATACTCCACACAGTAAGTCATATGTCCACTTGCCATAATTCTTTATCAGATGCACTCCCTGCTCAAGCCAATCACTCAGAAGTCAGAACTCTTTAATGTTCCATGAGATAATACCATTTCGAAATAATTCATAGACCAGCCTTTACAAAATTCCTCAACACTTCTTACTATTGCTGAATTTCTGTCTCTAGTACTATTATACTGTTAATGCAACAAATATTCAGTCCCTAAAGTGAAAATGCGTGGCCCTCATAAGTTTCTTTACGAAGTTAGTCACCTCTATTCTGTAGTACCAAACTGAAACCCAAAACAACTACAATTACTACCTTTGAAAAATACAGGATGTTACAGTTCATATACTGGATTTGGAGGTGATAATTAACCAATGCAAGACATGCTAAATTAGTTATGTACGTGGTATGTAACGTTTGTAATCTCTGTGCAGAAATTTGAATTTTGTGGTGATAATTTTTCAGTGGATGTCCAAGTAGCATGAACACATTCTACGACACTACTTGACATGGACGTGAGTCACGTGACAATGACACTAAGACACTATAATTTCCAAAAAAGTGCAGGACATGCCATTCCAAGAATGCAGTAAATATATGCCGTGTATATATTTAATTATCGGGGTGGTTCCATGGACACAACGAATAACACAACAATAATCGGAACCCCACGCTTACAATCGGACCCGTTAAAGTTGTTTAAAATATATTTTTACGATTACCTGTAAAAAATCAACTCATTTGGATATCAGTAAAGGCTTGATCGGTTCATTCAAATTTATCCTGTAAAATTTGACAGGAATCAAGTAAATGAACTGATCAAGCCCTTGCCGATATCCAAATGAATTGATTTTTTACAGGTAATCTTAAAAACATATTTTAAATAAATTGAGCGGCTCCGATCATTTGCGTTCAAAAAAAAAAATTGTGTCAAATGTAGTGTTATTCGTTGTGTTAACGGAACCGCTCCCTTTAACTATTGTTTATAGGAACATGTTATTCGAAAAAGATAACAGAAAGAAGTCAACATCAAGGCGAGCATGTATTTCGTAACTTGAAAGACCAATACATCATCAGAAGAGTAATTGCATTCCCTCAAACTTGTAAATTTCAACTTAGGCTTCTGCCATATGTTATTAGTAAATTTCAACTTTTAAAATTTGTGGTCTCCTTTTTAGGAACTGCAAACACCTTATCATAGCTCTCTTAGAGTCGATTTCATAACATGCATATAGATTGGGAACTACGCATTACACGTTGCAAACTGGACAGTATGCAGATTACCAAAAATACCTTCCTGTATAAGTTGTCACTATACAAGTAAGATAGTTTAGTGTTACTGAAAGTCTTTTAATTCTATAGACGTGCTTATTATCACTTCAGAAAAAATCATACTCCGTCCCAAAAAGATTATCTAGTCCACAAAATGAGAACTTCAAAGTAATGTACTTTTATCAAGGAACGTCATGACATTTTTACACTAAATTGAAAGAACTAATGGATATCTAGCAACTAGAGAATAAAGATTTAATTTTTTTCATGAAAAAAATGCATTATTTTAATTATTGTTTTGCAGACCGGACAAGCCTTTTGGGATGGAGGTAGTACTTGTTTATTAAGACTAGCTTCGTTTGCATTGGGATTGGAATTCACTCTATAAGTTATTCTTTTATGTATTTACAATGCTTATGTTTTGCAAGCTAAGAGGCAGTATAATATTTATTAAGTTATGATATAGTATTTAAATATTTTATTAAAAATTATTTCTTCCATTTTGTATTTTATTAGAAATTATCATGCAAACACTCACCTCGTCACTCCCAAACGCGGAGCTTTTATGATCCCTTGCTTCTGCTTCTACTTTCGCTTTGTGCAGCTAAGACCTTGATGCTTCTGATCTATTAGCAGTCATTTACTGGAAAGAAAGAGGGGAAAAAAGAAGCGGCAACTAGAACTTCCAACCAAAACGTGGTTTTTAAGTTTGTTGTTAGAAAAGGTTTTTCTCCTAATTAAATTGAAGAGAGAGTTTGGAGATGATGTTTCTTGCATCTGTTAAGAATTCTAACCAATACATCTTTACTATCATCTGACATAGGCCGAGACCCGCGAGGGTAGGGATAGTCCCGGGATGTCACTCGACCGGGGGTAGCGGGCGGATGTCACTCGACGCTGCTAATCGCGGAAGACACTCACGCGACCAAGGCACACACTTCATTATAGGAGGAATCACTCACTCCAAGCAAGACACTTGCACAATATTTAATAATTAACTCAACACTCCTTTTCTTTTCATGAGAACACATAAATAGGCAGTACATAAGATGACTCTTCTAAGACTTAATGAAGACTAAACAAATTCCAACATTGACCATTGAATTACCTACACAACCCTTCATCTACCTGCATAAAGATAAATCTAGAAAAATGTTTTTAAAGAAACTAACTACATGCATATGTGTGCCAAATTAAAAACTAACTCTAAAAATATTTTGACTAGATATTAAAGACATGGAGACCCCTCGATTCTAGCCGAAAAGGTTTTCTGCAGAACCATGCACCTCCCTTCTCTTATATCTTTCTCCTCTGTTTATATTTTTTTCTCATTAGCTGGTAAGATTAGCAAGACTCATGTCTAGCGAACCGAGGATGTGTTGTCCCTTGAGCATGAGGTGGCACGCTCCCACTCTTCGACAATAGCTATTCATCACTCAACAAATTAATTGTGGCTATGATCTGATTAATTATGCTTTCAGGGTTATTTAATCGATCAAGCTTGCCTTGAGCATGAGTTTATCCCGTCCCACCCTTTTCGCCATTTGTATTTGCTCATTGGTTCATCTGGCTCTTTTTTGTGTAAATATTCATCTGGCTTTTGTAGGCTCTTATGAAGAAAGATCCAGTTAGGCGTCAAGTCTTACGTGTTAAAGGTTGTTTGGCTGGATCAAAGGCTGAGAATGTATTAAAACAAGGTGATATGATCTTGGCAATTAATAAAGAGCCAATCACATGCTTTGGTGACATTCAAGATGCTTGCCATGTGTTGGATCAATGTGATGAAAGTGATGGGAAGCTTAAGATGACTATTTTCCGTAAGGTGAGCATATGCTCTATTTGGTTTTTATTTCGCCTTCTCCTCATTTTGTTTTGACTTGTTTCATATGGGTAATGACAGTTGTCTATTAATTTTCTTCCTCTGTCCCATATCCAAATCCAAGATTTTAATGACGCTCAAATTGAACGTAGGGTTTCCTTATAAACCTATTGGAAAAAAATTTCATTGCAATTTGTGTGGTTATGCCACACAAAATTTGCCATGTGCTTGTACGAATGATCCCAAGCTGTTTACAAAATCATCTTCACTCGTTCTTTATGGTGTTGCAGGGATGTGAAATTGAACTGCTTGTTGGAACAGATGTGAGAGATGGGAATGGAACGACACGGGTCATAAATTGGTGTGGATGTATTGTCCAGGACCCTCACCCAGCAGTGCGCGCTCTTGGATTTCTTCCTGAAGAAGGTCATGGTGTGTATGTTGCAAGGTGAGGGCTTTGTCTTTGTTGTAATTCCGAGGCTCTATTCTGATGGAGATGGCAAGAGCTAAAATGTTGAGAGTTATCTATTGGGCTCTTCTGTTACTCAGAGCCCCCCTTTGCTAGGGTAGTTATATGACCTATTTTCCCCCATTTTTGAGTAATCAAGTTAATTGAACATGTTCCTAGGTGAAACTAATGTAGGGATACTACCTGTATGGGAATATGAATTGGTAGGACTTATTCCGCACCCAGAAAGCTAATTTTTTAATCAGACTATAATTGTCTTGATTTGTCGGCCCAAGCTCTCCAAACTTGTCACTTACTGCTTCGATACATGGAAAATTTGGAATGCTACTTGTATAACCTGCATCCTTCCTAAAAATCCTTTGACTTACGGAAATTTTAAAATCTTTCCAGATGGTTTTATGGGAGTCCAGCAAACAGATACGGTCTATATTCTCCACAGTGGATTGTTGAAATTAATGGGATACCTACTCCAGATTTAGATGCTTTTCTTGAAGTGACAAAGGTACGCCTCCCTCTCCCATCTGTACTTAACATCTGCCTAAGAATGGATTGTTTAGTTTAAAACCTTGCTGCAATTTGTCACTTAGATACATGAAGTTGCCATTGATTTCCGACCCACAAATATGTAGACAGCAACTATCATGAATTAAAGCCAGTGGCAGACTTACAATGGGGCATGTGGGATCACATGCCCCCACTCGATTCCGTGAATTTTTTTTCACTCACATCAGGTTGCCTTCTCGACGATTTGAGCCATTTATATTGTAGAGATCCCAAATAATTTGTCCACACAAATTTAAGTTGATCGAAAACTTCTAAGAGCTTGTAAGAACATTTTATTTTTGCAAAAATTGTTAGACCTATATTTTTTCTGAATAAAGTATTTCCATTTCTGAATAAAAGTATCCTACAAACAGTTCAGATCTTTGAGGAGCGATTTGAGCGTGGACAAACTGCATCCGCAAAGAAGCCGAGTCCTATTTTTAAGTCAGAAAAAACAGGGTGCCCCAAGAAGAAATGAATAGAAATAAGCATTTGAGGCCAAGTCATTTACTAAGAATAATTATGTGCCCCCAATAAAGGAAATTTCTGGGTCCGCCACTGATTAAAGCCAAGAGTGATCCTAAGATTTCTAGTGTATGATAAACCCTTATTTGACTAGCCTTTGAGGCATGGTTCTTACCCCAAGGCTCGTCTGAATGCTGGAGCCAAGCAAATGAGGTGCTTCATGGTGTTTAGATTGTTTCACTATTCTCATGTCTCTAGTGAACATGTAGGCTGAACTTGAAGCTCGAGCCTCAACTATGTTACATGGATCCTTCATTTTGGCTGAAGTATCTGTGTCCTATTTCCGCCACGCGTATCCATTTTGGACACTCGGATCCTCTAATTGTATGATATTTACAGAAAAAGAATACCAAATTAGCTAGAAAAGCGATATTTCTAGACTTTCACATGGACATGAAATAGAAAAAAGCACATTTTTGTTAACTCTTCTTGTTTAAATACATTACTAGCTATAATTTATACTTATAACCTGCTCTAGTCACGCAATATGTACTACAAACAGGTGTTCAGGACGTGTCCCCGTCCCCCGTTGTGGGACACATATCCAAATATCCTAAGATTTAAGTCTAGGAAGGTCCGACGTTTGGACATGCTCCCCCACCCGGACATGATACTCATACCCGAGTCCATGTAACATAGCAGGCCGTATACCTGTTGCAGTATATGCAGTGGTCAAATTAAGCAACTGATAGATTTCCAAGTTGAACATGTGGGGTTTTTTGTATTTGCTAAGTGCTAACAACTCCACTTATCCATCCAAGTATTATATTGCTAATGGTTCCCCATTTCTGATTCTCACTTTATTTACTCATTATTTGGAGTAAGAATTAAGCATATGCGTGTTCACTTCACAAGTCACGTGAGCAAATGGAATCCATTTTCTAGTTTACGATTCACAGGATTTGTAACTGCACATTTTAAATAGTTTGTTTTTCCTTTTCCATACCATAGCTGGGATCATCATTGTTAGCAAATTCTGATCATTCGATCGTAAAATTCTTATCCTTTGGTTAACAGGAAATAGACGATGGGGAATTTGTCCGTGTGAAGACGGTCCATTTGACTGGGAAACCTCGAGTACTAACATTGAAGCAGGATTTGCACTATTGGCCCACGTGGGAGGTTAGGCGTAATCCCAACACTGCAATGTGGCAATATAAAACTATTAAAGCATTAGACCGGGGTATTCCATGAACGCATTCTTGTGGGTGGAAATTGTTTGGGATGAACATAAGGCTTGGAAATGATTTCAAACGAGATTTGTGTGGATTCTATTGGTGTTCGTTACGTTGTTTGTATGGGAAATTTGAGCAGCAGTACATGATAGATACTGGGTATTTGAGAATCTCACCCTGTGGTGAGTTGCTACCCTCTTACAATGTGGTTTGCACTTTTTTGGGAGGTAGGATCATCTACCAGCAATACATTCATGACTGTACATCAAAATTTGTATAGGGGATTTGAGCTGCAGTGCATTAGGTACTTGAGAATCTCTCTCCCTGTGGTGAGTTCTACTCTTTTACAATGTGGTTTGCATTATTTTGGGAGGGAGGATCATCTAACAGCAATGCATTCAATTACCGTACATCAAAAGTTTCTCTTGAATAAATTCACAAGTTTCGGTATAATGTTTTCTTGGGCGTGACCTAGCGACTCCGGAGTCTGGACCCCATTTTGGCCACTAAAAGGCTGTTGTGTTTGGTTGAGAGTTTTGAGAAGAATATTTTGAGAAATATTTTTAAGATAGTGTTTGGATGGGTTTTTGGAAAAAGTAATAATTAGATAGAGGTGTAATAATTGGAGAGAGATAGAGAGAGAAATAAGAATAATGATTGGAGAGAGGAGTATGAGTAGAGAGAGAAATCTGATTAATGATTGGAGAGATGAGAGATGGGGAGAGAATCTTTTTGGAAATTTTTTTAGAAATGTGAAGTGAACAAAGTGAATATCTTTTACCACCCGGCCAAGGGCCCAGATGGGCCATATCTTATGGAGCACAGCCAAGGGCTAGTGGAATACAGTCGAGCATTGCAGGAGCGCAAAGTTCAAGGGTGTCTAGATCGGACTATTCAAATTTGTTGTGAATTATTGGTTCTAAGACAGAAATTTTGGCTTACTTAGTCTTTATTCAAAAAAAATTATTTTAATCATAATTTTGTAATTTTACGATTTTTGTTGCCAAGACGAAACAATAATCTACAAAAAATTGATGTGAAACTATCGGTGGCAAAAAAAAGTGAATAAAGACAACAACAACAAAAAAGGCCAAGTGGCTTAACTTAAGCTTAATCTTCCATTTAGCCAAAAATCTAAAACATTTGACATTTTTAAAGGGAATGACAAGAAACTTTTGCAGTCAAACATAAAGACGAGTGAAATGTGTTTGGTTCTTTTACTTCTTTGCAACAGAAAATAATTGTGTGTGAGCGTGCTAGAGAAAGCCTTTAAGTCTTCTCTCTCAGATTAACTTTGGAAAATCAAATCTAATTAGACGACTATGTTTGAATGGTTCAATTACCTCAACTAAGATGATTTTTCTTTCAAAATGAAGAAATACAAACCAATTTACTTAGGAAATTAAAGAACAATAAAGAAACAAGGTACTTTGATTAAGAAATCAGAAGTAAACTTATTTTGAAATCTTCTTCAACTTCAAATAGAAAGACAAAACGAACTTCGAACACTGGATTGTTACAAACATCACTTACATCTACTTCCTAATCCACTTTCCTAAACTACTTTGAACTGAGTCGAATTCCTAAAACTACAATTCTAACTGCCAAAGAACAAACCAAGCATCATTTTTTGCTGTTTGTTGAAGATTTTTCCGGGGTTTTTCACTCTTCAACTTCTTCTATTTATAGACTCTGCTTGCAATTTGAACTTTCCGCTTGATCTCTTGACTTCGAACTTCATCATTTCATTTCAAAAGATTGTTTCTTCCCTCCAAAAGCATTTGAACTTGAATTGCTTTGAATTCCCTCCAAAAGCATTTGAACTTGAATTTGCACGGTTACTTATTCAAATCACATTTTGCACATGGTTAATTTCAAAGGATAACTTCCTTGCACGATCTACTTCATGTATAATTGTCTCAATTGCTAACTGCCCAGTTTCACATGTGCAATAACATGAAATCATGCCTTCTAGCAGTTTGTAATATGGCTTCGAAGCCAACTCCTTTGCTATAACTGCCAATAACTAACTCTTAAACTAGAGGACAATACGATATCGTATTGATCTTCTTAGAGCCTCACTAGTGGTATAACCAAAACTGGATAATCAAAAGTTGTCACCTCATGCTTTGATTATCCATACAAGACATTTATAAAGTTAGCAATGTGGAGTGTCACAATGGTATTTTATGTCCATAATAAAAAAAAGTACTACTCACTCTATTTTTATTCATAAAATAGGCACAACTTTAATTTGTACATATACTTTTATAATATTAGTACAATTTAAAAAATATTCATAATACCTTTAAAATGAGACCAATCTTGAACATATTTTCAATTTATTATTATTATTGATAATTTCAAATTTTTAGAGAAAGTGCAAAAAATTGAGTTTTGAAGTAAGTATTTGAAAAATGAAGAGAGAATGTTGTTGCTTTTGAATTCATTCTATCAAAAAAGACTTATAAATAGGGTGTAGTCCCCAAAATTTGGTTATTGAGTTTTGGGTATTGAGAAAATGTTGTTACTTTTGATTATCCAAATGCCAAAATTTGGTTATTGGCTAAAAGGTTGTTAATTTTGATTATGCCAATGTGAGCCAATTTTTGGACAAGCATTGTTAACTTTGGTTATTTAGATGTTTTGATTATCCCATTGGGGATGCTCTTATAACAATATAATCCAGTGCTCTTCATTAAGAGTAAATTAAATAATCATCCTTTTTTTAGACACCGCATACGTTTTCATCCTACCCACTAATTGGGGTTATGTTTCCATCCTCTTCCTATTTGATTTACCATTACTACCCTTATTATGACATACATATTCACATACAATCGATTCCTAATTTTTTTGGAGTGTATAGTGGGACTCCCTAAAAATAGGAATTATTTGAAAATTGGGAAGGATTCAAAATGATTTAAAGATCATTCTATTCCCCTAGATAACCGAATGGATGACTTTCGGAATTGAAAGAATTTTCAAACTGTATGCATGATTCTATTCCCCTAGATAACCGAATGGATGATTCTATTCCCCTAGATAACGGAATTGAAGGAATTTTCAAAATTGAGATGCTCTGGGATGAATTCCCATAATACAACCAATGTGTGCAATGCCGAAAATTAAGGGGTTTCTAAAATAGTGGGAATTCAAATACTTGGACTACTAGTTTACCAAGAACACTACTAGATAAGTGTACCATTGCAATTGACAAGTTCATAAACTCTCTCTCTCTTGCCCTCGCCCTCTCCAAAACTAAAATTAAGTGAGTCAGTGACACATTGATCTCTCCCTCGGCATCAAACAACAAAATCGCAATTGGCTCTCGTTGATCAAAGCTCTGGTCCAAACATGCTTTGCGCTTGCTTCATTTTTCGAAGAAAAATGGAGAAGGATCTGTTGGTTGTTGGGTTAATGTGGCATTTTTTGCATTTTCGTCATCGCATCTCTGCTCGTGGGCGATTGAATTTTGACAAGTTCATTATATTTTTACCATATTTTTAGCATGATTTTATCATATTTTTAGCATGATTTTTCAACAAGTTCATGATGTTTAAAATTTACCATGGGTTTCTTGTATTTGTTGCCGTAATTTATCATAATTCATATATTATATTTTTACCATATTTTTTGCATGATTTACCATGTTTCTTGTCTTTATTGTCAAAATTTATCATAATTTTTGTATTATATTTTTACCATGTTTTTAGCAAGGTAAAATTTACCATGCACCATGTTTCTTGATTTACCATGTTTCTTTTATTTTATTGTCGAAATTTATCATAATTTTTTTACTATATTTTTATCAAGTTTTTAGCATGATTTTTCGACAAGTTCATGATGTTTGTCTAAATGTTCGGTGTACGAAAGTTACATCTTTACCAGGTCTATATTTGTTGTCAAAATTTATCATAATTTATGTATAATAATTTTACCAATATTTTAACATGATTTCCGACAAGGTTTTGTGTTTGTTGCTGCTTTGATTGGTTTGCTATTAATTTATCCTATTTGTGATAAATTTATTGTATTTTTTATCTTGATGTTTTTATTTCAAATTTTGTTAAAGATTTTAGAGGGGGAGAAAATTGGAGAGAGATTTGAGAGATAGGAGAGTGGGAGATTGAGATAAATTAGAGAGAGAGAGAGAGAGAGAGAGAGAGAAGGGCAGTTTGGGGTTTATTTGAATTTCAAGATGAAAATATAATATCTAAAAGTAACCGGGATGAAAACATAAGTTATAGTAGGTTGGAGGATCAATATTTAAGTGCCCCTTTCATTAATGACTTGTTTCTAACGTTTGGAATTTTTTATTACATGTCAATTAATTACTGGATGTGTTAATTTTTTTATGTAAACAAAATGTCACTAATTTTTGAAAGTTGAAAAAAAAAAAAAAAAACTCCTACGTCCGGCCGACCGCCACCCCACTGACGGCGACCAAAAAAATTAGTGAAATGTCACTAATTTTTAAAAGTTGAAAAAAAAAAAAAAAAAACAAGTCCTACGTCCGGCCGACCACCACTCCACCTCCGGCGAACAGGAAATTCAAAAAAATAATAATAATAACTCCTAACTTCGGCCGACCACCAACCCACCTTCGGCGACCACTTTCGGGCGACCAAAAAAATAAGTGAAATGTCACTAATTTTTAAAACTTCTAATTTCGTACAGGAAATTAAAAAAAAAAAAAAAAAAAACAAACAAACAACTCCTACCTCCGGCCAACCACCACCTCACCTTCGGCGACCACTTTCGGTGACAAAAAAAACTAGTGAAATATCACTAATTTTTAAAACTTCTAATTTCATACAAGAAATTCAAAAAAAAAAAAAAACTACCTCTAGCCGACCACCACTCCACTTCCAGCCGACCACCGCCCCACTTCCGGCGACCAAAAAAATTAGTGAAATGTCACTAATTTTTAAAAATTCTAATTTCATACACGAAATGTAAAATAAAAAATAAAAAAAACTAGTGAAATGTCACTAATTTTCAAAAGTTGAATTTTTTTATAGAAAAAAAAAAAAAAAAACTCCTACCTCTGGCCGACCACCACCCCACCTTCGTGCGACCATTTCCGGCGACCAAAAAAATTAGTGAAATGTCACTAATTTTTTAAACTTCTAATTTCGTACAAGAAATTTAAAAAATAAAATAAAATAACTCCTACCTCAGCACCACCTCTCACAAACCACTTCCGTCAACCCAAAAAGTTAGTGACATTTCACTAATTTTTAAAAATTCTAATTTTGTATAGAAACTTGAAAAAATCATCAACTAATCAACTTCTAAAACTAGTGACAGCTCACTAAACTTCATAAAAGCTAAAGAAATCAATGAATAAAGCTATTTCGAATCTAGTGACAAGTCACTAAACTTCATACCTGGTTTAAAACACCTAATTTCGTATATAAAAAATTTTAAAAAAATCAACACAACCTCCGACTGACCACCACACCACCTCTGCACCGCTATGACAACTTCTGGCGACCCAAATGGTTAGTGACATTTCACTAATTTTTAAAAGCCCCAATTTTGTAGAGAAACTTGAAAAAATACTAACTAGTCAACTTCTAAAACTAGTGACAGCTCACTAAACTTCATAAAAGCTAAACAAATCAACGAATAAAGGTATTTCAAATCTAGTGACAAGTCACTAAACTTCATACCTGGTTTAAAACACCTAATTTCGTACATAAAAAAAAAAATTCAACACAACCTCCGGCTGACCACCACCCCACCTCCACATCACCTCTAATAGACCACTTCCGGGGACCCAAAAGTAGTGACATTTCACTAATTTTTAAAAGTTCTAATTTTGTACAGAAACTTGAAAAAATTACCAACTAGTCAACTCCTGAAAATAGTGACAACTCACTAAACTTCATAAAAGTTAAAGAGATCAACGAACAAAGCTATTTAGGATCTAGTGACAAGTCACTAAACCAAAATTGGGAAAAAAAAAAATCACCAACTAGTCAACTAGTGACAAGTCACTAAACTTCATAAAAGTTAAAGAGATCAACGAACAAGTCTATTTCGAATCTAACGACAAGTCACTAAATCACATACTTGGTTTAAAACTTCTAATTTCAAATCTAGTGTGTCAAACGGTACAAATCCTAGAGTTAAAAGAAGAGAAATGACTACGTGAGTTAATCTGCATCCAACGAAGGGGACACGGAGGAGCCGTAGTCAGTCAAAGGTCAGGATATCGGAATTCCCACTTATATATGATTGTACAAGTAGTATTGTATTGGATATCGGAATTCCCACTTATATATGATTGTACAAGTAGTATTGTATTGCTAGATGTTGGAAGTTGTCCAGTCATTGGAGAATGTGTGAGGAGCATGCATTGCTACAAGAAGTCGTCAATTTTAATTTACTCTTCATATCCTGAGCCTATAGGAAAATTCCAAGTTACAGAGAACAAATTAAAGCTAGAAGACAATGATGCGTCAATACCACTTGCAATCTACCAGTTCCATGATCATTCAAACTTGATGTATTCTTTTATTGATTAATGGTTGGTGAACTTTTCTTTCTAACCTTCTAAAGTTGTTAGTCTGTTTACTGTCATGTAGTTCCCTTCAATGTTGCCCGTAGTTTCAAATTTTGTTGGTAGAGTTATTTCATCAAACACTTGGAGGACACTATCTAAGGAATTTAAATAGCATTACCAGTAGTAACAGAGGAAGGGCAAGTATAACTTTACCCAAACAAAAAACAGAGGAATGGCGAAAATGAAAAGGTAGGAGTCCAACAAAACGAATATAAACACGCTATATCAAAATCAAATCCAAATCGTGTTAAAGTATAGAGCATTTCAAAATCAGCGGATAGACACGCTCTATCAAAATCAAATCCAGAACATGTTACCAGTAGTTTCCTAACAAGCGTGACATTCCCGGTATGAGTAGCAAGAACAATGCCGTGACGTCAGTCTTGAACTCCTTGTACTCGAAGCGAACTTCGTTTGCAGATTTGTCGCAGCACGTAACCTCCACCTTGCGAACATTCAACCAAACGGCGCCAACGAAGTTGACGTCGACGAACGGATCAGCGATGCACTCAAGAGCCGATCTCAGAGCGTTGGTATATCATCTTCTTCTCTCTCTCTCTCTCGTGATCTGAATGATGAGAGAGAACTAGAGAAGGCTATGGGCACTGAGGTGGGTTTGTTTTTGGTGAGGAGGGCAGTCTTATCGGTAGAACTCCTTTATGTCCTTGTGGCTAAAATGTTGAAAATAAAATGTCCTCCTGGCCCATCTAAAAATACCCATGTCCTCTTGTTTTTTTTTTTTTTTTGTCAAAGTTGAGAGATAGTATTCATCAAAGATTCCCATGGGGAAGGATTGGGAGTCCACAGATCGGACACTCCAACGACAACAGGTCACAGAAATACAACGAGAAAGCATATGACCAAACCAACGGAACACACCGGACAAAATCCGGACAAAAATCGGCCTAAAGCCGGACATAACCGGCCTAAAGCCGGACAAAACACAAAAGAAACGAGAAAAAAGATACACTCCCCTTCGTCGCTGAGCAGCCCATCTCTAGCCAAACCTCCAACCGGTCACGCGCCTCTACCGGAGGCCTAAGAAGCCGCCGGAACCCGTAAGGTTGCAAAGGAGGAGCAGATGAATCATAACGCCCAACAGGGTTACGGAACGCCAAGTTCCAACGATTGGCGAACGGAAGGCGGATATGGTGCAGAAGGGGAAGGGGAAACCAGATCTAGAAAGGGGATTAGTCCCTCCCCTCCCGCCGCCCAAAGGGTGTGCAACCCATGGAGGGGGAGGGGAAGGAGGGGCGGCTAGGGTTAGAGTTTCTTAGAGAGAGAGAGAGAGAGCGGTTGGGTTTACAAAATTTTCCCATGTCCTCTTGTTAAAAGAGATAAAAAAAATGTTCTAATTTTGACTAATTTTTCCAATCTTTTACTCTTTTCTAGTTTTTGTAATTTTTAATAATTAATATCCAATTTTTTATTATTATTTTATTATTATTATTATTATTATTATTATTATTATTATTATTATTAATTAATTAATTAAGCTTGAAACATCGAACTCTCCATGTGTACGATTAACAATAACCGTCCAAAAAAAATTAGGGATGTGTAAATTTCGGTTAAAAAAGAAAATAATGCATTGTATAAAATTTTTTGAAGCTCTTTGCCCAAATTGAAGAACTACTAGAAATCTTTAAATTGGTGTGAAGAAATTTGACAAATTATGAATAGGATGACTTTATTTTTATTTGCTAAAAGTTACATGTACTTTCGTGGTGTCCTAATTTTTTTTGGGACAGCCTAGGTATTGGAATGGGAAAATTTCGTGGCAAGTGGGCAAATAATGCCACATTACTGAAGCAGAGAGCAATTTTGTTCACCCTCCTTAAAAGAGTTAGTGGGTAAAGAGTCAATGAGTAAAGCTCTTTGCCCAAATTGAAGAACTACTAGAAATCTTTAAATTGGTGTGAAGAAATTTGACAAATTATGAATAGGATGACTTTATTTTTATTTACTAAAAGTTACATGTACTTTCGTGGTGTCCTAATTTTTTTTGGGACAGCCTGGGTATTGGAATGGGAAAATTTCGTCGCAAGTGGGCAAATAATGCCACATTACTGAAGCAAAGAGCAATTTTGTTCACCCTCCTTAAAAGAGTTAGTGGGTAAAGAGTCAATGAGTAAAGCTCTTTGCCCAAATTTCGTGGCAAGTGGGCAAATAATGCCACATTACCAAAAAGTGTATTGCAGAGGTAAGCATAACATCACTTTGTAGTGAGATCCACACAAATTCAACTTATATGAGAGAGGGTTTTGTTCATCCTCTTTTAAGGAGGGTGAACAAAATTGCACTCACTGAAACATCCCCTATCTCCAGTATTAAACAATTGAAATGGGAAATTACCAGGTAACTGGACCAGTAATTTCGTATAGTTCTGAGTTTTTCGGGTTCATCTCAAGGAGAGACAAAAGCCAGAATTTTACCTTTGTAGTGGCGAACATATATATACTTACGTAGAGGATGAAAGTTTTAAAAAAATATAGTGGTGGCGAGTCTACTTTACTCATTGACTCTTTACCCAATAACTATTCAAAATGACAAAATAATAATTGTATAATTTTCTACCATTAACTTTTCAAAGTACATGCGATGCATATGCATACAAAAGCAAGAAGAGAGAAGGTAAAACTTCATTAGTAGTAATAATTAGTAGCTCTCTTTGGACATTCGTGCTATATTTAAGATTGCTCATATTTGTTCAATTATGATACTTTATTTGATTATAAAAATTATAATGAACAAAATTAATTGATATATATATATATATATATATATATATATATATATCAATCAAAAGGATCAAAATTGAATAAAACTACCGCTAAAAAATATAATGAATAAAATTAATTGAATATATAAAAATTATAATGAATATATATATATAGCCTAAATTTCTAGTCCACACTCCCGGAAATAAGGAAAAAATGGGGTTTTTTTTGTGTTGCAAATTATTTTTGGATATTTTTTGCTAAAACTGCTTGGATCAAGCCCTTCCCGGTATTTTTTTTTTGAAGATTTTCCGCGTGGACCCTTGAAAACACCTTCTGAACACATTGGACGGATCGGATCGTCAAAAAAAAATTTGGATCATGAGGTGCGGAAATTAAAAGTCCGGATGTGAAGCAAACCCTATATATATATATATATATATATATATATACGATAAGGATCAGGTCAGGTCGCCTGTATTTTTAAAAAAATCCGAACTTCTAATTTAAGCCGTTGGATCTCATCCAACGGCTGTGAAAAGAAATTAGATCTCGCGGGTCAAAATTACCCCACACGGGTCAGGATCCGGGTTAAATTACCCGCGCGGGTCAAAACCCCCCAAACCTCCTTCCTTCATTATTCACGTGAAATTTCGGGGAGAGAGAGAGAGAGAGAGAGAGAGAAGACGAAGAAGAGAAGACGAACAGCTGGTTGTTTCTGTTACCATTCACGAGATCGAAGACCAAATCGAAGGAAGCCATTCATGAGATCGATCGAACGCGGTTGAGGAGTTAGGGTTTTTGTACTCCTTGTTCGCAGTCGGGTAGGTGGAAGACGAAGAAAGCCCTAAAAACTGGAAAATCGAACCAGCAGGTCTCTCTCTCTCTCTCTCTCTCTCTCTCTCTCTCTCTCTCTCTCTCTCTCTAGATTTGCAGAAAACTAGGGTTACGGTTCCATTTGAAAAATAGGGGTTTTTTTTTTCAAATTTTAATTAAATTAGGGTTTTGGTGTTTTAAGTTGTTAATGAAATTATGATGTTGTTGCTTACATTTGCTGCCCAATTTTTACTTGCATTTTATGGTTTAGACATCTCATAGCTGTGTACTTGCATTTTGTTTTCAACCATTCAACTGCTGCTATCATGGTTACTCTTCTTTTTTTTGGGTTTTTAGAATGCAGTGTGTACAAGATAAAAGAAGTAGTGTCATCTGGTAATTCTTCTCAACAAGTTTACACTCCTCAAGTTAAAAACGAGGTGATACCGAAAATTGGCCAACATTTTCAAAACTTAGATGAGGTTCAAGAGTTTTACAACAATTATGGTAGACAAGGTGGATTTGGTACACGGCTAAATTCTAGTAAGAAGAGTAAGGATGGTGAGATCATTAGAAAGGAATATGTTTGTTATAAACAAGGATTGAGAAGAATGAATGTAAACAAAACAATAAAGGTCCGGAGAAGGGGGCTAACAAGAGATGGTTGTGGTGCGAGACTGGTAGTTGTGAAAGACCGGTCAGATGCGGGGGGCTTTGTTGTTAGGCAATTTGTCGAGGGTCATAACCACCCTCTTACGGCCCCAAGGAGGGTGCATTTGTTGCACTCTCATCGTGCAGTCTCAGTTGCCAAGAGAAATTTAACAGAACAACTAGCAAAAGCTAATGTGCCAACATGGCAACAAATGAGTCTTTTAGAGATGGAAGTTGGAGGTCTTCAAAATGTGGGATGTACACAACGAGATTTGTATAATGCTGAAAGGGATAGGAGGAAAGCATTAAAGGGACATGACGCTACTTTGTTATTTGAGTATTTCAAGGATGAGCAAAAAAAGAATCCCGCTTTTTATTTTAAATTCGATGAAGATGAGGGTGTGATGGTTCATTGTTTATGGGCGGATGCAACATGTAGAAAGTCATACAAATATTTTGGGGAAGTGGTGGTGTTTGACACAACTTACAACACAAACCGCTACAATTTGATCTTCGCACCTATGGTAGGGGTTAATCACCATGGGCAAACAACTCTTTTGGGTTGTGCATTCTTGAGTGGTGAAAAGGGTAATGCTTTTGAGTGGTTTTTCACGGAGTGGTTGAAAGCGATGCCCGCCGGCCCGCCGAAAATGATCATAACTGATCAAGATCCGGCCATTGCAAAGGCAATTGCTACAGTTCTTCCTAATACATTTCATAGGTATTGCATTTGGCACATTTTGAGTAAATTTTCAGAAAAAATAAGTGCAATTTCCTACAAAGAACATTATGAGGACTTGAGTAATTGTATATGGAAAACCGAGAGCCCTGACGATTTTGAAGGAAGATGGGCAGATGTTGTATTGAAAGCTAAATTGGACACCAATGAATGGTTAAATACCATTTACAAAATTCGTCATGGATGGGTTCCTGCATATTCGAGACACATATTTTCAGCCCACATGACTAGTAGTCAACGAGTTGAAGGCGCTCATGCCTTCTTCAAGAAATATGTGTCTCATCAAAATTCAATGTTAGATTTTGTGATTCGGTTTAATAGGGGACTTGCAAAAATGCGCCACAATGAACTAGATTTGGACCATAAAGATGTCAATGAAAAACCACAAACAGTTACTGGGCGGGTCATGGAGTCGACAGTGTTATTGATGAAGCTGTCTTAAGTGAAGAGTACAGTTAAAAGTATGTGGTGAAGAGTACAGTTAAGGATGAGCACCGTTGTTTGTACAACGTTCAGAGGGTAAAGGAGAGTGATTCAAAGGGTCGTGAGCTTTTGTTCGAGAAGTCATCAAACTTGGTCAAATGTAGTTGTAAGATGTTTGAAAGTGACGGAATTCCATGTCGCCATATGTTGGCGTACTTCACAAAAAAGCAAGTTATGGAATTACCTGAACAATACATCTTGCGGAGGTGGACAAAATCGGCTAAAGCTACAAGAGTTATGGATGACTTAGGTGGGACGGTTAATGAAATTTGTGACACTTCTTTGTTAGTGAGGTGCAATAGTCTCTTCCAACTTGCGTCTAATGTTATTGATGAAGCTGTCTTAAGTGAAGAAGATGCAGAAGAGTTGAAAGAATTATTGTTATCAGCTAAAAAAAGGTTTGTAGCCAAGAAGAAGCGTGCAAAAGAAAATGTGGAAGGGAAGCGTGCAATGGAAGATGTGGAAGGGAACCGTGAAAGCGTCGAAGGGAGTATCCAAATACCTAATCCTACCCCTACTCCTACTCCCCTACTCCTACTCCTACTCCTGTTCCTATTCCTATTCCTATTCCTACTCCTACTCCTACTCCTACTCCTTGTCTTGAGAGCCAAAGTAGCCTCAAAGAACCATTTCGAATTAGGACAAAGGGCTGTGGTAAACGGTTAAAGGGAGGAAAAGAGAAGGCTGTCAAGAAGGCTAAGCGTTGCAATGGTTGTGGATTAGTGGGGCAAAAGCATGACAAAAGAAATTGTCCAAAACTTCTTGGAACGTACGTGTATTGATAAGCCCCAAATGTTGTATATATCCGGGCTTATCTCGCTCGTTGTAATCACACACACTTGCATTTTGTGCCTTTATACGATTGATTTTGCGCGAGTTGTGTTTTTTATGAGTTTCAGAAAATCGGAGCTAAAAGGTGTGTCCAAAGCTCCAAATAATCCCCGGTTGTATTTGGAAGTACCCAAGGTCCCGCAATGCCATGGAGGACAATCGCCGAAGCTTAGAAGTCGATTCAAAAAGCTTTGGAAGGTTCAAGGAAGGCCCGGAACAAAAGAACAAGACATTTGGAGTTATGAGCCTCGAGAAAATCTGACCAACCGATAGAAAAAGGCTCATTTCTCTCAAGATACAAAGTCTATGAAGATGAGGTCAATTGGGTTTGAAAGTAGACTCATAGAGCTTTCCAACGGTTCAAGAATCGCCTCATTCCGAGTTCGGACGAAGCCGGGGCGTGCCCGCGAAGTTGGATCAAAAATCTGCCTGACCAGTCCATTTTGGATCGATCCAAAGAAGGTTTGGATCGATCCAACTTCATCAAAATTTCACCAGAGCCTTTTGGATCGATCCAAAGAAGGGTTGGATCGATCCAACTTCATCAATTCTTCAACAGACCACTTTGGATCGATCCAAAGAAGAGTTGGATCGATCCAAACTCAATTATGGCGATTTTTGACAGATTTTAGGTTGCTTTAATATCTTCCATTTATGGAAACTTTCCACTTATAGTATGTTTTTGGGATAATTAGCTAATGTAAAGGGCTTTTAGTATAAATACTCACCTCCCTCCTCTCTCCTAGATCCTCCTCCATTAGTTTAGTTTTACTTTAAGTCATTTTCCTCCATTGTTGTCTTCAAGCTTTTAGTGTAATTTTCTTCAAGAACCTTGGTAAGCTTTTATTGTATTGTATTTTCTTCTTCATTAATAGTTCTTGTAATTGTTGGCTCTACATATAAATCTAGTTTATTTGCATTTCTACCGGTTAAATCTTGTTCTTGTCTTTCCATCTTCTTCCTTAAGAAACACTAGTTTAAATTTGTTGTTTGATAATTTCTCAAGTACTAATGTTGTAGGTACACTTAAGATCTTCATTAAAAATCAATTTTCAAGTTTATTAATCATGTTTTTAGTTTTCTTCCAATTTCTAGACTTATTAACTAGTGTAATGAGTGAGTAGTTTTAATAGGCTTAGTCATGGGGTGATTAACACTCCATGACTTGGGATTAATCTATCCATCTCATTCATAAAGCATACATTGCTTGTTTACCGGATATTTGGGGTTGCACTTTTATGTACCAAAGAGTGAGTTTGTTAATCTCTTTGATCACACGTAGCCAAGAGCTTGACTACTTGGCACGTGTGATGCTTTGGGCGATGTCAACTCATCCGTTTGCAAAATGTATCGAAAATCCCTAATCTTTGGTAAATACATTTTCTAGTAAATGGTTTTAAAATCTAAATCTTCCGTTCGGGGGCATTTAACGATGCCTCGAGCCGGTTATCAAGAGGGGATGGATTAGCCCAAGTCATGGTCGTTAAAATCCCCTAGACTTTGCCTTAGTTTAATTAGTTGATTTTTAATTCCGAGTCGTTCTCAAAGTTGAGTGAATTCCACCAACCAAAATCCAAAAGCCAAGTTTGCCGCTTTAAGGCTAAACACCTCACTCGCAAGACAACTCTCACGCCGGGTGCGTTCGGTCCCTGTGGATTCGACCCGGTCTTACCGGTTATTATGCTACTGCCGACCTAGCCCTACGCTTGGGGCGACACTCTCTACGATACAATCCAAGGTCGCAAGCATGTATGCATCTAAATGTGTTCATTTCATTATTCGAAACTTAAATATTATTGTTGTTTAAATGTTATTTCTTGTATTTTTTCCTTAGCTCTTCGCAAAGTGTTAGATTGAATGATGAGGATGAGTTCGATGTGGAGGATGATGAGTTCGATGTGGAGGATGATGAGGACGAGTTCACTGACATTGATGTTGACGATGATTGTAAGTGTTTGTAATTTGGTTTTTGTAGTTGCAAATTCCTTAGCCCTTGTACTTTGTTTTCTTTTATATTATGAGGTATTTGTGTTTCAGGATGGTATCAGTCACTGGAAATGGTCACTGGAGTCGCTCATTGGAAATGTTACTGGATCAGTCACTGGATCTGTTGGGTAGTCACTGAAAATGCTCACTGGATCAGTCACTGTTGAACAATCTGTTTTTTTTTTTTTTGTTACTGGACAATCTGTTGTTTTTTGTTGTTGTTGCTGTATGTAGTCGAAATCTAGATCAGTCACTGTTGCCCAGATTAGTCTTGGTTATGACCGTTATGTATTTGTTGTTGGATTTGTGATGAAGCCGAAACTTGGTGCCCAGATTAGTCTTTGTTTATGACTCTTATGTATCACTACTGTATCCCAGATACATCTTTTCTGTGATGGATTTCCAGTTTGGTGCTGAAACTTTGCAAAGTGTTAGATTGGTGCCCAATATTTGGTGTTGAAACTTGTTTCTTGTGCATAAACTGTGATGGATTTCCAGTTTGGTGCTGAAACTTCTTTCTTATTGTTTCTTGTGCATAAAATGTGATGCACATAAAATGTGATGGAAATCCAGTTTCTTGTGCTAATGACTTTGTGGACGGCCCACCGAGATTGTTTGAAAAGATTGTGATTGTTAGAGTCGCCAACCGGATTTGAGGTCCGAACCCGAGAAACCGATAAAAATATGACTCGTTTGCCCATTTGAAAAAGATTTCACTGATCTTGGTGGAACCAAAGATTTCTCGGATTCGGGGGTTTGGTTACGAGAGGGGAAGGGTTTTACGGCACCCCTCTCGCCCGGTCCATGAACCGGTCTCTACTCAACATTTTGTGGGATTTTGAAAATATTTAAAATTCGATTTTGAGCAAATAACGGGGAGTATGGGAATGGGAAAACACATAAACAAGTATTCAAATACGAACCAAGTGATGGTGGATGCTTGTGCAATGTACAATGCGATGGTGGAATGATATAAACAAAGAAAATGACAATGAAAAAGAGAAATAGGACTTAGAACACCATATTGAGCAAAATTATTTGACTTTCCAACATTATTTACATTTTTTGGAAGCCTTTGAGACATAATCAGGAAGAATATAAAACTACAAAGTTGTGGCCTTCAAATTATCTACGTTTTGATATATAATACGTTGAAAACGGAGTTCGGAGTAAAAAGTTATGGCTGAAACACTGTGACTGACTTTCTGTTGGGGTTTGAGCGCTCAAAGTGGATTGAGCGCTCAAGGGTAAGGCCTTGAGCGCTCAAGCCACTTCCAGGTCGCCAAATTCTGTTATAACATGACATTGGATGATCAAACAATCCCAAATCAATGATTATACTTTATTTTCCCAAAACTAGACAGAAACATGGACTTTGAAGAATTTTGGAAAGTGAATACCAAAATAACAAGTTTTAAAAATGCTTTTCTTGATACTTTTCAGACCTTGTAGGCTCATTTCAAGTATGAGGAACTTGAATGAGCCCACTGGTCTCCCTCAGCAAGACCAAAACAGTGATTTTCACATGATTTTCTTCCTTTTCGGCTATGATCAAGGCTTGAACTTGTGGTTTGATGAATGGATGGGTAGTGGCTGTGTTTATGGGCTATAGATGAAGTATTTTGGACAGAGGAGTGTGAGTGTAGGGCTGATTGAGTGATTGATTGAGTGGATGATGGAGGATTTTGAGCTTAAAATGGTGATTTTGGCTTGGATGAGGTGGGTTTTGATGGAAGAGCTAGGTTTGGACGAAATTGATGGAGTGTATGGGCTGTAAATGGCTTATTAGAGTGAGAGAGGGGCTGTTGTAGTTGGTTTCTCAAAGACCCATGTGTTGTAGGCCTTTTAAAGAAGGTTTTTGGGTGTTTTGGAGGTTGAAGATGATGGAGGATGGTGGCTATGGAGGAGAGAGAGGCTAAAACGTGATTGAAGTGATGAGAGAGAGTGGGTTTGATCTGATGGGGGGAGAAAATGGCAGTAGGGGCAGCCAAGCTTGTGAGTGAGGGAGTGGAAGAGGTTTATATAGAGAGAGAAATGGGAGGGAAATGGGTTTAATTTTTGAATTGGGTTTGGGGGGTGATTGAGGAGATGTTCAAGGGTCTAGGAAGTGTATTTAGGCAGTAGAAAACATAGGTAGACGCTCCTCTTGCAGTAGAATATCATGATTAGATGCTCTGCAGAAAACTGATCTGGATCAGAGTTAAGCGCTCAAAGCCATGGGCTTGAGCGCTCAAGGTGGGATTTTTGGGTTTGAGCGCTCAAGGTCCAGGGCTTGAGCGCTCAAGGCTGTTGCTCAAAAGGTAAAACTTTGCAGGGCCGCCCTGGGTGCTACCGAACTCCGTTTCGTGCGTGGTTTGAAGCGTTGGAAAGCTTGTCGAGTGTACTTTCTAACCCAAGTGGTTTGAACCCAAGATAATTTGTACATCCAAGTATGTGACCATTTTACCCTCAGAAGGTCGGGAGAACAAGTCATTTTGGTAAAACGGACACATCTCCCTCATTTCAAAATGGATTGAGACGTATTATATATCAATAAATAGGGTTTTGAATGTACTAGAAGATGGTGTAGGCTTGGGTTTGTTTTGAAATGGTTTATGGATGGTTTGAAGGGTATTTTGGTCATTTTGGTTGGTTTAAGGTTGTTCTAGGAGGGTTTAGAATGGTTTAGGGTGGTTCGGTGAGTTCAAGCCTTGTTCTTAGCCTCGAGGTATGCACGATTGGTCTATTTCATCATCGGGAATGCTTGAGTGCATCCTGGGTTCAAAATCGGGGTGTCTACAGACTTCTTTGTTTGTGTAGTGTTTAAAATTTTTTTTGGACAGTTACTTCCTGTTAATTTTGTTTACGATGAGGGAGTTTCACTGGTGAAATCTATTGTGCACGTGAACCATTTGGTTACAGTTACTTACCTCTTAATTCTTGTGCAACTACTCTTTTCGGAGATTAACTATATTTTGCTATTGAACCATTTTGTTATAGGAAACTTTGATTGCAGTTGTAAACAAGAAAAAAGAAGAAAATTTGTTATAGGAAGCTTTCAAGTCTTAACCCATTTTAGACGTATTCATACATACATACTTGGTAATGGTCTGGCTTTGCCAAGAAAATTTTACAGCCAACAATAATTTAAGCAAACTGGAAATTCATTGACATGAAGGGAAAGTCTAAGGAACATGGTATTTACAATAACTAACACCATCATTCGGAATCGAATACATATGCCAACAAAATACAAGTAACGAAACCTAGAAAGAAAATTATAACAGGACCGAAACATCGACTATTGGCTTCGCGATCCGCCACGAATTGATCTTCCAATGCCCTTGCTGAAGTAGAAGCACCAACACTAGCTTGATGCTCGGTTCGGCCGTACAACCCAATAGTGTGGCATTGCTGTGGAAAACAACAACAGTTCAAAATCAAAGGAGAACAAAAATCCAGTGTATTAAGAGATTTTAAACGCATACTAGAGCAGAATTTTAATGTCTGGGGTTAATATTATTGTCCAACGAATGCAACAAGCCATTTTCTCACCTTTTTTCTCAAAAATAACTATAATTCATATCACAAAAATCCAGTGTATTAAGAGATTTTAAACGCATACTAGAGCAGAATTTTAATGTTTGGGGTTAATATTATTGTCCATAGAATGCAACAAGCCATTTTCTCACCTTTTTCTCTTATCTTCTCTACCAAACAATAAAGGTACTAACAACAGCAGTTCATAATCAAAGGAGAACAATTCAATTCATAAGATTTCTTTTGAGTATTGTCAGTTACGTGAGACCCAGAGTCAACTGGGTTTTCAAGCCATAACCTCATCCAAGGCACACTTAGATTCCACCAAAAGAATACATACGTACATAACACACCTTCAATTCCTAACCTTAAAAAAATCGGGAAACAAATCGGAAAAAAAAAAAGATCGAACCCTAACCCTAAATGCATACATACAGTGTTAACACCAAAATGCATCTTGAAGGACCAATAAACCACGAATACAAACATACATAGACAAATCAAACCCTAACCCTAAAAATGCAGTGTTAAATGGGAAAAAATCTGCTCAAAATTCGAATCCCAAAATTCTTGATTTATTCTTCTTCTTCTTCTTCGAAATCGAACCAGAGAGGGCGACGGATAGGGAGAGAGAGATACCTTGGGGTCAAAGTCGAGACCCAAAATTCTTGATTTCTTCTTCTTCTTCTTCGATTTTCTTCTCGATCGTCTCCGTCGTCTCTCTCTCTCTCTCTCTCTCTCTCTCTCTCTCTCTCTCTCTCTCTCTCTCTCTCTCTCTCTCTCTCTCTCTCTCCCCTACGTTATCTGAATCAGAAGCGTAAAAGGGGTTGGGGGTTTTAACCCGCGAGTTGTTTTAACCCGAAATCCCTGACCCGGTGTGTTTTTACCCGTGTTTAGACCCGCGAGAATTGAAATAACGTTTCTCTCTGTCTCCAGCCGTTGGATCTCATCCAACGGCCCAAAATGGGAGTTCATATTTTTTTAAAAATGCGGCCGTCCGGATAGGATCCACATCCATATATATATATAGGAAGCCGATCTACTAAGGACTCCGTCAAACAAAAATTCCGTGCGGATCTCACCATTTTTCGACTTTCCGGATCAAATTTTGACGATCTGAACCGCTTTTAACAAAAACTGATCCGATCAAGCCCTTCCGGGTATTTGTTTTTGAAGATTTTCCGCGTGGACCTTGGAAAATGCATTTTAAAAACATTGAGCGGTTCGGATCGTCAAAATTTGATCCGGAATGGTGAGGTCCGCACGGAATTATCCTAAGGGAGTCCTTAGTAGATCATTATCCTATATATATATATAGGTTCCACTTCCTATCCGGACTTTTCATTTCCGGACTTTTTATCCAAAAACAATTTTGACGATCCGATCCGTCCAATGTGTTCAGAAGGTGTTTTCAAGGGTCCTCGCGGAAAATCTTTAAAAAAAAACACCGGGAAGGGCTTGATCCAAGCAGTTTTCGCAAAAATATATAAATACAGTTTTTGCGAAAAACTGCTTGATCAAGCCCTTCCCGGTATTTTTTTGAAGATTTTTCGCGTGGACCCTTGAAAACGCCTTCTGAACACATTGGACGGATCGGATTTTCCAAAAAAAATTTGCAACACAAAAAAACCCCATTTTTTCCTTAAATCCGGGAGTGTGGATAAGAAGTTTGGCCTATATATATATACGGAAATTTTCTAATCCGGGACTCCCGGAAATAAGAAAAACCGTATTTTTTTTGTTTTGCAAATTGTTTTTGGAAAATCCGAGCCGTCCAATGTTTTCATATACAGTTTTTGCGAAAAACTGCTTGGATCAAGCCCTTCCGGATTTTTTTTTTGAAGATTTCTCGCGTGGACCCTTGAAAACACCTTCTGAAAACATTGGACGGCTCGGATCGTCAAAAAAATGATCGGATCATGGAGGTCCGGAGTCCCGGATCCCGGATCTATATATATATACCTCTAGTTAAAAAAATAGAAAATGTTCTCTATCAAAGGAACAAACAAATTGTGATGAAGGGAGTATAATTTTATTTTCAATTTGAAATATTCATAAAAAACTCGACAGCGCAGGGGCGGACCCAGGGGTGCAAAGGGAGTGTTTGACCCCTGCAATTCTCCCCATTTTTTTCTTATTTCTAGTACATTGTTAATTTTGTTTTAATTTTTGTAAAATTGCTAAAGAATGGACACTGCAAATTAGGCCAAATTAGTAATCTTGTATCTGCCCTGTTTGTCAGATAGTAACCCACAAAGGATCTATTATATTATTGCAGAATGGTTTTAACGAGGAGGGCTACGGTTGCGACAAGTGGCACAAAGTTATTAGTTTGTGACGAAAAATAAACTAAGCAATGTATCATGATCAAGTGTCCCAAATCTTTTTTGAATTTCAAAGTATGATACTTAAATGTAGTTTTTATTGCCTTTTATTTTATTTTATTTCAAATTTTAATTCTTTGAAACTCCATACCAAATCCTATATATGTTAACACAACCAAAGCCCTGAATGGAAATATTGAAAGAAAAAACCCTTCATCCGATTATATTCCATTATAATTCAAACTCTAAGCTTATCCTAAAAGGTAATTAGGTAATATTCAAACATTTGTACTTCTCTCCCATGCATAGACTTATAAATTTTGAATATTGAAGGATATATGAGTTTGAATATTGGAGAATAAAGTTACGGTAATCCTTTCAAATTGGAAAGGTAAGGTGATTACCGTGCTATCCGAAAACCTCACCTTTCATGAATTGCAGTGCACAGCTACGATTCTCCCTAATTAGGTACGAGTTTTGTGATAATATACCTTATTTATTTAAAACCAAAAATCCTACCAATTTAATTCCTCCCAAACATTTGCAATATCATGCCCCCATATCTGTCTCTACTCCTCTCTCTCTCGGATCAGCAAACGTGCTCCATCACCACATTTGTTGGTTGCAGGTCTGTATGTATATACGCATTGATATATATTTTGAAGGTGAAGTTACTATTAAAAAATAGAAAAACTACACTGATCGCCAATAAGAAGTAGACTCCAAAAAATGTACACTGATCCACGTTTCTCTGTTTTTCATGATTGCGGTTTGTTATGTAATACAGGATGGATCGTGAGAACAAAAATCCTTATGTGTATCGGTCCCGTAGGAAAAGAGCGATCCTTGAAGATAATTGATCGATTCAAAACCACCCAAGAAAACGACAACAGAATCTCGCCGTTTATGGGCATGCAAATAAAGAGATAAAAAAATGGCCTATCAAAAAACAACCAAATTCCATAGGTAAATGCAATCTTCATGATTTTCACTATATTCATTTCTTCTTTGCTTTGGTTTTTTTTTATTTATGCAATTTTGTATTACCCGATGGCTTACTAGGTCGAAATGAACAAGTTTGTCGAAAAGAAGCTCACTGCTTGCGACCTTGGATTGTATCGTAGATGGTGTCACCCCAAGCGTAGGGCTAGGTCGGCGGTAGCATAATAACCAGTAAGACCGGGTTGAATCCACAGGGACTGAACGCACCCGGCGTGAGAGTTGTCTTGCAAGTGTAGGTTTTTAGCCTTAAAGCGGCAAACTTGGCTTTTGTGATTTTGTTTGGTGGAATTCTCTCAACTTCGAGAATGACTTAGAAACTTAAAAACGACAAATTAAACTAAGGCAAAGTCTAGGGGTATTTAACTACCATGACTCGGGTTAATCAATCCCCTCTTGATAACCGGCTCGGGGCATCGTTAAATGCCCCCGATCTGAAGATTTAGAGTTTAAAACCTTTACTAGAAAAATGTGTTTACCAAAGATTAGGGGTTTTCGGGACATTTTGCAAACGGATGAGTTGACATCGCCCAAAGCATCACACGTGTCAAGTAGTCAAGCTCTTGGCTACGTGTGATCAAAGAGATTAACAAACCCACACTTTGGTACATAAGAATGAAACCCCAAATTTCCGGTAAACAAGCAATGTATGCTTTATGAACGAGATGGATAGATTAATCCCAAGTCATGGAGTGTTAATCACCCCATGACTAAGCCTATTAAAACTACTCACTCATTACACTAGTTAATAAGTCTAGAAATTGGAAGAAAACTAAAAACATGCTTAATAAACTTAAAAACCGATTTTTAATGAAGATCCTAGGTTAGCCTACAATATTAGTACTTGAGAAATTATCAAACAACTTCTAAAAACAAGAGTTTACTAAGGAAATAGCAAGAAAAACATGAACACTAAATACTTGAGGGAATTGAAAATAAACTACATATATTGAAAGAGCTAACCACGAGGAACAAGTTTAATACACGGTAAATAAACGGGAAATGAAAGCTTACTTAAGAATTCTAGAGAGAGAGACCTTAAACTCTCTCCAATGGAGGAGAGAGGTGAGAGCAAAACTAACTAAGGAGGAAAGAGTAAGTGGTGTTTTGAAAGGGGAGAGAAGAGAGTGTATATAGTCTACCACTTCTCTCTCTACATAATATCTAATAAAGCACACACATCAACCCAAAGTTTCCAAAAAGGAAAGTACAAAAAGTGCTCAAAAATTGCCATCCGGAGGGACTTGGATTGATCCATGATGGGTCTGGATCGATCCAAGGTAGTCTGGTGCTGTTTTGCAAGAGGTGGATCGATCCAGATAGTGTGGATCGATCCAACTTGATCATGGATCGATCCAGAAGTGTCTGTTTGGGCAGATTTTTGACCCAACTTCGCGGGCACGCCCCGGCTTCGTCTGAACTCGGAATGAGGTGATTCTTGAACCGTTGGAAATCTCTATGAGTCTACTTTCAAACCCAATTAACCTCATATTCATAGCCTTTGTATCTTGAGAGAAATGAGCCTTTTTCTATCAGTTGGTCAGATTTTCTCAAGGCTCATAACTCCAAATTTCTTGTTCTTTTGTTCCGGGCCTTCCTTGAACCTTCCAAAGCTTCTTGAATCGACTTCTAAGCTTCGGCGATTGTCCTCCACGGCATTGCGGGACCTTAGGTACTTCTGGATACAACCGGGGATTATTTGGAGCTTTGGACACACCCTTTTAGCTCCGATTTTCTGAAACTCATCAAAAACACAACTCGCGCAAAATCAATCGTATAAAAGCACAAAATGCACGTGTGTGTGATTACAACGAGCGAGATAAGCCCGATTATATACAACATTTAGGGCTTATCACTCACAGTCTTCAACCACACATATTGCGTGAGAAATCTATAGGTAATTTTTTCTTCATCATGCAAAATATAATACTCCATAAATTATATTTTTGGGTAGGTAAATTTCTCCATCTTCATGCAATCTATAATAGATTAGATTTCGTGAAAAAAATCCTATATAACATAGTCACGATTCTGCAATGTGACAAAATTTGTTTTGAATCCAAAGTTGTGTGGAGAAGATCAATTTGCTTTGCCTTTTCCCTTTATCAAAAATGAAAAGGAAAAAAATGGTGTTTGAAAAGAAAAATAAGCCATGCGATAATATTGAACCGACGAAAAGGAATATATTCCCAAATACAAAGTGCAGGTATATAATGGAACAAATATGTTAACCATGAAATCAGGTATGAAAAAATATAAACAAAAGAAAATTTGTATTTTTATTCGACTAATATATATTTCAAAGAAAAATCTTTGTTTGTATAATCTATACATATATTCAATTTCTGCAATTTAAAAAAAAACCATAGATTAATCCAAGGCAACATGATTTAAAACGAAAATTACTATGGGTATGGTTGTTGATAGTTCACGGAATTTGCATAAAAATATCGTTTTTTTTTACGACCAAAAATATTTAATTGACCAAAAAAGAATGAAATCACAAATTTGAGCCACTGAATCTTGCTATTTTGACTTTGAAATTTCAAACACTCATCATTTATTCTATTTGTAGGTTAAATTCAAATTACATCAACAAGAAGACAATGTTGAGACTGTCGAGACAATCATTATGTTGGTTAAGGCTAAACTTTACGAGAAAAATTTGATCAACGCTCTGACATGTGTACACAGTAGATTTTGTACTATAAGGGGGATCATGGTACCCTTAAGAGTACATGTTAAAATGTAAGACGTTGCTCACATATTAAAATTGTCTTGGATTAATTTGTCCCGTGCATAGCACACCAATTTTAGTTATTATTTTCTTCATGTGCATAAAATTGATAATTTAACCGTGTGGATTTCGATATCAAATCATATGTACAAATATTAAACATTTAACGGTGTGTACTTGGATTCGTCCTGTGCATAGCACTGGTTCATGCTAAAGTATCACACTTCTAATTCATTTTTTTATTACATTATTAATATTACCAATTCGTTTTTTTACATTATGAATCTTATTAATTCATTTTTCATTTTTTGTGAAGAACCCATACCCAAAATAATAAATAAGTAGCAATAAAATGATGTTCGTGCGTGCATTTGTGTGAATTGCGAACATAGACCCAAATTGATAATTATCTTAAATATTAAAGACACTCTTACCTACATCACTTGATCCCATTCCAAACTATTCAGACATCCTACGATGACCAATCTCGACTAAAAGGACCACAAAATTAAGTCGAGGCTATTGTGGTCTTCAAAATTAACTACATTCGAAGATTTAAACATTAAGAAGTATTCCATATGTACATGGATTGCACTAAATAGGATATCATAAAAATGTACACAGAGTTTTCTACTTTAGTTTAAATATTTCCGTAAAAAGCATTTGAGATTAAGCATTCAGTAGCATGTATTGCATGGATTTGAGTAAATTCTTATGGTAGGCACTTTGATTCTTTTTAATTTTGGTAGAGATAAGTATTAATTTAGCTCTAGCTAGCACGATTTTTTGTAGTTTTATTCTATCTGTTCCATCAATTTACTCTATGAATTATGCGAATGATTATGCTCGGGTTTCCTACTAGTACTAATAAAAGAGAAATGGATGAAGGCTATTTTTGTAAATTAAAAAGCTAAAGCTGTCATATTCATCTTTTTTGGAACCGACCCAACCTTGTCATGCACGTAATAAGGTAATGAAAAGTAACTTTATTATTGTGGACCCGACCACCCAATGGGAACGTTGAAATGGGAAAATTTCGATGCAAGTGGGCAAATAATGCCACGTTACCGAAACATCCCGTCTCCAGTATTATACAATTAACCTGTCTATGGGTACACCACACTTGAGTACTCTAAGTGCACATTAGCTCATTTCAACCGTTGCAAAATCATTTTTGACGTTCTAAATTTTTTACTAACTATTCGCGCAAAGAGTTTAAACTGTTCGAGCAAATAGTTTATTTAAAATCCAGAATGTTCAAAACACTTTTGGACGGCTGAGATAGGCTGGTGTGCACTTAGGTTACTCAAGTGTGGTGTACGCACATCATTTTCCATTAAACAATTGAAATGGGAAAATACCGGTAACTGGACCAATAATTTCGTAATGTACTGAGGTTTTCAGGTTCCATCTAAAGTCCCCAATCTGAACACGTACTAGTATTATACTCCCTCCGTCCCATTTTAAATGCTCCCTACGTATATCCGTGTCATTTTCAAACGTCCATATCTTTTTCTTGGTAAGGTTCCAAAAGTTTTTAAAAATTGTCTAATAGAACTAATTGAGATCTATCAAATTAGATTCATATTGCATATAAAATACATTATAGAATAAAAACCATAAGAGTTTTAAAAAAACAAGCATAACCGTACGGAGCATTTAAAGTGGGATGGAGGGAGTAATCGGTCGTCCTGACAATTGGGGTTTCAATTTGTCTTTCTAAAAAGAAATTCCACTATTTCTTTAAGAAGTGGGAAGAATTATATTGGTTGTGTTCGTTTCGCAGTTTTAGTTTTGATGACTTCATCATTACCCTCATTTCTCTCTCTATCTCTCTCCACTCATTACACCTTTTGACATCATCAAAACTAAACTAAAGGGGTGTTCCACTAACAAAAAACTACTATTTTTTCCAAACACCGAGACAAGACATTCTCTCACAATACATCACATAAAAAACCGTAAAAAACCAATTTTTTCAAAAAACTGGGTTAGTGGAACACCCCCTAAAACTACCAAACGAACAAGACCATTAATACTCCCTTTGTTATGAAAGAGTCCAGTTCACAAAACGAGAAAAAAAAAAAAAAACTATTTTGTCAAAAAATTCATTTTTTTTTCCACAAATATCTTTCAATTTGTGAAAACAAAATTTGAATTTTTTTTTATCAAAAATGTAATTTTTTGAAGTGCTCGTTTTGCAGGCCAGATTCTCTTTTTTGGAACAAAGGGAGAAAAGGTTACAATTCACCGTGCACAACTATTACAACAAGAATAGAAAAGCCACACTGTACGCAAGAGAGAGTACCAACTATACATTAATGTCAAACGAAAACAAAGATATACGAATTGATAAAACGAGATCATGTTAGAGATGCGGATGCAAAGCGTGGATAAACAGTTGCAATCGTGGTTATACTGGCAAGTTGCATAAGTGGGACCCCTTGCAACTTTGTTAGATTGGTAGTCTAAGAAATAAAAAAATTGTTGTTTTATTGTACCATATAATAAAAAATATTCCCTTTGTTCCAAAACAAGTGTTTCTTTTGGGATTGCGTGTCATTTTCAATGACTTATATCTTTTAATTTATAATAATTTTTATGGTTTTGAAAATTTTGTATAGTAAAATTAATTAAGATTTATCAAATAAAATCCGTAATGCATATTTTTTGATGTTCACATTAAAATATATAAGCCATTAAAAATAGCACGCAGTCCCACTTATTTTGGAACAAAGAGAGTATAGTAGTATAATAATAATAATAATAATAATAATAATAATAATAATAATAATAATAATTAATAATACCAATAATACTAATAATATTTGGGCTCACGAGCCAGCTCTGGCCTCTGTGAAGCTCGAGCTCAACTTATTTTGTAAAACGAGTCAAAGTTCTTGACTTAAGCATAGGGCTGTAAATGAACTGAGCCGTTCGTGAACTATTCGAGACTCGACTCGGTAAAGGCTTGTTCAAGTTCGATTCAGTTACTAAACGAACTGAACTTGAACCTCAATTTTAGGCTCGTTTAATAAACGAACCGAACTTGACAATATTCAACTCGATTAGGCTCGCGAACTTAGAATATATACGTATATTTCATAAGAATTTCACATATATAACCTTGAATATGTATAACTTTCACATTACATAATGAAAGTTTTATAACTTGTACATGTATAAATTTATAAATGTATTGTAAACTTAAATTTTAATATGTTTTCATAATTTTATATATGGATAAGCTTCTTTATGTTCAAAATATAAAATTTATTTATAGCATAAATATCTAGTATTTTTTAATCGCTAAGGCTCGTGAACAAGTTCGAGTTCGACTCAAACCTCAGCAAGCTCGGCTCGAACTCGGCTCGTCAAATTTTTATTGAGTTCGAGCTCGGCTCGAGTTCGTTTAAAAACTTAATGAACGAACCTGAGCATTTTAAAATTCAATTCGATTCGGCTCATTTACAACTCCAAACTCATTCATTTGCGGATCAAACCGAGCCGTTGTGGAGCCGAACCTCAAGCAACTCACAACGTCTCGGATCGTTTAAGCCCTGCTAATAACCTTGTACTATAAATAACAAATGCTGACTAGGTGATGACAGAACCCAACAACGTGTACGGTACTTTTGCATTCCATTAATTGGGCCCACTTGCCAGGAAATTTCCCCTAAGATTCGATTATAATATGAGTCAGCAACAACTACGTCCCAATTGGTGGGCCCTCTGAAAAGTAACTTTCTACGTCCACGCTTAATTTAAGACTTGACACGTGGCATTATTTGCCCCACTCTCTTGGTAATTTTCCCAACGTCGTCGCGACGCCAAATCCGTCAACCGGAGTCAATGCATTTATACACTCTCTCTCTCTCTCTCTCTCTCATCCACGCGCATTCACCACCATCCCAATCTCTGTCCTGACAAAACCCCCGAGTTTCTCAGTCAGGGCTGCGGAAGGTGATTTTAGAGAGAGAGAGTGGAAGCCATCGATTTTAACTTGGGATGGGCAACATACTGGTTAGGATGGTGTCCGGCGGCGGCGGAGCTGCTGCCGTTGGGCCGGAGTTGAAGGAGAGTGGGGCGACGGCGGAGGACTGGCGGAATGCGCTGAGCAAGGTGGTTCAGGCCGTGGTGGTGATCCGGACCACTTCTTGTCGGGCATTCGATACCGAATCGGCCGGTTCGAGCTCTGCGACCGGGTTCGTTGTTGATAAGAAGCGCGGGATTATTCTCACCAATCGTCATGTAGTCACGCCTGGTACTTAATTTTCGTAATTCAAGTTTCCTTACTCTTTTTTTATTATCCTCTCTCAGTTTGCGTTATGAAACTATTTGGTACAAATTTTGAGAATGCATTATTAAATCAAGTGAACAATTACTCCCGTCTCAAGTCACCGGTCCCATTTTAAGTATATTCATATATAAATATGGAGAGTAACTATCTAATCTGGGAATCCCGGATCCGGGACTCCACCTTCCCGATATTTTTTTGAAAATCCGAGCCGACCAATGTGTTCGAAACGTGTTTTCAAGGGTCCACGCGAGAAATCTTCAAAAAAAAAATACCGGGATGGGCTTGATCCAAGCAGTTTTTCGCAAAATTGTAAATATACAATTTTTGCAAAAAATTGCTTGGATCAAGCCCTTCCCGGTATTTTTTTTGAAGATTTCCCGTGTGAACCCTTGAAAACACCTTTTGAACACATTGGACGGTTCGGATTTCCCAAAAACAAATTTTAAAAGCATCAAAACACCGAAAAACCTCCCATCCGGGATCCTGGATTGGATTCGTGGCGTAAATATGCATACATAAATATATGTGTCTAATACTCTAATATGCATACATAAACATGTTTATGCATAAATAAGTAAACGGAAAATCCAAGGTAGGGCCCCCCTTTACGGTACACTCGTTACATATATTGTTCCGTATTTTTTGATAGGTTACCGTGAATAGTAAATTTTTTATAGGTTATTGGAAGGAAATTGATATTGGCACTCCCCATTTTGATATTGACACTCCCTTTTAGGTGAAGTTTCTAAACTACTCTTGCACTTTATAATTGCATTTATCTTTTTGCTATCAAAATGATCAGATTAACCATTTTATTTATGCAACGGACAGAAAAGGAAAAAAGGAAAAAAGGAAAAAGAAAACTTCATTCCAGGACGTTTTGTTCTTTTGCCTTGGCAGTGAGAGAGAGAGAGAGAGAGAGAGAGAGAGAGAGAGAGAGAGAGAGAGAGAGAGAGAGAGAGAGAGAGAGAGAGAGAGAGAGAAACAAGAGTTTCTTCGTTTTCTACTGGCCTTTTGATTCATCTGCTACCAGTCACAAGTTTCCTTGGAATTTGCAGATTTAGTGTTTAACTTGGGTGGTCCGGGGTGCTGGAAATCAGCCCCTGAAAATCGCCCAAAAGGACGTTGTTTTGGGCACCAAAAAGGGCAACAAAAAAATCACTCAAAACTACGTCGTTTTGAGTCCTTGAAGTTACGTAAATTCACAAATTACCTATTCATAACTGGTAATTGAAGTTACATAAATTCACCGAAAAACCATGAACTCGAAAAGGGAAAAAAAAAAACTCATAGTTGCTGGTTATGTTTGATCAAATAACCAAAAAATTTATGTTGTATGCCGTTTAATTGATCAAAAAATTAATCCAGACTCTTACTGATCACTTACAATTAAATATACTTCAAACATAACCAATATATTTGGTTTCTTCTAGAGTGATTTTTATTGTTGCCCTTTTGGCGTCCAAAATGACGTCGTTTTGGTGATTTTCAGGGTGATTTTCTGGGGCTGATTTCCAGCACCCCGGATCCGGTGTTTTATGTGAATGGTCCCATCTGCTGGTGTATGTATGAACATGGAATATGCAGACATCAAATTTGTGTTAAGTTGTTTGGTTTGCGTTAAGTTATTTGATTAGTGGAGTTCTCTCATTAGTAAAATAAAAGGGTTATTTCAGTCATTTTGATAGCAAAGGATAAATGTAATTATAAAATACAAGGCTAGTTTAGGAACTTCACTTAATTGAGACAAGAAAGGGAGTGCCAATATCAAAATGGGGAGTGCCAATATCAATTCCCTATTGGAATAGTGAATTTTTTAAAATTCATAACGGTTCGTAACAAGTACCAAAATCATAGGTAACAATGATACAAACTCATGGGTAGAACTCACCCTTGAAAACTGCCATACAAGGAGAGGGTATCCAAGAGTGCATATCTATATATATACAACAAACTTCCAATTAGCTATACCTGATAGATTCCCATCAGGACTCTAATTTCCCAATCAAATTTTCATGATCCGAATCGTCTAATGTGTTTAAAAGGTGTTTTTAAAGGTTTCCACGAGAAATTAGTGAAAAGAAAATACCCTATCAAATTTTCAGATCAAGCCCTTCCCGGTATTTTTTTGCTGATTTCTTGCAAGGACCCTTAAAAACACGTTTTAAACACATTGAACGGTTCGGATTGTCGAAATTTGGTCCCGAACTATGAGGTGTGGACGGAAGGTCCACATTTTAGGGTGTAAATAGGAAGCTCACTATACATAGCCATGCCCCATATTTAGTTGACGTGGGACGTTAGGATCATACCAAACAAGTGCCAAAATAATACATAACGGGGCGTTAAATATATCATCAAATATACATGTAAATATATATTTTAATATTACCCAAATATTAATTTATTTATTGATGCACATATGCATACATATTTACGACAATGTAAAATGCAGGAACATCTCATAGAGTAATTATTTGACTATTGCTTGAGCATCAAATTTACTTATACTACTGCTATTATTAGGTTAGGCCAATTTAATATGATCATATCATTAATATACATTCTATATTTAAATATGCATGGCATTTATATTGTATGTAGTATGGGAATAAGTTTTCTGAAATATCTACGAAGTTATATTCATAATTTAGCAAACAATGAAATATCTATGAAGTTATATTCATAATTTAGCAAACAATCAGGTATTATGGTCAAATGTCCATGCACAGTTTAGTAATTTGATTATACCACACAAATTTTCAAGACAAAAATCTATTTTTCATAAGTTTTTTGCCAGACGAATATATATAGTGGTTATCACGGAATTGAGCACCTCCTCCACAGGACTCGAACTTCGGACATCTCCCTTAGAAGGGAGAATAATGAAGCAACACACTAGGTGTGGTGTTCGCCTATTTTCATACATTCACCAAAAACCTCCACATATTCTGATTATGAGTTTCTTAGAATCTATAATCTATATAATACAATAAAAAAATCAGCAACCCTATTAGATTCTAAACTCAACTTGTGAAATTACTGCCTTAGTCCAAACATTTAAAAAGTGATTAGTAGTCTAGGGGTGAAAATATATCCAATTAAGCCGATTGAAAATTTCGGGATTCGGACGGTCTAAGTTTTGTCGCGGTCGGCTTTGATTTTGAAGTAAAAAAATTAGTAAAATTTTCGGTTCGGTCTCAATTACCTGAAATTACCCCCGAAGCGAACGAACCGAAGTCCCAAGTGGCAAGCATTTCTAAACCGATGGGGTAATTTATTTGTTAGTCATGGTCCTGATTACTTCACAGTTCACATGCATTATATTATCGAGTATCTGATTCCAAATAGTCAGATTCCCATTTCTTTTCAATACAGTAGCATCCAAACATGACTATCAAGGTTATGTTGTGGTGTGTGACTTGAAAGCACAAAGTCCTCTCCTCTTACTGTGAAGCATAAAGTTCATAATGATTGGTCCTCTTTTTTTTTTTATTTCCCTGTATAGTTCTAATTGATATGGTTTTATGATAATAGGACCTGTAGTTGCACAAGCTATGTTTCAAAACCAAGAAGAAATTCCTGTATATCCAGTGTACCGGGACCCAGTGAGTTCCTTATATTTCGTCATTTTCTTTTCAGAGGTTGTAAATCAGTAGGGATTGTCATTTGTTGTTCTTCTTTTACCTGCATTATCAGTGTGGTCAATCGTTTTGTTGTACTCACTTATCAGAACTCAGAATTGAATAAGTTGTTCTGAAGGATATTTGGCATGTTATGCGGATGCAAAATGACGGAGAGCTACATTGTTTTGGAGGAAGTTCAGGAGAGAGTGGAAAATTTAGTATGTAGGTGAAGAAAGTATGATGAAAAGCGCAATTGTTGTACTTTCTTCTAATCACAGGCACGTTGTTATGAGGAGAAAAGCTTTCTGATGTGTAGGCTATGTTTTGAAGTTGTGTGTTTGCTGGTTGGATTGGTTTTAAGGTATCGGGCGAAGTTCAATAAATTGCTAGTGAAAAAAGTGGTGCACAAATCAAAGATTATTTAGCTAGATGGTACTGATAAAAAAACTCTCACAGTACAATGCAGCAGTAAGTGTTTTTTTTCCCTGGTATGTCATGTATGGGCATATTTTAGTTGTGACTCTGCCTAGACATACTTAAGTAGACTTTGTGTGTTTATTTTAAAACTCCAGATTCTTTACTCCTTTCTGAACTCATTTTCTGTTTGATGAGGAGATTGTCTATCATGGCAAAGTCTAACAAAAAATGCGTACCCAGCTCAAACATTTTCTATCTTGAAGAATGAAAACTGTTTTACATTTGGGTGTCAATGACTCTATATAGATAACTGCAGTAAAAATTAGATTTTTATGAAATGTCTGTTAGCTGAAAGAATTCACAAGCCCATTTTGTATATATTTTGATTAGGAAAGGTGAACTCTATTTAGATGTCTAATGCCTCGATAGGTAAACACTTGGGTGTTGCTTGGAGTCCAAAGAACCTGTGGGTTTTAGTATTAGTGGTCGAACATCTCTCCTTCTATCTTTTTTTTTTCTTCTTCTTTTCTGTGTTTCTTTTAGTAGTGAAGTGCCGAACCTTCTCTTGATACTCTGAGCACGGTAAGTGTTCCAGATTTTTTTTTACAAGTTTCTGTTGGGCCAGTGTTCTGTCTATATAGTTGATTCTAGTGAGTTGCCCCTATTTATAAATGATGCGTGTCTCTTTGTTTTGCTATCATAAACTAGCATAAAATTACGGGATAACTGTTTATGTGCAATTCTCACTGTGTATGACAGTACTAGTTCTATGTGAATGTATTATTTGGGCCTGTGCACATGTGCATTTGTTTTCTTCTCCTTCTTTTTATTTCTATTAGGGGTTTTTCATACTTTTGACTGGTCTTTTAAGCGAAGTTAGTTTTATCCTTTGCAGCTGTAGCCTGCATGTGGTTTGCATTTAAGTGATGCTATTGTTCATTTCTAATGTTATTTGTGAAACAGCTGTGTATTGTGTGAAGCGTGAACTAACATATTTGCATTTTATTCTAGGTTCATGATTTTGGCTTCTTCCGTTATGACCCCGGTTTGATACAATTTTTGAGCTATGAGGAGATTCCTCTTGCTCCAGAGGCTGCTTGTGTTGGCCTCGAAATCAGGGTGGTTGGTAATGACAGTGGGGAGAAGGTATATTTATAAGATGTTTCAGTTAAACTCATTGTAGCATGTTACTAAACAATAAGATTACTAAGCTTGACCTTCAGATGTCCATTTCAAGTCAGGAATTTTCTCATCATTAGCTTTCAAATAATATTATGCTACATTTACTAGCAGATGTGGTAATATACCTAAAATGGTTTCCCTGAGAATATTTTTATTTTTTATTTTTGCTTGAAAATAAGTAGAAAATGAAGTTGATAAAATATCCCCCTGGAACACTAGGCGTGGGTATCTCAATTCTAGGAATTCCTGTTAAGGCTCAGTTTGGATGATACGAATGGAAGATCTGGAAAGGGAAACTCATACCCAAGAGCTCATTCGTAGGAATATGATACCTTAGTAATCCCATTCTAGTGTTTGGCTAATTTAGGAATCTTACCTAGGAAAAGAAAAACAAAATCCTATTCTAACTGTTTGGTTTGACCATGAACGTATAGAAATAGAATCGGGTCTTGGTGAATTTTTCAAAAAAGAAAAAAAAAAAAAGGGGGAAAAAGAGAAACCCTTCTAACAATTGGATTAGTATTAATTTAGGTGGCTACTCTCACTGGTGGAGACAAATTTAAATATTCCTATTGTAATCTCGGATACCAAAAAGAGTGAAATACATAGCTAGTATATCACAAATTCACAACGAATTGTATATTTCTACTGAAAGGAAATCCGAAAATTCTTCCTTTAAACTCTTAAATAAGATGTGGAGATCTGTAAAAATAAAGAGGGTTTATTGGATGACTGCAGTTTCTTAATAGTGGGAGAGACACATATCTAAGAAATCTCTACCAAATGAAGCTTGAGAAAACAATATAGATGATGAATGGGATAGTGGGGCTGTGGGCTGAAACAGGAAAATAGTTGCACCCTTCCATTGTTTTTCCATGCCAGAATTACCCAAAAATATGATATTCCTCCAGGGTATAGCTATTTTATTGATTGGTCCCTTGTTGATCAATTCCTTGACTTGTTAGATATTTTTGGCATTTAGGGTGGTGTATAGGTCTTCTTATTGACTGGTATCCTTTTGGTGTTTTCGGCAACATTACCTATTTGTTCCTCATTTTCTTTTGTAAATGGGTACTTACAAAGAAAAATGATATTCCACCGGGAGATTGTGGTGATCACATTTCCCCTCTGTGCAGGAAGTTGATTGCCCCTGCATTCATTTGTCGAGAATCATATTCCCATTCATACTGAATCCAAACATGAAACATTTTAATCTTAAGAGTCCGGAATCCCATTCCAAGTCCTTCTCGAGATTGCTGCCATCCAAACATAGCCTAAAAATATAAACGATCCCGCATCAAGCCTCATTGAGAGTTTGTCAAAGTCAGGAATCTTTTCTCAAACAAATTTAGTATTCTAAACACTAGGGTCCATCTCCTTTTTTATTCTAGATGCTGGGAGGAGATTACCTTTTCCAGTTTTCGTTCTTCATTTGCTGATCTCTGTTGCCCCAAATGAGATTATTGCAATGACTCGTCACTTCTCATGTCTATACATGCCAAATAGCTGGATTAAAGCAGCCCTGGAGACATAGTCATATTCTGCCTCCTATTTCCACCTTTCCAGACAGGCGTAGGGTGTTTGCCTACGGTGTTGACTTATGGGATTGCGTATGCTGTAAAATAGTGATTGTGAAAGCCAGAAATATCATGTAGAATCATTTTTGTGCATCTTCAAAATACAATAATGTCCTTAGGCAAGTTACCAGTACAATCCAAAGTTGGAGATATAGATAATGAGATAATGCATTCAACCACACTTGATCTCAGTGGACCAGCACACTAGCTCATGGCAATTTATGTTTTCAGTTACTTATTCAACCTGGGCAGTAATAATTTTTTCTGTCGAAATTGTGGATGAAATTGGTGTACAATGTATGCCAAGTCTTAAATGGTAACGTAATGTATTCTTTGGGGTTTTGTCCTCTCGATTTGTTTACTAATTTCTAAGTTGATAATGTCTTTACTTTTGTAGCCTCCAACTTGTGTTATGTTGTCAGTATCTCACTAGTCACTAGTCTTGAATCATTGTGGCTGTGTTTGGTTAGATAGTTTAGTTTAGTTTTGATGATGTCATAAGGTGTAGTGAGTGGAGAGAGATAGAGAGAGAAAGGAGGGAAATGATGATGTCATCAAAACTAAAACTAAAACTAAACTGGGAAACGAACAGGGCCTGTATGTTTCTCAAAACTGGATTCTTAGCTATTATTAACTACACTCTGAACTTGCAGGTCTCCATTTTGGCTGGTACCCTTGCTCGTTTGGACCGAGATGCCCCTTATTATAAGAAGTATGTTGTAGCTTTATTTTGAGGGTTTAAATACGTTATTTTATGTTTCTGACTTCTGAAGTAGAACTCACTAAACGAAAGTTTTGATGATAGGTTGGGGGTAACATATTTGAGGTTTACTTTGTTAGAGCTTGTCCCATATTGATGAATTATAACCTCTAAAGCTAGTATATGAGCCTGGGTGGTCTCTCCACTCATTGCCAATTGGTTTTGAGTTGGATGCTTTAAAATGGTATCAGAGCTAAGCTTCCGGAGGATTTTGGACAAGTCCTTGTGTCGTTGATGCCTGATGGTTTGTCCCCTCTTTGTTGGTCGTTGATGGTTCATAGTTATCGTATGTGTTGAATCATTGTTAATCTCTCCATCCGTGGATCAGGGTTCGCACATGCGGGGGAGTGTTAGAGTTTGTCCCACATTGATTAATTATAACCTCCAAAGCTAGTATATGAGTGGGTGGCCTCTCCACTCATTGCCAATTGGTTTCGAGTTGGATGCTTTAACATACTTATCGAGTATTTTATTTTATTTTTGATCATATTTGTTCTACTTGGCATTCCCCTGGAAACCAAAAACAATGGAAAGAGCCTTCCGGGAAGAAATCTCATATCACTCTAATCTTTTATCCATGATAGTACCATGGAATTCATCATGCAAGCTGAGAATAGTCATTGCTGGCAACAGTAGAGTAACAAAAAGAAAAAGGATAGTGGGTAATTTTGCCCATCTAGAATGGATTTAGTACTTACTAACCTACTCTAGTCATGTAGTAGCTATCAATTCTTGTCAATGTATGGGCTATTATTCTTCCTATTCTCTGGTTTTGGATTTTCCAACACGTGACGTGAACCTGTGGTTCTCAAAGCTGATTATTGCAACTCAATCTTGTTTGTAACCATGTTTTCACACCTTCTGCAAGGACATTTTTTTAATCAACTAAAAAGCATCATTAGTCTTGCTTGTTTGGGGTCAAGATTTTGCCTCTGTGAAACTAGGCACCATCTTACAGCTATACCCTGCCAGCTCCGCTCTCTCTCTAAGTGATCCCGGAGTGGAAGTCCAATTATTTTGCTTTACATCTGTTTTCGCTGCAGTGACTTTTGACTGGCCTACTAGTTGAATGCATCTGTATTTTTCTGTAAACCAGTGTGGTTCCTATCTGGAGCACCAAATGTCATTATCTGACTGCCTTTAAAGCGTGTATTCCATGCCCTTATGAAGCGTGGGAGCATCTTGACAAATCCCTTTGCATGGATGGCGCAGTTGCGAAGCCTGCTGAGCTTCCTGACAAATTGCTTCACATTAAATCATTCAACTCAGAAACTCTTTAGTGTCTCCTTCAAAACAATTTCGTTTTCTTTTTGTTTTACTGGGACAAACACCAACAGTCAACAATTGTTAGTGGGGTCATGACTTATTTACTGCCTATGTCTGATGTTTGTTTTTGTTGCAATCCTTAGTAATGTGGTAGTAGTAATACAGTTGCTTTGTTACTTGTCTTATGGTTTTCGCCTAATGTTATATAACATTTCATTTTTTTGTTCCATACTGATTTCTCAAGAAGAACCACTTTCTGCTTCTGAAAGTCTGTTATAGCTGGAAGCCAGAGTACTACATGCTTGCCACCATTAACTAAGATGTTTACAACAACTCCCTTTTACTGTGCAGGGATGGCTACAATGACTTCAATACATTCTACATACAGGTAAGCATTTATGACATTAGATGCTTTCATTAGGCTCTGAGAAAGGAGCGTATATATGAACTCTGAGTTATTTTAATCATCCGCTCCGTTTATTAGAATTTGTGTCGGCCAAATTAGTTAGCATTTTTATCATCCATTATGGTCACAAGTCTGTTGGTTTTATTAGTTTGAGCACCATTGATGGTGAATGATTGTTCTTTCTTACTGTGGAATGATTGTCAGTGACTCAGTTTATTTTTCTGTTTCGCGTATGTTTACCTTTGAACATTTTTTGTTCGGTTTGACCAGTTTGATGTTGGAGAATGTTTTCTTGGACGCGTGTTTGGGAAACACCTTTTTGGTTTTGTATGATGTTTAGTTGGTGAAAAGAAGTCATGACAAGAGAGAGAAGCAAGCAACTCATTTTTTTAGAGAACTAAATGCAGGAAAAATGTCATCAAGATAGGAATTTGAGCAGACCGGTATATTTATCTATCAAATAGTGAAAGGACCTTGGGAAAATATGTAGTCAGTATAAACATTTTCTGTGAACATGCGGTTGATTTATCTAACTATCAAATATCAGTACAGGGATAAGACCCTAGGTAAATATGAAATGTCAGTAATAACATCCTGTGAACATTTGTGTTTCTCAAAGGTCTAACTTATTACATAGGAACCTTTAGAAAATGTTCACTGTAGGATATGAAACATAATTTGGTGATCCCCTAGCGATTAATGTACCTGAACATAATTTCCAACACATGGTATGTTCTCCAAAATATTAAGTCTGGTCATCTTCGGTGATCCCAGATTTTTTCGTTCTGTTTCTTTAGTACCATGTTTGACTGCTAGATTTGTCAAGGGAAATGGAGGTCTAATTATCAAGAGAATATTGGTCTGGAAATAACTCAACAGTGTATGTATCGAAGTCTACCATCACCAAACTGCATTTTAGAGCGTGAGTGCACCAAGTTTCTATTCCCGCTCAAGGCACCAAAACCACCATCGTCCCTAGTAAATAGGGTGGAGCTAGCAAGGCACAAGTGGAGGCAAATACTGCTCATACTTTCAATTGCCTGTAATTTTTAGGAGCTTTTGCAAAAGCACCCCTAAAGAGATAAATTCTACCTTGAATTTAATTTTATTTTTTAGTAGTAGCCCTTAATGATTTCTACATCCTCGTCAAACCTTGGGATAGGTTTTTTGTACTCTCGCTCTCTCTCAAACTAAATTTTCTTTCCCAACTTCCGTCAACTCTTCTTTCCCTCTCTATTCCCTTCATGAATCGTTTATAAATTATGGTAAGTGTCGAGACTCGAGAAATTTATAAATCAAACTTTCATGGTCGATAGATACTTTCTTGTTGCGCCTTCAATCCAGTTACTTTGTTTTGATAAACAAATATGAAAAACTAAGATTTCACCCCAAGTTGAATTCAATTCTGACGCCGCATATGTGGTGGAGTGCTAAAAGTCCTGGCTGTGGACAAGCAATACCAAGTGGTGCAAATGTGCTGGAGTAGTTATGTGTTGCAGTGTTTGTACAGTCAACGTTGCCTGTAGTTCTTTTTATGTATGAATCTAAGAAGCTGGCAGTATTTGTACTTCTGCGGTTTGGGTCTACGGAAGTTTATGGAAGCTCTAAATGCTTAAGTGATGTGTCAGAAAAAGAGAAAAAGACACATGAAAAAACAGAAGAGAGCCCCTTTAAATTACTGGGGCATTCTTGTCAAGCAGCATTTTGCGGCTAACTCAATTTTAATACATCCTTGCTTTTTTTGGTTTTGCAGTTTTTTGTAATGTAAAAAATCCTTTGTTGGTTTTTCTGTAGCCAACTCTTTATTCACTTACTAACAGGCGGCATCTGGAACTAAAGGGGGTTCAAGTGGTTCCCCAGTGATTGATTCACAAGGTAGGGCAGTCGCATTGAATGCTGGGTGCAACTCGAACAGTTCTTCAGCATTTTTCCTACCTCTAGAAAGAGTGAGTATCTTTTGAAATATCAGCAGCAACTTCTATGCCATGATTCTAAATGTCTTCCTCGAGGCAGTGGCACTGAAAGTTAACTTCTATGCCATGCTTCTAATGCATAGATAATGCAACTGAGTTGTTGCATTGGTTTAACTCAGACCCACTTCAAACTGGTGGTTTACCACTCTTACATTGAATTTGACATGAAGTTACTTTTCCAAATAAGTCCTCTGATCATAAGCTTTTTGGCATAAGAATTACTTAATCTAGCTCATGTTATTCATTCAAAAGTGAAGTGGAAAAGAAGCTCTCTTTGTTGCCTGCTCAACTAATGGACAAGATTTTAGGATAACTTTGCCTTTTTCTCTTTTTTCTTTCTTTTACATGATTCTTGCGCCATCCATTGGGGAAAATCTTAATTTGCTTGCTTTTGAATTGCTAATCAAATCAATTCTTGTTCTTGTCTTTGTTGTAATTTGAACTTGCTGTATAGCCATGCATGATACCTCCATTGGTTCATTTTCGTGCAGATTTCTAAAGCTAGTTTCCTTCACTTCTTATTATTGTTTTTATATTTTTTATCAAGTGCATTATTCACTTGGTTCCACACGATTCTATGTAAACTGTTGCGGAAAAAAACTTTGTTTAGCTATGAGTTGGGCTTCACCTTGATATCGTCACCTCTGGTTGTGATCGTGATGACATTTTCTTTCAATGTCGAACCCTGGGATTCCAGTCTGAAATTATCCTTGAATTAGCTACATCGATCCTTTTTGTATTCTAGAGATTTTAATCCCTACATTTCCATTAATTATTACTGTCATCACGATCAAATGTCAGTCTCTAAGAAATAAAAGGTTGTTCTTAATTGCAGGTTGTAAGGGCATTAAGATTCTTGCAGAGGGGAAGAGATTCTTATACAGATGGTTGGGGGGCAGTTCATATTCCTCGCGGTACACTTCAGGTTTGTTAATTCTTTTCGTTGTAGGGCTTTGATATTATAAATTCTCCCATTTGGTTAGGTTCTTTTGAAACTGCATTTACAGTGTATAACATCTTTTAATAAGTTGTTTCTTACTTGCAAAACGTATGTTTTTCAGATTGTTATTTTTAGCATTAAATTATTCTGACCTGAAAGGAACTTCCCTAACAAATAAGGCCAAAGTTTGTCTGGCCAAATACTTACGACCATGTTTCTTTGTTAAGCAAATCAAATCCGAACTGGGCTTTCCATGAATCACATATCCTGTATGATAACGTCGGCTTTGTGGTTGCTATTTTCCTCAGCTACTTGATTCAAGCTCAATTTCATCAATCCAAGTTTGGAAAAAGGCATGTTAGCACTATTCAGGCTCAACTAGGACCTCACTACAATCAAGCCGACTGAATAGCCCTTACTCGGTTACACCCCTACCAAAAACAAAGATCACTAACCTATGCCGTGCAATGAGACTCTAATCTTGCTTCTTAAAGGTTGCGTTTACATAAGCAGTGCAAACTGAGGATAGCGTCTATCTTCAAATCCAAAATTCTCATGTACTTTTTCTTATCCTCACTACATATTGTCCTTCATGACCATTAAATTAACACATATAGAGTGGTGGCTTTTTACGTGTTCTGAATATGATATTAGGAAATTGATCTTGTTAGAGCTTGTCCCACATTGGTTAATTATAAACTCTGAAAACTAGTAGATGAGCCTATGCGGCCTCTACTCTTTGCTGAATGGTTTTAAGTTGGATGGTTTGACATGGTATTTGAGCTAAAATTTCGAAGGCTTTTGGACAAGATCTCTTGATTAATTGCCCCGTACAGTGCACTTTTTTTCGTTATGATTTTAATGTTATGGATCCTTTGTTTACCTCTCCACGTGCGGATTAGGGGTGTTAGAGCTTGTCCTGCAGTGGCTAATTATAACCTTAGAAAACTAGTATATGAACCTTCACAGCCTCTCCACTCACTGCCAATTGGTTTTGAGTTGGATGCTTTAACAGATCTCATTACTTAGAGATGAATTGGGTTTCTGTGGCCTTTTTTTATGCCTCTTGTTTATACATGAATGTTGTAACGATCAGGATTTTAGTTGCGTCTTCTTACTTTTGAACCATAGTATTCTCATCCTCCTCCTCCCACTCCCTACCAAAATATAAAAATGATAGAAGGAAAAAGTTGAAGAAAATGGGAATGTTTAGACTGCAGAGTAAGACGGGTGTGCATAGAGCAATAAACTTTGCAAATAAGATAACATGTGTGCATGTGTCTTTTTGTTTAGATTTTGTGCACAATTCGGGATTCATTGTTGTAATTCATGATATAGGTGACATTGCTTCACAAAGGATTTGACGAGACACGTCGCCTTGGTCTTCGAATTGAAACAGAACAGGTAGTTAGGTCTTTTGTGAAAATCTGCGTTTCTTTTGTTTCAATGGTTTCTCATAGTATTGTATCACTGATGCCTCTATGAGTTTCTTGAGCGGAGTAGATAGTGCGTCATGCATCTCGGCTTGGTGAAACTGGGATGCTTGTTGTTGATTCTGCTGTAAGTATACTTTTTCCGTTGTGGCAGACTTAACAGAGTGGATATATGTCATCGTTTCTAATGTCTACTGAGTCTACCATCATTCTTGACCTGATCAGGTGCCTGGTGGCCCGGCTCACAACCTTTTGCAGCCTGGTGATGTGCTTGTCCGCGCAAATGGGGATGTAAGTTTTCTTCAACGGTCTACCAACATATAAACACCAATATTCTTATATGTATTATGTAAATAATTTTTTAGGTCTATTCGATAATTTTTAGTGAAATTACTAACAATAATACTCTTATTGTCCTCTCTCTTTGTGCTCCTCTTGCCTTTGTATTTCTTCAACTTTTCGGTTTTCTAGCTTATGATGTTTAGTTAAAAGGATAGTGTTGCTGTTTGCTTGTATACAGTGATTATTTATGTTAACTAAGTAGAATGCTTGTATGCAGATTGGAATTCTAAAGAGTCTTTAGTTCCACTAACCGGCTTCAATTTTCGATTGACCCATTCATTCTACTTTCTGGATCATACAATTTGTTCCATAATTTTCATGTTGAAGTGCTTAAAAAAGATCCGAGTGAGTTTTCTTTGATAGATAAATATCCTAGTGCAGGTAATTACCCATTTTCTGGAAATGGAAACGTTACTTGATGACAGTGTGGACCGGAAAATCGAATTACAGATTGAAAGGGGTGGCTCACCATTCACTGTAGATTTGATGGTGAGGTTTATTACAGGAATTATATTTTCCCCTCTTTTCTATGTACTTGGCCATGGTTGTACTTCTTCTGAAAGAGTGTACAGTTGTTGCCTTGTGGAAGTATATTTGACATGTTCTGTGGATGCTCTTCAGGTTCATGATTTGCACTCAATAACTCCTGACTCTTTCTTGGAAATAAGTGGTGCTGTGATACACCCTCTTTCGTATCAACAGGTTGGTTGAATTTTGCAGCTTATCCTTTACTTAGTAGGTAATCCACATTTTTAATTGTAGCTTTTAGTGTAGCATGGTCTGTATTCTTTTTCTTGTAGCCGTGTTATATGAATGCAGAAGAAAATACATTTAGTGATCTGAATGTAAGTACATATGTCAATGATGTACGGGCAAAGGAGCAAGGAAGAAATGCTGAGATATGAGTGTGAAATTGGGGTGTGGTTTTGGCTGACTTTCTAATGAATAGTCACATGATAGGCATGTCTAATGGAGCACTCTAAATGGATATAATTTAATTTTCCCTCTTACCCGTGTTCTATGACACCCAATTTTGAAACAAATTTAGCGGAGTATATTGAAGTATGTGCGCTGGAAAGAACAGCTAATCAACATTCTCATGTTACTCTTTCTCCCGCCTTCTTTCTAGGAGGTTCACATTAGGGAAGCACTGCCAACCAGTTATCGACTTGTGCTTATTGGAGACCGGAAGTATTATGTGATACTGAGGTCTAGTGGCTTGCTAACAAGGAGTGGAACCCCTTCATTCTGAGAGAGAGTCTGTTGAAGAATTAGGAACCCTCTATGGGAACCTTCTATTTGCTCGTCTTTGCTATTATTGGGAACCTTCTATGTTCTTTGTTCATCGCTTTCATCCTCGGTTGTGTCTGGGCTGAACAACAAAAAACTCTAGAGCTTGTTTTCATTCATCAACTGAACGATTGCATGAACTAGTGTCGAACATGTTTTTTCTTTTTGATAATTCAGCTGAGAATATATTATTTGCAGTTTGGCCTATTAAGATCATCCCCCGAACATTGTTTTGTTAAACTCCTGTATCAAATATTATCTATCATGTTATATCCCTCCCATATTCGAGCTCAATGAGTGGTATCTGAATTAAGAAGAAACAAAAATAGCTCTGCAAATACTCATTTTGATTATCCAGTATATATGCGGGCTTATCGAGCTCGTATTCGTATTTGATAGTGTATCAGATACTCGTAAGAGCCTTTTCTGGAGTATCGTTTTTCACAGGTGTTAGTTCATTTGGTATTTAGTCCCTTCCTATACCCCTTTGGCCTATACTTGAATCACGCTTGGCATATCCACCCCTTTCCCTCTTTTTCCTCATCAAGATGAAACAAAGTACCACTCCTGTCTGTTTTCTACCTTGTCCCATACCAGAAGCAAATGTGGCTCAGGGTCACAGGATGCTACAAGAATATGAATACTAAGACGCAGATAAGAAGTCATTTGATAGAGAGAGAGGAAGAAGAGAGCACGGAACAGAAAATATGAGAGGGAAGAGGGAGAGCTCAAAACTTCACCTATCTACAGCCCTGGAAACAGGTTGAACATGCTAAAATCCTTCTTCAGCAGATATGGCAATGTTTGGACTTTGAATGTGTTGCATGTAAACTACTTCAGAATAAGTTTATCATGCATAACAAAACTACTTGTACATAAAGTAAAACTAATTAGCAATTTGTTGATTTTGTGTCTTTGCTCTAAGCATACCTTGGAAGACTTGCAACCTTTGGCTGGGTACAGTGAGGGTGAAAGCCCATTATCTTAGAGTGACCCGAATTATTTTTTGCATGCCAACAGCTGTTAAATCTTTCTTGAATTTTTCTTTTTCAACGCTTTCCATTAGACAGGGGTTCCTAATAATGAAAATCTGACCTATTCCTTCTAATGCTTTCTACTGCAAAGGGTTATATTTTGTCCGTTAAGTTTCCATCGAGGACATGCATGATAATTTCTCTAAGCTCCAAAAAAGGCATATCATTGTTGTGTTGCTGTAGTTTCGCATAACTATAAATGATGGATTTGCTCTGTGCACTATCACATTTTGGCAAGAAGTGGCTAGAAAATTTGTAGCTTTTGGTGTGCATGATTTTCCATCCTATGGGGAATGGTCTTTTTGAATCAAATACAAAGTTTTTCAAAGCAATAGTTCATTCATGGTAAGATATATGTATGCTGAAATATACATAAACTTTTATTTCTGATATTGGTACATACTTGGTGTTGTTTCTGGTAGTTATAGCGTATGTGCCGTTGAGATAACTTGCTTTGCTGATTCTTGTGAATGCCTTTCTCTTATCTTTTTCATTTCTTTCCTTTTGTGGTGACAGGCTAGAAATTTCCGTTTCCATTGCGGTCTTGTGTATGTTGCAGAACCAGGGTAGGTCTTTGTACCGTGCCAGTCAATATTGATGCTTAAATTCCTTATCTACCCGAATTTTTGTATACTGTAGTGGTTGTTTATCTCTGTGCTTAGAAGTCAGTCACCTATGGCAACAAAAGGTGGTGGTCACAATTAATATCTATGGCATAAAGATCCTGTGGTGTTTTCGTTTATGATCCCTTACCGGAAATAGTTGTGTACTTACCAATTGCAGATATTTGCTTGGAGCTAAAGTTCCACGCCATTCCATTATTAAAAAGTTAAGTGGTGAGGAAATATCTCGGCTTGAAGACCTAATTTCTGTTCTTTCTAAGCTGACCAGGGGTGCTCGAGTGCCTTTGGATTATATAAGCCACAAGGATCGGCATCGAACGAAGGTATTAGTTACTATTGAGTTTCCTGTTAGATACCATGTAAAGACTTACTGGTAAGGTATTTTTCATCAAATGGATACTCTCTGCTTGGGCAGAAAGAATAGCTACGGTTGGGTTTAGACCAAGTATTTAGAATCACCACCTTTTCTTATTCTTTCCTTGCAGCAAATCATAGAGCTGATGGCCTCTATGTTCTATGTGATATATCCTCTTATCTTGTCCGCATGTAAAAGCTGGTCTAACCTTGAGGAATTGATAATTCAAGAGCCTCCTCTTAAGTTGTCCGTGATAAAGCTTGTCTGGTCTAATCTTGTTGAATTTGATCATTCAAGAGACTCCCCAAATACAGGACTGTTATTTTTAGCCTACGAGTCCGTCCTTGCTGTCTCTAGCAATGCACCATTGTATATGCTCATTGGCTGTGTAAACTCCCTAAAGTTATGTTTGCTTATGTTGTTTGTAGATAGGTTATTTTTCCTCGCCAGTCTGGGAGAGTTGCACTAGGCTCTTGTCCTAATGACATGCTCAAGCCTTTTAGCCATTGGTGATTTACTATCAGAACCTGCTGCTGTCCCAAGTGCTTACTTTTAGGGATACATCGTGTTTGTAGAAACATTATGACATGATGGTCTCTAGTCAAGAAGATAGATTCTTGGGTTGGAAACATGCAGGAACTTTGGGTAAGGAATAAAAGGGTGAAAGAATAGACAATAGAATATCTAAGTGGTGTCTTCTCTTGGATCACCTGATTCCCATTTTTTATACACTGTTCTCTTGGTTGGAAACATGCAGGAACATTGGGTGAGTAATAAAAGGGCGAAAGAATAGACAATAGAATGTCTGAGTGGTGTCTTCTCTTGGATCACCTGATTCCCATTTTTATACACTCTTCTCGAAACAAAAAGGAAGCAACAAACAAATTTTTACAATAAACAATAACAGTAAACGATGCGATGAACAGTACTCTCTAGCAGTTAGATGAGCAGTAATAGTGAATAGTAACAGCAAACAGTGCGATGAACAATACTTGCGAACTGTGTGATGAACAGTTTCTGTGGAAAATATGATGAACAGTGCAGTGAACAAGGTCGATGAACAGTACGGTGAACATTACAAATGAATAGGGGCTGTGATGCAGTCTCATGTGCTAGGAGAGATGTGCCAGTAACAGCCAGTGCAATTTTTTTTCCTGATGGCTCTAATGCAAAGAAAACCCTAATGAAGCCAAAACTCTAAACTACCCTTAAAATTAAAGATAAATGACAATAATACAAAGTACTACATTCAGAACCCTCACGATAGCTAACTTTTAGGTAGTCTTCTACCAAGAGCTTAGATGTAGTCATAGGAATAAGAACGAGGGGGAGAACATGAGGGCTGACAAACAAAGTATGTTATCTGTGATCAAGCCATTTGAATTTAAAAGCTTTTCTCTGATTTATAAATCCAGAAGCGATAGAGTTCCACGTCTTTGATTGAGCTTAATGTGTTGACGTGCATTTTATCTAGATTGTGATGCATCACAAGATTCTGCATTCTATTCTTTTGTTATACATTCTGTTAGCCCACATTCTGAGTCCGTAGCTCAAAGATGCATTTTTGGCTCGATGATCTTTTTTTTTTATTTTTTATCAGCACTGATGAGGGTTCACAAACAAATATGAGTGCCAGGTTCTGGAGAATGAGTTAAGCGTTGATCTATATTTCTTACGTTGTACACAGTTACGCACACATACAAATGTGCTTATGTAGTATATTCATGTTTTTTTTTTTTTTTTGATAAGCAAAAATTTATTAATCTTTGAAAACGAATTACAAAGATTAAAAGGGCCCGAGACTGAAAAAGGACCCGAGCGGGGAAAAAACAAAACACAAAAAGGATGGCAAGAAGCCAACCAAACCACAGAAACAAAAAAAACACCCAAAACGACCAAGACTCCTGAGCTAGAAAACACTACAGCAAAGGCCTCGAAAACACCCCAAAAACAACAGCAGGAAAAGGAAAACCCAAAGCACTCCTCCCCCTAAGCACGCCACCAGAACCAAAAACTAAAAACAGCCGAAATCTCCAACCAACAAAGACATCCGACACCGGGAAAACCCAGAGAACTCCCACCGACATAGACTGCAAAATCAGAACTCCACAGAAATGGAGGTACCTTCCTCCAAATCATCAAGAGCTATAATTTCCTTTTCAGAAATATCAACTCCCTTTAATTCTAAAAACTTCTTTATATTGTAGCTCTCTCTTCCAAAGAATTTTATTCCACACGAAGCACCCAACTCCATATTATTGCGGGCTTCCTTGATTAATATCGAAATCCTCTTACGAAAGTCGCTACTAGCATCCTCATGAGTCGATAGAGTGTGCCCATCAAAACTCTCTTTCTTCAAACCCAACTTTAAAGATTTTGACTTCTCCTCTATTTGCTCCCGGCTAAACGTCCTAGAAAAGATGGCAGCTTTCAAAGGATTTTTAGTCCATACAGGATTCCTTCGATAACCTTTAATGGTCCGGGCTTTCTTTTTACGGCGCTTGTAATCGACAAAGTTGATAAGGGGGTCGGCAGAAACTAGATCAGCAGAAGTGGAATCGTCGGAACCAGAATTCGTGTTTGTCTATCCTTTTTGTATCGGCAATTCATGTTTATCTTTGTCAACACATGTTTGTAAAATGTTTCTGTGTACCCTTATTCCTTCATTTATTAGCGGTGATAGTTTTTGTTCCGCTTATTTTTTGGTGCAGTCTGTCCTTATTACGATGGATCGACATGAATGGTATGGGCCTCCTCTAGTTTACACGCGTGATGACAGCACTGGTTTGTGGACAGGAAAACTTGCTTTGCCACCTGAGTCCCCACTGTTGTCTTCTAGCCCGATTAGTGTTGAACAAGGTCTTGAAAACTATAGAGTTCCTGCAGGTGCTGGTGAGGCTAGTCTAATTGAGCATGAGTGCAAAAAGTTCAATCAGGTTTCGACAGGTGGTGTTACCAGCACGGTATCTTGTTTTGATTGTGTTGCTGAGTTGCGAAATTCTCATGATAACTCTGATGTTGGAGCCAAAAAAAGCCAAATAGAAGAGGATTCATCTGCTGATAGCATTGTTACGGCTAATTGGTCCTTAGATGAGCCTAGAGAAGAAAAGCTGGAGAACTTGACTAGCTCACAGAATGTTTTTTCGGGGGATTATCTCGGTTCTGCACCCATACCCACTAATGCTTCGGCAGCTGAGCATGTAATAGAGCCTACTCTGGTGATGGTTGAGGTAATTTTTGTCTTTTTGAGGAACTAGTATAATCTGTCTTTATTCTTCTGACTTATTTAGTTGTGTTTTGTCACTGTGTTCTATATCTGTTTGTGATTGCTTCTGTGTTTTGCTTATTAATGTATTTACCAATTGCACATTTCAATTGTCTCCATTGGTGTCATAGTTATTAGATTAGTTGTCAGTCGTGTTATTATCTACTGTTGTGATCAGAATTAAGGGAGTGCTGCAAATTTTCTCCGGCTTGGATCCTATATTTCTTTGGGATTCATATTCTTGAGTGCCAATCGTAGTTGGAAACGTGATTCTTACTCTACTCCTGTTACACGGTCTTGGGTAGAAGTCAACCGAAAAGCTAGCTCTTGAAGTATGGGTGCCCCCGTGCATTTCGCATGTATACTTTATACTCCCTCCGTTTCAAATTGCTTCACTTATACTATTTTGGGATGTTTCAAATTGTTTGTCCTGTTTGAAAAGTCAAAACAAAATTGATTCAATCTTTCAAAATAACCCCTTTACCAACAACAATCATTTCTCTCAAAAGTTGAAATATAAGGGTATTGTTGAAAATTAATGAATCTGTTTAATGTGAATGCATTAAATGAATACAGTTATTGCATGTCTGCTTAAAAAAGTTGGAATTCCTAAAAGTGACTAGCAATTTGAAACGGAGGGAGTATAATTTTAGTACCCAGGCAATGTGGGACTTTGCTTCGCACCCTTCCTCACACGCAACGTGCTCACTCGACAACACCGGCCACGTGTAGGCCATAGACACACGTCCTACCCATCTCTCCCACCTAGCTCTAATACCATGTTACATGATCTTGGGTAGTTCTCAACCCCAAAAGCTAGCTCTTGAAATGATGCCACCCACACACATATATACTTACTATTATTTTAGTACCCAGGCGATGTGGTACTTCACTTCACAACTTCATTGGAGTGAGATTCTTGTGGAATATTGCATTAGTAACGTTCCGCGACCGATTTGTCTCCCTCCAATCAGAGTATTCTACAACTAAGGGCGATACTTCCCTGTGTTGGAAAAATCTGTCATACCAAGGAAGATTCATGTCTGGAAGAATTTTTACTGCCAACTGACAACTATATAAATTACTAGCTAGAGAACTCTTGTCTATCCAATGAACTCCCCAAACCATCAAAACGACATCAACTCCTTCCACGCATTAAGCCACATAAAACAAAGAGGAATCATCTACCGAATCTGTCTCCTTCTCTTTCCCACCTTAACCCCTCTCCTGGAAAGGAGATCTAACTTTCCCTCCTGGTTACCCAAACTAAGAAATAGTTGGAATCCAAAATCTTCAAGTTGTCAAACAATGGATAAGGTGAGCACATACTCGCATTTGTTTTGCAGATACAACCACAATTAACAAATTAGCCTTCTTCAATAGTTTGCCATAATAATCTTGTTAGAATAACTTTTGTCCCACATTGCCTAGCTACATATTGTATTCACCTCTAATATCATATAAATAAAGTCTTCTGTGTTTGGGTTCGTTAACACCCTACACACTTCTTTCTTATATCTCTAAATAACATGGTATCAGAGCGCAATCCTAACCCACCCTAGAAACCCTAACTTCATCCACCACTGCCGCTACCATCCACCATAGCCGCCGCCAACCACCATCATCCTCGTTCTCCTCTAAATTTCAGAAACCCTAATATCCACCATAGCCGCCGCCAGCCACCATCATCCTCGTTCTCCTCTAAATTTCAGAAACCCTAATATCCACCATAGCCGCCGTCAGCCACCATCATCCTCATTCTCCTCTAAATTTCAAAAACCCTAATTATCCAAACCTTCAATTGATCATCCTATTACGCTGCTAACACCAAATCAATCACTATTCATCCTTCAAAACCCTAAAACGAACCCTATCTAACAAAAAACGAACCATATCCAGTTCGACACTACACAACCCAGTCGTTTTCGAACCAAAATCGAACCAAAACGAACCCTATCTAACCAAAAACGAACCCTATCTGACCTTGTCTGACCTTTAACCCCAAAATTGAATCCAATCAAACCTTTAAACTCAGAAATCGAACCCTACAGAACCCTCTAAACCCAGAAACGAACCCTATTCTCACCTTCTAAACCAAATTCGAACCTGTTTTGCTGCTTTGGATTCCCACAAAGTGGATTTCAAACCTGTTCATGTTGATTTCGAGTCCAATCAGCCTCGAAATTGGTCGATTGTTGCTTGAAATTGGTCGATTGTTGCCTTCCTGCTCGAGTTCATGCCTCTGCTATTGATGTTCTCTAGACAATGTTGATTGGTTTTCTTTGGTATTCTCTGCTATTGATGTTCTCTCGACGCTGTTGATTGATGCCTCTGTCGGTCACCTAGTACTGTCGGTCGATTTCCAGTACTAGTCGAGGCTATTGATTCATGTGTTGATGCTTCACGTTGCTGTTTTTGTTCTTCCACTGTTGCTCGAGTGAAAATCAGGTTATGTTTATGGTCTTATTTGCTTTGTTGACCCAGTGATATTGTCGATTCCCTGGTTTGCTGGATGGTGTTAAATTGTTGTTTGGAGTATCAGTTTGTCTTAGTCATTAAACTAATGTTGGTTGTCTGATTAGTTGGTAGCTACTTGGTTGATTTATTGAGGCACTAGTTGGTTGTTTTATTGGTGGTTATTGGCCTCTCCTTTATTTGGTACAATGTCTGAAGACAAGTCTGCCAGTTCTGGTTCAAATTCTAGTTCTATTATTATGGGTAGTTCGTCCAATTCTTCTCATTCCCGGGAGAGGCTGCCAATTACATCCACACGGTTGAATTGTAATAATTATGTTATTTGGGCTAAGGCAGTTGAGGTTTACTATGAGGGGGAGTCCGAGTCTTCTTTCTTGACTGATGATCCTCCTACAGATGCTACTTTGTGGAAACCTAGGGATGCTCGGATCCGTAGTCAGTTGTGGAATAGTATGGATGAAGATATTGCTGGCTCACTGATGTTCTTGAACACAGCCAAACAGGTTTGGACACAGGCTCAGGAGATGTATTCTGGTGTAAACAATCTCCGTCGCACTTATGATCTTCATCAACCATTCTTTTCTATATCTCAGGGCAACTTATCTTTTGAGGAGTATTATGCTAGGTTTCGTCGTATTCGGGACGAGCTTCGTGTTTGTGAGCCACTGTCTTCTGATATTCAGGTTATGCGACGCCAGCGTAAGCGTATGGAGGTTTCTCGATTCCTATCTGGTGCTTCCTCAGAGTTTGCTCCAGTTAGTAATTAGATTTTGGGATCTAGCGACCTCCCTTCTCTCAGCGAGGTCTTCAGTCGACTTCGTCAATCTTCTGCCTCCCGTTCTACACCACCTCTTGTGTCTTCTTCAGAGTGTTCAGCTTTGGCTTCCGCTGTCTCTGGTGGTTTTAGGTATGGTAATGGCCGTAATGGTCGTGGTCGTGGTCGTGATTCTGGGTTTAGCAGTCGTGGTTGTGGTTCTGGTGGTCGTGGTACTTCTGGGTTCAATGGTCGTAGTTCTAGTCATGATGGCGGAAATTATGGTCGCATGTCAGGGGGAGATGGTTCAGGTAGTTATGGTCGTGGTCGTGGTACCCGATCGTGTACTCATTGTGGGGGTACAAGTCATACGGTGGATTACTGTTATAAGCTTCATGGTTATCCTCAGGCTCATCAAGTTGCCACTTTTGAGGAAACAGTGCCATCCCATCACTCTGTTGATCAACCAGTGACTATTTCTGCTGAGGAGTATCAACGCTTTGTGGCATTTCAACAGTCATCTGCAGGATCTTCTCCCACTGCTACGCTTGCTTAGACAGGTTCTTCCGTTGTTTGTGTTGCCTCTTCTTCTACTTCTATTCCTTGGGTTATTGATTCTGGTGCCTCTGATCATATGACTGGTATTTCTACTTCCTTTATTGATCATCAATCTGTTAGTAAACTCTCTCGTGTTACTCTAGTAGATGGTTCTACCACTGAGATTACTGGTTTTAGTTCTATCCCTATCAATTGCTCTCTTACTTTAGACACTGTGTTACATGTTCCTCAGTTTCCCTTTAATCTTATGTCTGTTAGTAAGCTTCCCAAGTCTTTAAATGCTCCATCACATTTTCTCATCATGATTGTGTGTTTCAGGATCTAAAGACGGGGAGGAAGATCAGTGGGGGTACTGAGTGTGGAGGCCTATACTACTTTTCGGCCTCAGTCTATTGCTCTTCAGTCATCAGATCTCCATATCACCATCATTGCCGTCTTGGTCATCCTTCTCTCCAAAGTTTGAAGAAACTAGTACCTTCATGTAGTCGTATTGATAGCTTATCTTGTGAAGTCTGTGAGTTTAGTAAGCATCGTCGAGTGTCATATTATCCTCGGGTAGAGCGTTGTGTGTCACGCCCTTTTGAATTAGTTCATTCAGATATTTGGGGACCCATACATGTCCCAAATTTATTTGGTTTTCAGTATTATATTATTTTTGTAGATGATTTCTCTCGGGTGACATATTTATCTTATGACAGCTAGGTCAGAATTGTCATCCATTTTTAAGCAATTTTTTATGGAAATAAAGACTCAGTTTAATACTTGCATTCGTCTATTTCGTTCTGATAATGCACGTGAATATTATCGTAAAGCTTTTTCTCAATTCTTTGCTGATCATGGCATTATACACCAGACCTCTTGCGCTCGAACTCCACAACAAAATGGGGTTGCTGGTATGTCGTTTTTGTACCAAAAATATAATTTATAAAACAGGGAATTAACTATTATTCCGAAGAATAGTGGTTAAGTCCGAGATCGTCCACGGGAGTAAAAAGCTAAGTTGCGGTACTTTCAATTAATTTCTAATTTAATTCTGAGAGCATGAGAAAATTGATTTGGATTTGATTGAACTAATGATTAAACTAAAATTAACTAGAAAGCGAGGAGAGTTTAAAAACAAGTAAGAGAAAGGACTAGGGTTCCGATTCCACCTTCCCCTTGCAATATAATCGAATAAAATCCAGGGTAATTATTCAACATAGAAAAATTGGATTATCGCTAGGGCTTGCAATCCCTATCGACGATCGTCAAGAAGATTCACAGGATTCATACACCGTAAAGGATATCTCAACATAGCGCGGGTCGTCTCACCGGACTTAACGGGCGGCACGACCCGTCTAACGTCGTATAACCTATCTCAGAGACTATCCTGAAACAATGAAAACTATTGTATGACAGTGCTTGATATCCAGAATACAAACACAATGATTAATAGGAAAAATATGTTCTTTCATAAAAATTATGAATCATCCAAAGTCATACAATTATTGTTGAGTAAAAACCCCAGAGATTAAACTATTACATTACTCGAAGAAAGTTTCCTCGTTACCCCAGTTGAATAGTTTAGCCGTTCATGGAGTTAGCACTAACATGAAATAATTAAACTCCATTGAAACGAAAACTAAAAGATCACACAAGAATTGATATCTATTTCCAGAGCCTTTCTTTGCTTGCCGTAACCACGTCGCCGTCTGTTTATCCGCCCAGCAGCCTGCCGACTTCTGTTATGCCTGGAACAAAAGTGCCTCTCTCGTTATGTGCGGGATCTGATGCCCCCCTTCTAAAACCCCTCTTTTCTATTTATAATCTTCAATGTATATAGGCTGCACCGATCAATTGGAATTAGTGGGTCCCCTCCGAGTCAACTATACTTCTATTTTATGAGCCCATTTATCAAACTAAGGTGCAAATCCCAATTGCTTGTTGGCTGGCCCATTTCCGTAGTCAGCTTGGTTCCATCTTGTTAGATTATAGAGAGAGAGAAAGAGAGATCAAAGGTTTTTTCATTAACTGAACAAATGGGTCTTTACACTGAGATATACAAGACTAACATCTACATGACTAAACTACCCTTATGAACAGAATACATAACAAATTAAACCTTACTCAACATAACTTAACACTCCCCCTCAAGTTGGTGCAAAGATATCTATCAAGCCCAACTTGAACACAACGGGGTGAAAACTTCTACTACTAAGACCTTTAGTGAATACATCAGCTAACTGGTCTTCTGATCTCACAAAAGGTATGCAAATTAAGCCGTTGCTCAGCTTCTCTTTAATGAAGTGCCTGTCGATTTCAATATGCTTCGTTCGATCATGTTGGACAGGATTATGGGCAATGTTTATAGCAGCCTTATTATCACAGTAGAGCTTCATGGGACTAGCATCAGGGAATCCCAGATCACGTAAAAAGGTTTGGAGCCATAAAAGCTCGCAAACACCATGAGACATAGCTCTGTATTCAGCCTCTGCACTGGACCTAGCAACCACTGTCTGCTTCTTACTCCTCCAAGTAACCAAATTTCCTCCCAGAAAGATGCAATAGCCAGAGGTAGATCTCCTATCATCAATAGAACCTGCCCAGTCTGCATCGGTGAAGGCTTCCAATTTCAAGTGACCATGATTGGAGAACAAGATTCCTTTACCTGGGGCTGATTTGAGATACCTCAAAATGCGATAAACAGCATCAAGATGCACAGTACGAGGTTCATGCATAAACTGGCTTACAACCCCCACAGCATAGGAAATATCGGGTCTGGTGTGAGATAAGTATATCAGGCGACCCACAAGTCTCTCATATCTCTCCTTATCTGTATGCTCCCCCGCATTGCTACCAAGACGATGATTGGCCTCAATGGGAGAGTCAGCTGGCTTACATCCTAACATACCAGTTTCTTCCAGGAGATCAAGGATGTACTTCCTTTGAGAGATAAAGATCCCTTTGTCAGATCGAGCCACCTCCATTCCAAGGAAGTACTTCATAGACCCCAAATCCTTAATCTCAAACTCTTGAGCAAGAAGAGCCTTAAGGCTAGCAATCTCATCCATATCATCACCTGTCATAATTATGTCATCCACATAAACTATAAGTATGGCAATCTTACCATTACTCCGCTTGATGAACATAGTGTGGTCAGCATGGCTCTGCTTGTATCCAAATCTCAACATGGCTTTGAGAAACCTGTCAAACCATGCTCTGGGAGATTGCTTCAAACCATAGAGGGCCTTTCTCAACCTACACACCTTTCCTTCTGTTGCAAGAGAAGAAAAACCTGGTGGTATGTCCATGTACACTTCCTCCTCTAGGTCACCATGGAGGAATGCATTCTTCACATCAAACTGTTGAAGAGGTCAATCCAAAGTAGCAGCACAAGAAAGCAGGGTCCGAACAGAGTTCATCTTGGCCACAGGAGCAAATGTCTCCTCATAGTCAATGCCATAGGTTTGAGTATAACCTTTAGCAACAAGCCTGGCCTTATATCTCTCAACCATTCCATCTGCCTTGTGCTTTACAGTGAACACCCATTTACATCCCACTGGTTTCTTTTCATTTGGAAGAGTCACTAATTCCCAGGTGCCATTCTTTTTCAAGGCTTTCATCTCCTCTACCATAGCTTCTTTCCACTCAGGTATTATGATAGCTTCTTTCCAATCCTGTGGGATAGATATAGAAGAAAGAGAAGAGACAAAAGCACGATACGAAGGAGATAAACGGGAATATGAAACAAACTGAGAAATAGGATGTTGGGTACAAGTTCTAACACCTTTCCTATGAGCAATAGGAGCATCAAGATCATCAACGACAGTAGGGTAAAGATCATTACCAGATGAGTCAGCTGAAGAGTCAGGAACTGGAGTAGGTGATGATGATTGGTACTGTGGTAATGCACCAGGTTGGCCCTTTTCCTTGCGAGTGAAAGTTTTTAAATCAGGTCTGTCCAATCTTTCTCTTGCATCCAGCATTATTCTTTCTCCAGATACAGGTTCCTCTCTTTCCCCTTTAGGATTACTAGGGCTAGGAGATGTCTCCTCCCCTTCACCAGTGTTCTCCCCTGTATCAACATTCTCCCCCTTACCAACATTCTCCTCTGTACTGTCAGTTGGGGGGAATAACCACGAATTAGAATCACAAGATGTCAACATCTCTTCCCCTCTAGAACTCTCCCCCTGAAGAGATGGGGACGAGAGAGGGTAGAAGGGTTGGTGTTCCCAAAAAGTGACATCCATCGAAACAAATTTCTTCCGAGAGAGAGGGTCATAGCAATGATACCCCTTTTGAGTAGGGGAGTAGCCAAGAAACATGCATTTGCGAGCTTTAGGATCTAACTTTCCACCGGGGTGACGAGGAGCATGCACATAACAAACACAACCAAAAATCTTAGGAGGAAGAGTAGAGACCCGAAAGTGACCAGGAAGGAAATCCAAGGGAGTCCGGAATTGAAGAACACTGGATGGCATTCGATTAATGAGATAAGAAGCTGTAAGGATGGCCTCGCCCCAAAAATGTTTAGGAACATTCATAGTAAACATAAGAGAGCGAGCCACCTCAACAAGATGCCGGTTCTTCCTTTCCGCGACTCCATTTTGTTGCGGTGTATCTACACAAGTAGTTTGGAAAAGAATGCCATTGCCATCAAGATATGACTTGAAGGGACCATTCATATATTCAGTCCCATTGTCACAACGAAGTATCTTGATGTTTGTATCAAATTGTGTGTGCACCATCTTATGAAATGACCGAAAACATGAGAAAACTTCATTTTTTGCTCGAAGTAGATACACCCAAGTTATACGAGAATGACAATCAATAAAGGTAACAAAATAGCGATAACCAGAAATAGAGGTAATAGGGGAAGGACCCCAGACATCAGTGTGGACAACCATAAAGGGAGAAACACTTCTCTGATAAACAGGAGCATAAAATGAACGTCTATGCTTCGCAAGCTCACAAGCTTCACAAAAGAACCTACTTCTAGAACATCGTTTAGTTAAAGTACGACAAAGTTTCTCTAAAACACCAAAAGAAGGATGGCCTAGTCTACGGTGCCACTGATGCAATAAAGGAAGAGCTGAACCCGTATCTGCCTCAAGAGCATGACCCAATGATGAGGGAGTAAAAGATGAACAAGGCACAGACTCCAAAAAATACAGGCCATCCTGAGCTCTACCAGTACCAATCGTCTTTCCTGTTCCCAGTTCCTGAAAGACACAATGAGTGGGAAAAAATGTCACTGAACAATTCAAAGATTGTGTGAGACTACTAACAGATATAAGATTAGTAGTAAAATTGGGAACATGGAGAACGGAAGAAAGAGGTATGGTTGGAGAACAATGAATAGAACCTTTCCCGGAAATAGCAGATAAAGAACCATCAGCTACTCTAACTTTATCCTTACCAGAACAAGTAGAGTAGGAATCAAAAAAGGATGAACAACCCGTCATATGATCCGTGGCACCCGAATCTATAATCCAAGGACGGGAGCTAGATGCACTAAAAGCACTAGCATGAACAGAAGCAAAGAAATCAGAGGCAGTGGAAGCAGTGGAAGTAGAAGCAGTGGTAGATGAAGCGTCAAACCTAGACAATAGCCGCCTGAGAGTTTGTAACTCCCCCTCAGAAAAAAGGGCATTGAAAGCCTCCATTGTACCAACAATATCCGTTCCAAATCACCGTAAACCGACCCCGCAAATGAATTCGGAACGTCGAAATTAGTCTAGAACACGTCTCGGTCCTCCCAAAAATGGTCCGGAGCAGTCAAAACACGTCCGTAACAGTCAAATTACCTGAAATGGACACCGCGAATGAATCCGGAACGTCGAAATTAGTCAGGAACAAGTCTTGGAGCTCCCAAAAGTGGTCAAAATGGGTCCTTGAACCCTTCTGGACCCCGAAGAACCCTCCAGATGAGCTTCTTGGCCCTTTTCCAAGCCGTTGAACCCTCCAGATGAGCTGTTTGAACCTTTTTCAAGCCGCTGAACCCTTTTGAACCCCCGGCTGACCCTTTTGACTCACGGAACCCCCGTTGACCAGTCGCCTCGACCTCCCTCGCGCGTGTAAGACACGCGTGTGGCTAGATCTGACGCGCGATGCACGCGCCGCCTTCAACCGGCGCGTGTGACTCCGTCCGACGTTGTCCGGCGACCTTCCGCCTACCACGGTGATCGGTTTGACGAGAGCAACAAAACCCTGTGCTCAAAAACCTTCACCGACCACTCTAAGTAGGACCACTCTAGAATCTCACCTTAATCGATAAAAACCGACCCAAATACCACCTGTTACCACCCGTACGGAAGTCTCCGGAGCTCAACAGAGGTCGCCGGAGTATGAAAAGCCGTCGACGAGGCTCGCCGGAGAGTACAACACCAATATCGAACAAGACCCAGTAGTTCCCGACGATATCCAGTGGTGAACAGCGAAACGGCGTGAGTAACAGTGTGAGCAACAACGACTGGTGTCTCTCAACTGTGGTGAACAGCGTAAAAGGTCGATGATCAATAGTCACCTTCGTTCTCTTCCTCTACAAGGCCAGATCGATCATGATCATAGCTCTGATACCATGTTAGATTATAGAGAGAGAGAAAGAGAGATCAAAGGTTTTTTCATTAACTGAACAAATGGGTCTTTACACTGAGATATACAAGACTAACATCTACATGACTAAACTACCCTTATGAACAGAATACATAACAAATTAAACCTTACTCAACATAACTTAACACATCTTCTAATAATTAATTTGGTCGGCACCGGCTTTGCTTCGAGCCAAAGTAAAAATATAATTTTACGCTTTACCTCTAAATATTATTTACGTGTTCCGCAAGTCCTGAAACATATAAAACGATTATCAAGCTCCAAATAATATACTAAACGGGCGTAACAATAATAAATTAGGGGGCGCCAATGGGCACATTTGCGCTCCTATCAGTTGCCGAACGCAAGATTCGACATTTGTCAGAAGTTATGCGTGCTATGTTATTTCAGATGCAAGTGCCTAAGTCTTATTGGAGTGATGCTGTCCTTACAGCATGTTATTTGATTAACAGTATGCCTTCCACCGTCTTGGGTGGTCAGATACCCTATACGGTATTATTACCTGGTCGTCCACTTCACTCTTTACCTCCTCGGATTTTTGGGTGCACATGTTATGTTCATGCTTTAGATCCTGATCAGGACAAACTTGATCCCCGGTCCATTCGGTGTATTTTTCTAGGTTATTCTTGCACTCAGAAAGGGTATAAATGTTACTCGCCATCATTACGTCGACATTTTGTGTCTGCTGATGTTACATTTAATGAGTCATTATCATTTTATTCGGATACACACACTGTTAGAGATGAGTCTATCTTTCCTATGGCGGTACCTTCTGTTCCACCTCCTCAATCCTTGCAGGAGAAACCTTTGCAGGTATACGTTCGCTGTGACAAGGTACCATTAGCGCTCGCCCCACCAGCGCCCGCCCCAACATCTTCCCCGTCACATGATCCGGTTGTCTCTTCTCCCTTGTCTGATCTTGATCTTCCCATTGCTATTCGTAAAGGTACCCGTACTTGCACCTCTCATCCTATTTCCCACTATGTCTCGTATGATCATCTGTCTCCTTCTCTTCGTGCTTTTACTTCTTCTGTCTCTTCCATACATGTTCCTAACAGTGTACATGAGGCTCTTTCTCTGTCTGAGTGGCGGACAACAATGGAGAGTGAGATGATTGCTCTCCATGAAAATGGCACTTGGGAGTTGGTTTCTCTTCCACCAGGAAAGTCTACTGTTGGTTGTCGGTGGGTCTTTACGGTCAAGTATAATCCAGATGGCACTATTGAGCAATATAAGGCCCGCCTTGTGGCCAAAGGCTATACACAGACATATGGGGTTGACTATGCTGAGACTTTTTCCCCTGTTGCCAAGATCAATTCTGTCCGGGTGCTTGTTTCTTTGGCCTCCAATCTTGGCTGGCCCTTGTATCAGTTGGATGTTAAGAATGCTTTCCTTCATGGCGATCTGCTCGAGGAGGTCTATATGGAGCAACCTCCTGGGTTTGTTGCTCAGGGGGAGGATTCTCAGGTTTGTCGTCTTCGCAAAGTTTTATATGGTCTGAAGTAGTCACCTTGAGCCTGGTTTGGTTGGTTTAGTGAGGCTGTGCTGGAATTCGGTATGCGTCGATCTCACTCGGATCACTCTGTATGCTTCAGACAGTCGGAACGAGGAAGAATAATATTGATTGCATATGTGGATGACATCATCATTACCGGAGATGATTAGTACATCATTGATGAGTTGAAGCAGTTTTTACATCATCAGTTTCACACTCAAGACTTGGGTAAGCTGCGGTATTTCTTGGGTATTGAGGTAGCAAGGTCCAAGGATGGGATTAGTTTGTCTCAACGAAAGTATGCTTTGGATATTCTTGAGAAGACAAGTTTATTGGGAGCAAAACCTGTAGACACTCCAATGGATCCTAATGTAAAGCTTTGTGTTGATCAGGGGGAGATATTTTCTCATCCAGACCAGTATCGTCGCTTAGTTGGCAAGTTGAATTATCTTACCAATACACGTCCAGATATCTCATTTGCTGTTAGTATGGTGAGTCAGTTTATGTCAGCTCCTCGACTTTCACACTGGGAAGCTAGTCTTCATATTGTAAAGTATCTTAAGGCTCATCCTGGACGTGGTCTGTTTTATCGGTCCGATGGTCATTTGCGTGTTGAAGCCTTTACTGATGCTGATTGGGCAGGATCACTATCTGATAAACGATCCACTACTGGATACTGTACTTTTGTTGGAGGCAATTTGGTCACATGGAAAAGCAAGAAACAGACGGTTGTCGCAAGGTCCAGTGCAGAAGCTGAGTATCGAGCCATGTCACATACATCTTGTGAAATTGTGTGATTGAGAGGTTTACTCGAGGAGTTAGGCTTTGCTGTCCAGTTACCTATTCCTATGCATTGTGAATTTGTGATAATCAAGCGGCCATACATATTGCTTCAAATCCGGTATTTCATGAGAGAACGAAACACATTGAAGTAGATTGTCACATTGTTCGCGAGAAGATAGATGGTGGTGTGTTATCTACTCCATTCGTATCTACAGGAGCTCAGTTGGCTGATATTTTCACCAAGCCGTTGTTTAAGCCACGTTTAGAGTTTTTATGTAACAAGCTGAGATTTTGTGATATTTATTCTCCAGTTTGAGGGGGAGTGTTAGAATAACTTTTGTCCCACATTGCCTAGCTACATATTGTATTCACCTCTCTCATCATATAAATAAAGTCTTCTGTGTTTGGGTTCGTTAACACTCTACACACTTCTTTCTTATCTCTCTAAATAACATTCTCTTCAGACGCACAACATGTAGGAAAGCCAACTTGGCAAGAGCATGAGTGCCGCACATAGGTTTCCATGAAAGGGTGGAATTATGCCCTCTACAACGCGCCCAATAAAATGAATTCAACTAACAAAATCTCGAAGAAAGTAGGCTCCACCACAATGAGTTCTTCCATGTCCCAATGCCTGATAGACCATATAGTCTCTCTCAAAATAATAAAATCTTCTCCATCTCCCAATGTTGAACTGCCAAATGGATGTCCCACAACATTTGGTCCCCCATCCCTCTGAACATAATCATCCATTGAAGCATTCCTATTGTCCGCCACCCGTTAAATTACCAGGGTGAAAAATCTACGATCCCCGCTTCCCAACCACCACCACTATAGGCCCTCCCTACGAGGGCTAGCCACTCCAAAGAAGTTTATCCTGTACTACATCCCTACTTTGCGGATACGACCTTTGTCCACCATCTCTCCAAAGCCACCCATCCATTAGAGCATGATTGAATTTGTTAAGCCTTCTCATCCTAATAGATTGATCTCTCGTAGGGAGTGTACACTGTAAAAATCTACTTAATGATACTTCAACTACTCCGCTTACCACCCAAAAAGGAATCCCTCTGGAGCTTTTAATTGCTTGATGGACCCCTCGGAAAAAGATTCTACTATAAGAAGACAGGAGAGCGCCTACTTTACAATAAGCCTTCCTCCTTCGAATTGTTCTGAAATCCCCTTGTAATAGCATCCCAAACTGACTTGGCGTAATAACTACGACCCAAAGGAAGAGTCAAATAAGAAGACAGGAGAGCGCCTAGGTTATGAGCCAAAACTGTGGCAAGCATGTTAATATCTTCAATCCCCCTCATTGGCAAAATCCCCAATTTCTTCAGATCTATTTTATATTTGACAATGTGTAACGACCCACCTCCGGCTTGTACAATGTTCTCCGCTCTGGCGGCCCAAAGTCCATGGACTTCCAAGTAAGTTATCCATCCTTGCATTGCTGCAGAACTGCTTAACTGCGAAGTTCCAAAGGGCTTTGGCGCTCTCACGGCTTAAAAAAGCCTTGTACAAGGTAAGTTCAGATCAATTATATAGAGTACTGAACTTTGCATCCACCAAGCGATGTGGGACTTGTGGCACCCGTCTAGACAGCTACTAGGACTCTCTACTGGAGCCCGGCCTCATAGGTGGCTCCATAGCCAGGCTGGGGTGTCACATGCTGCGTCTAAATACATGAGAAAACATCCGAGATAAAGATAACTGGCAGTTTAAAATAATGCATGAGAAAGCATCACTGCAGAACCATCCACTCTGCCCACATAAAATCCCTGAATAAATCTATTGACTAGCTAAAACTGATATAAATAGCTAACAATGGTCCCAAAAGCTAAAACTGATATGAAATGGCCCAACAATTATATCAGTTTTAGCTTTTGGGACCATTGTTAGTTTAACAAAACCCTCCCTGCTGGACATCGCATTGAATCATCCAGATCATGACGAATAGTAGCGGGGTTAGGAGATCTGTCTCTCTTCCGAAATGAATATGGTCCTTCAAAGTTTTTATGTAGCCTCTTTTTCATGTTTTAACAGCTTATGTTTTGTGATTTCACTTGTAAATCGAAATAATGAGGTATTACCGCAAAATAAACTGCAGTCTTATCGATGTTGTTTTGAGGCTAGCATCTTGCTTTATCTGGTTTGCATAATATTAATAGCAGTAGTTCACCTGATGTCACCATTGGCAGGCTCATGTACCACCATCATGCATGCTTGATGGTGTGCTGTCAGAACATTTTTCTAAAACTGGTGTTATTGTTTATCATTCTCCTGACATGGGGTTGGTTGCTGTTGACAAAACCACTGTTGTGATTTCTGCGTCTGACGTGATGCTCTCATTTGCTGCCTTTCCAATGGAGATCCCTGGAGAGGTATAGTTGTTTATACTATTTATTCTGAAGTCTGTTAACTGTTTTTTTTTTTACTCACTGTCTACCTATGCAGGTGGTTTTCCTCCATCCTGTTCATAATTATGCTCTTGTTGCATATGACCCTTCTGCTCTGGGAGTTGATGGTGCCTCTGCAGTTCGTGCTGCCAAGCTTCTTCCTGGTAGGCCTAATTTTTCTCCATTGGCATGTGTCAGTTGAATTCTGTTAGCAATACACGTAACGTATCTATTAAGTAAAAAACCCAGCATGGGCATACCCTTCTCGCTGAAAAGCAATACTTACCATAAGCAGTGTATGAGATAGTTTGAGAGCACATTAGGTTGATGTACATTTGAACAATTGGACACAATGTTAGTCAAAACCTTGACACAGACCTAAAAACAGGGTAATGTTCACGTAGATCAGTCTTAAACTGATAAGCTTTCTGATGGTAACGATGTTACTGTATATTTTATGAAGGACATTCTATTTTGCTAATTTTAATGGGAGAATGATTATTGCTGACTTGATTGTAAGATTTGCTTCAGAACCTTCATTGTGTCGTGGAGATGCAGTCTATCTTGTGGGACTAAATAGGAGCCTGCAAGTAACGTCAAGGAAATCCATTGTCACTAACGCTCATGCTGCTATAAATATTGATCCTGCTGATGTTCCGCGCTACAGAGCGACTAACATGGAAGTCATTGACCTTGATACTGGTAACTTGGAGTCTTTATGGATTTTTCAATTGATCGTCGTCTTCTTTTTCCCTCTCCTCATAAGTTTTCCTTGGCATCATCTCATGTTGGTTAGATTTTGGTAGCACATTTTCGGGTGTGCTAAGTGATGAACATGGAAGTGTCCAGGCTATCTGGGGCAGCTTTTCAATGCAGGTTTGTAAAGTTGCTCATAGTTTCAGCCTCCCAATTAAGAAAATTGCTCTGATTAATCCCGTCCCCATTATAGGTGAAATATGGTTCGAATTGGGAAAATTATCATTTTGCTCGAGGCATTCCAATTCATACAGTCAGCCATGTCCTTGATAAAATCATATCTGGTGCAAACGGACCAAACCTTCTCATAAATGGTGTCAAAAGGCAAATGCCACTTATCAGAATACTAGAGGTTGAGCTTTATCCAAGATTGCTTTCCAAGGCGCGTAGCTTTGGGCTGAGCGACAAATGGGTCCAGGTATACTTCCTTCTTGATCCAAGTCTCTTTCTTTTTCTACTTAATATTTTCAGTTGGTTGCATTTTCTTTTCTCTTTGGCACCTAGAAATCGGAGCTATGGCTTCACATTTTGCTAATGTTAATTTATCCAGCTCAGGGTGATGATATATGCATCTGATGGTTTGATATCGAGCTCATGTTGATGATATTTGCGCTCCAAACTCTCAGCTTTTCATCTCGCCATTGATGAAAAGCTCCAAACTCTGAGCTTGTAACTCTATTTCCCTTGTCATCTTAATGAATCTTCAAAACCAATTAATAGTGCAAAACAGTACCGAAAAGTATGAAACAGCTGGCAAACAGTGCGAAATAGTGCAGTGCAGATTAGTGTTGAATAGTGCAGAATTGGATTCTCCTTGTGTCTGGTAGGTAAGTCAAACCAGAACTGGTCCTGTTTGACTCTAAACTTCAATAAGGAACCCTAATCTGAGAAAAGAATACCACACGGTAAGATGCAGAGGCCGGAGAGTGTGCAGCAAGGATAGACGACTCTCTGGCGACGGTAGAGAGTCTCCTGCGGGGGTAGACAAGTCTGAAGATAGCAAAATAAAGTCGAAATTCACCGGAGCTTTTGGAGATTTGTCGGAGCTTGTCAGAGCTGTACGGTAGTCGTTGCTGCTCAAGAAAGAGAGAGAGTTCTGGGTTGATGTTCGATGTTTGAGAGAGGGAGAGAAAAGTGCAATGACTGTGCAGATCCTGAGATTGCATTTGAAGAGACGAAGGTGCTATATCTTCCAGCAATTGCGATTGTGCAGATCCGGCGGCGGTGGCAGCCGGTGCAATTAACTTTTTTCAACCTGTTCTGATACCATTATAGATTATAGACAGAACGAAAAAGTTAAATTGCGAAAGATAATGTAAAGATAACAAGGTTTATATAGGCTATCTCTATTAACCTTGAGCAAACCGTAATGCGATAAAAAGACTACGCTACCCTTAAATGATAAAGATAAAATACAAAATAACCCTAACATATTTCACATTAACTTGGCGTGGTGGGAAGGCCACGGAATAGGCGACCATTGAAATGGCAACACGTCCTTCAACTAAGAAAAGAAAACGGTTGCCTTGTACCTTCAACTACGAAAGAAATCGTGTATCTTCAACTAGAAAAGAACACGGTTGCTGTGTATCTTCAACTACAAAGAAACCAGAGTTGGTACGGGAATCTGAGTTGTAGAAGGAGCTTGAGTATAAGAAGTCAAAGGAAATGGCTTGATTTCAACTTTGAAAGTTTGTCGTCTTCTTTTTAGGAGCTGCTATCTTAGAGTCAACTTCGTGATATGCATATAGATCAGGATAGGGGTGGCTCCAAGATTAGTTCACCAGTGACAAAATGTATTAAAAAAAATTGTTACACAATATTATATAAATGTATTTATTAAGATTGAAAGCTTATTGGGCCTGATTTATTTTGGTTTGTTGAGCTACATATGATTTACTTACTCGCGATTTTAAGTGAATTTTCATTTATTCCGGTTTTACATGAATGATCTAGTACAAACAATATTAAAGAAAAAGCAAATTACATGTAAAAAAATTTTGAATCCAGATAATCCCCTCAAACACCACTGTAGCTGCCTCTGGATCAGGAATTACGCATTACACCTTGCAAAGCAAACTGAGCAGTATGCAGATTACCAAAAAAACTTCTATGTAAGTAGTGAGTTGTGACGGTGTAAGTAAGAAAGTTTAGTCCTGCTGAAAATCTTCTAATTCAAGATACCTGTTTATTATCCCTTCAAAAAGAAAATCATACTTGTTTATTAAGACTAGCTTCGTTTTCCATTGGGATTGGAATTCTCCTTAAGTTATCCTTTTTGAAAATTTACAATATCTATGTTTTGCAAGCTAAGTGGCAGTATAATTTACTTAATTTGGCAATTTAACTAATTATTAAATAATAGTACTTCTATTATGTATTGATTGTAAACTATTCATAAACACTCCATGCCTGTCACAAACATGGTGCATCTGTTATGATTTGTCACCAATGTCTCTTTAATTTTCTTCTCTTGTTACCATCTCCTGTTTCTTCCATTTTCCATGCCGACGCAGAAGCTTAACCTCCCTTCTCCTATCTCTTTCTCCTCTTTTTATATTTTTCTCATTAGTTGGTAAAATAAGCAAGACTGTCTAGCAAACAAAGGATGTGTTGTCTCTTGAGCGTGAGGTGGCACCCTCCCATTCTTCAACCATGGCTGATTCATCACCCAACAAATTAATTGTGGCTATGGTCTTATTAATTATTCTTTTAATTAATCAATCTATCTTTGCCTTGAGCATTAGTTACCCCATCCCTCTCGTTTGCGTACAGTCTATTTTGTATGGTTCAAATGTAGAAACAGCAGCTTGGAAAATGGTAGAATTTTCCCATTTTTGCAGTTTGTATTTAGTCATTGTTTCATCTGCTTTTGTAGACGCTTGTGAAGAAAGATCCAATTAGGCGTCAAGTCTTACGTGTTAAAGGTAGTTTTGCTGGATCAAAGGCTGAAAATGTACTAGAACAAGATGATATGATCTTGGCAATCAATAAAGAGCCAATCACATGCTTTGTGGACATTGAAGATGCTTGCCATAGGTTGGACCAATGCGATGAAAATGACGGGAAGCTTAACTTGACTATTTTTCGTCAGGTGAGAACAATCTCTGCTCTATTTGGTTTTCATTTTGCCTCTTCCTCATTTTGTTTTGAATTGTTTCATCTGGAGATTTGACAGTTTTCTATTACTGTAATTCTCTTCCTCTGTCCCATGTCCAAATCCAAAATTTAATAATAGATGGTTTTATTTTGTTGAACTTCCTTTGAAGGGCAAGCCTAGTTTCCAAAAAAGGACATTCATATTGGACAAAATGTTTCCTTATAAACCTATTGGTAAAAAACTTCTTCCATTGCAATTTGTGTATGGTTATGGCACACAAAATTGGCCATGTGCTTGTACTAAAGATGCAGAAGCTGTCTATAAAATCATCTTCACACTTTCTTTATGGTGTTGCAGGGGTGTGAAATTGAACTGCTTGTTGGAACAGATGTCAGAGATGGGAATGGAACGACACGGGTTATAAATTGGTGTGGGTGTATTATCCAGGACCCTCACCCAGCAGTGCGTGCTCTTGGATTTCTTCCCGTGGAAGGTCATGGTGTGTATGTTGCAAGGTGAGTGGCATTTGTCTTTGTTGTAATGCCAAGGTTTTATTCTATTGGCGATGCCAGCAAGAGTTATATAAGGTTAAGAGCTATATATTGGACTCTTCTGTAATTGAGAACCCATTTGCTAGGGTAGTTAAATGAGTTACCGTCCCCCAACAACCAAAACAAAGCAACTTCACCCCCTCCCCCTTCTCCCTCTTGCCACTGGTGTAATACAAGCTAATTGAACCTATTCCTAGGTGAAACTAATGTGGGGATACCACCTGTATGTGAGTGTGAATAGGTAGGGCTTATTCCAATCAGAAAATTAATTGTTGAATTCAGGCTGATTAACGCCTTTGTCAGCCCAAGCTTTCCAAACTTGTCTCTTAGACATTCACAGTGCGGCGATAGATCATGTCAACCTTTGATTCAGAGGCCAAACTTCAGCCACTTACTGCTTCTATTCATGGGAAATTTGGAATGCTTCTTATATAACCTGCATCCGTCATATAAGTTCTAAAACTTTATAGGAATTTGAAATTTTTCCAGATGGTGTGAGGGTAGTCCAGCAGACAGATACGATCTAGTTGCTCGCCGGTGGATTGTAGAAGTCAATGGAAAACCAACTCCAGATTTAGATGCTTTTGTTGATGTGACGAAGGTATGCCACTCTCTCCCATCTGTACTCGACACATACCTAAGAACTGGTTTCTTCTAGTATGTTTGGTTAAAAATATTGCTGCAATTTGTCATAAAATACATGAAGTTGCCACTGAATTTGGCCCCGCAAGTATGTTGACAACAACTATGGTTCATTAAAGATAAGAAAGGTCCTAGGATTTCTATGGTATGATAAACTCTTATTAATATTTGGCTAGTCTTTGGGGCATGTTCCTTAGCCGCAAGATTAGTCTGCATGCTTCATTGTGTTAAGACCTGATTATGAACTTGGACTTCCAAGGCTGTTCGTAGTTTTACTATTCTTGCCTCTAGTAAATATGTAGGTGGAACTTTCGCTCAACAGGCCATATACTTTTTGTGGCATATGCAGTGATCAAACATGCAACTGATAGACTTCCAAGGGTAACATTTAGGTTTTTTTTTTCTTTTTGCTAACAATTCCTACTAATCCATCTGGTATACTAGATTGCTAATGGTTTTCTGATTCTCGCTTTATTTTCTGTTATTTTGAGTAAGAATTAAAGCGGGAACAAATGGTTCACCACACAAGTTAAACGTGAACAAATGGATCTTCATTTGCTAATTAACAACTTTCACTGGACAAGCAACTGCGCATTTGACAAGTCAGATTTCCTAAGTCATTTTTCTGGATGTAACTTTGCATTTATCCATATGATAGCTGGGATCATCATAAAGGAAAATGTCAGTCATTTGGATCTTGAAATTTTTACCCTTCGATTAACAGGAGATACAGGATGGGGAATTTGTTCGTGTAAAGACAGTCGACTTGACTGGGAAACCTCAAGTACTAACACTGAAGCCAGATTTGCACTATTGGCCAACGTGGGAGGTTCGACGTAACCCCGACACTGCGATGTGGCAACATAAAACAATTAAAGCATGAGACAGGTATTTCATGAAGGCATTCTTTGGGTGGAAATTGTTTGGGAAGAACATAAAGGCTCGGAAGTTACATCAAATGTGATTTGGTGAATTTTATTGGTCATGGTTATATTGTTTGTAGTTGGTCTTGAGCTTCATTTCATGTTAGATACGGAGTACTAGGGGGCTTGTACCAAGGAAAATCCCAGAGGTCAGTTGGTACTCTCTTACACTGTGATGTGTTATAGTTTGGGATGTAGGATCGTCTACCAGCAATAAATTTAGCATTGTATATCAAAAGTTTCTCTTGAAAACTATATGCAAAAGTATGATTACTGGCTGCACTAATTTGCTCTGTTTTTTTCCTAATAAAAAAGGGTGGAGGAGAAGGCAACCAGGCATAGTTGTCCTCTCCTAGGCATGATCATTGGGACTTCAGGCCGCTTTGAGCCCCGGAAGGGCCGTATATTCTATCTGCCCACCAAGGGCTTCCTGGTGTGCTAGTGTAAGACATTCAGGCTTCGCCGCACGAGAGCAAAGTCTGTGGGTGCACTCACCACACGACTTGAACCTTGGACATCTTAACTACTCAAATCACTTGGGAGGAAGCCATGAACCACTAACCTACCACCCTTGGTGATAACTAGTGGGAACCGGATCCCGGAACCTAGTAATGGTGCATACATACTAGACAACAAAAAAACCCGCAAAATCCTACATACGGAATCAGGGTTTTACCTCAACTCTTGCAGTAAGAATGCTAGTTAACTTGTTTCTTTGTTGAACTCGACAGACCCAATTACTATGCACTACGAACTTTACTCGACAGTACCCGCGATCTTCTATTGTATTCTCTTGTACCTTGATTACGTATTCAAGTGTAGACTCCTATAGGTCTCCTTTTTCTCTCACAACCTCTCTTTTGGTATTCTGAATGAGTGAGTGAGAGACGTAGAGAATATGACGATATATTTATAGGGTTTGAGCATAGAACTAAGCAGGAATACATCAAATCTGGGCTCCTCCTGCAGATAAGAAACTTAAGTTTTTTGTATTTCTTATTTCACAAATTATAATTTACACTACTACAGAATTATAATTGCACTCGTGTCCTTATCTCAATTAAATTTCGAAATCCATGTTCTTAAATACTTAGATATCTCCCCTCATTAAGATAACAGATACTCATTGATTAAATTAAGTTAAAATTACATATACCGTTCATTAAATTAAATTACTAACAATTATATTTAATTAACAAGCTATAAAATACCTCAATACCTTATTCGATATATGGGATACAAATATCCACTTGCAGTGTTTGACATAGTCTAAATTTATTAACTTACTCAATGGGTTATCATCAATCCCTACCGCATTGTAGTTTCCATTAATAATTAATAGCTATCATAAATGTAATATTGCGACCCAACTTACCGAGACTATTGATTCTAAAAGGACCCCGCTCTCTAATGAATCAAAGTCAACAACATTTAAATATACACATCTATTAATTATCTTTGGAATTTGAGCATAAGCATTCATAGTAACCATAAAGTTCTAACTGTTTTATAATGTCAGTAAAGACAATTTACCTTAAAGCGGGTCATGTTCAATACACAGTGTACTAACACAATGAGTTGAAACTTGAACCGCTCCCCGTAGTCAAGACATAACTACTAAAACATTGTGATACAATCCTACTGATGGTATGTCAAATTACATTTAAGACTGTGAACCAAAACTTATATTCCACAAGAATGATCCAATCTTCGGTATGTAAGCCCTGCTCTATAAACTGGAGTATTGTCTAACAAACATGCACAACTACTTATTTTGAGAAAGAAATATTTTTGTTTGTTTGTTTTCACAAGCGGGAGGGGGGACAAATTTTCAAATCTCATATGCCATTTTTGCTGCTTGACAGTCAAATTATGAAGTTTTAGCTCTGGTGTGTAGATGTTAGTGATTGATCTAAACACATCTTCTTTTACGTGTATTCTATTCTCTCCCTCTTTCTAATTACTCCCTTCGTTCCATAACTTTATCTATAACAGAAAGTCGCGTCATCTTTCAAGTCGAAAAATAAAGCACTTACGAGCCTAATTTTTTGAATTTTTCCAGCACCACTTTAAAGAACCATGACTTTTTATAATTGACTACAAATTGTGGGATTTAGGGACTGGTTTGTATTGAAGTTTTGCCTAGGTTCTGGGTTTTATTACGAACAAGGTCGGACAAAGGATCTGGTTCCAACTATGGGAACAGCCAACAGTAAGAACTTGCATAACCCTGAACTTCGTATATGTTTATATGTAGATATTGATTATGAAAATAGTGAAGGAACCTCCAAAATAAATTGCCCTGCATTTTCAAATTGTACCGTAATGCACCCAAACTGAGCGTTTTTTTTTTTTTTTTGGAGAATAAAATGAGTGTGTTTAATTAACACTCACAAAATCAAAGTGTTCCCCTTTTGCCATGACTTTCTGTGAGTCTGTTTGAAGCGCAATGTAGCAGTTGGTTATTTGGGGAGAAAATGTTAAATCATCTCCACCAAAAATGAGCAGTAATACAAAAGTGATGAATTATGTTGCATCAAAAAATATTAATAATTACATAAGGGATCAATTTACCGTGATATCCAAAATAAATTACATTGAGGAGAGACTACAAAATTAAATGGTACTAAATTCTACCTCAAACAAGCCAGATTTTGTACCACGTTGTTGTCATGGTTTCATTTTGTAGCCCTTTGAACTCTAGTTCCCACTGAACCAATCGACAAGCAATATGTAGGGAACGAATAAAATAGGATGAACAAGCAATATACATGGAAAACCTCCAAAAGAGTAAAAACCACGGGAATGAATCAAACACTAAAAAATACCATTGTGAGATTACAATCAACCTTTACTTACAATTGAAACTACTCTCAATTGACCTAAGAACCGATTGCCGACTCCTTTTTCACCACACCAAGTGTTTGATTGCCGCATGCCTTGAACCTCAAGCCCCCCAAGATACTCCCAGAAATCCACTGGAAGAGTTGAACATTTTCAGTACCCAAATTGGTCGTTACCCGTAGTTAGGTCCTCAATAACTCAAGGTGTCCAGGCCAGCCTACTTCTGAACACGTCAAGTAAATTTGAAAGAGCCTAGTCTTCATTCATAAGCAAGGGAGAGAGTAAATTGTAAAAGCATGTTATAAAAGCAGGTAGACAGGGAAGGTGCCATCCAATACCAAGTGTACAATTTTTTTTCCCTCTAGTTCAATGGTCAGGATATTCGGCTCAGCAGCTTACGGGCACCTCGATTAATCTCTTTCCCTCTCCTTTTAAAAGCAGACCATCCACATGGGACTAGGAGATTCACAATAATTACTTTCTTGCGGCCTAATTGGCTAACTCCAAGTGCACATGGGAGTCCAGTTAGAGAACTAAGACCCTACACTTATATATTTCTGTTTCAGAATTGGATAAGCATGCAAAATCATAGCAGCACAATGATTGTGTTGCCTCATGGGGTGAATCCCATAAGGAAAAGGATCCTAACGCGACAGGATCCTAGGGCAACAAGGTTGCTTGGTAGACAAGTAACCCACACCTATAAATAAAGCATCAAACCCATGAAGAAAAATACACTGTGAATTACTTTCATATGCATTGAGTGTTTTGTGAGCTTTAGTAAGTGATACTAACTTAGCCACCGGAGGGCCTACCACCAATGAGAGGCGTATTTGCCCTAACCCTCTCTAAAACCCCAATCTCCCTTTTACCTCCATTGTAGTTTGTATTGAGTTTCTTTGAGCTTTCTTTTTTTTTTTGGTTCGTTTCTTTGAGCTTTCAAATACACTGAAAACACTGTGATGTGTTGTATAGTTATGCAGTTGGTGTATATAGGCATATTGTAGTACATAATATGAATGCGATGTTTGTATTCGTGATTATAGTGTTAATGAGTTCCTATTCCTATACTTGTGAAGGTATTAAATTTAACGTTAGCTTGATTAAAGTGTTGTAGTACAATTTCTACAACGTAAACGGTTCGGACCATGTTTTGAGACTCGGCATGGCGCTGTAATGGGCTGCACTGCAGCCTCCCCAGGTCCGCTACCACTGCTTCATGCATTTAGAATAGTGGAAGAAAGTTCGTTCACATTAAACCATGTGTGAAGAGAGAGAGAGTGTGTTTAAGTACTGCATATTCACCATTTCACAGCTTCATCAAGCTATCAAAAATGTTTTTACACAAATTTGAAGAGCAAAATGCAATAGCATTGCCAAAGTATATATACCCATATTCTACTTTTTCTCATGCGCCATCACGCCTTGAAAAACTCGAAACTATGAACCACATGGTCGAAAACTACCATGGAATGCAACCAAGTAGCCCACGGCCCACACGCGATCGATGGGGAGATGAATCAGAATAGATGGAACTGTGTTGGTCAATCTATTTCTGAAGTCAATCCGAGAGGCAGAACTTGAAGCAGATACTACGACAAGTTGAAATGAATATTCATTTCAAGATATGGAAAAGGTGATTCTCTAGATATAACTAAATGGATATAAGGCAACTAAAGAACTGTAGAAAATGAAACTTATAACATTTTCCCTAGGCTGTATTTGGTTAATGGATTTGTGGAGGGGAAAGGAAAGGGAAGGGAAAGGAAAAACTTGGGAGATCCAATGGCTGTGAATGGTTGGATCTGTCGAGCTTTCCTCTTCCCTTTCCTCTTCCCTTTCCTTTTCTCTCCACAAATCCAAGAACCAAATACAGCCTATGTATAGAAAATAAGTAAACAATAAGATAAGAATTACCACTTACTTTAATCAGTACTTGTCGAAATAGAATCATTAGATGAACGAAAGTGCGCAAAAACTCTTCTGCGAAAAGTGAGGCCAAAAAAAGCTTTGTTTAAATTCAAATAAACAAAAAGACATTGCATTGAGAGAGAGAGAGAGAGAGAGAGAGAGAGAGAGATGAATGAAAATAAAATACAATAGTTATTATCAACCTACATACAGCCTCAGAGCAAAATCTTCAACAAAGCCTCATCACCACCAGAGAGGATGGCAAGGTTAAAAACACAAAAATGAGCTAAAGTTTTTTTTACCATCTCCATGAGTCCACTGCCCAAGGAACTTAGAACTCCAAATATCAGTCCTTGAACTAAAAAAACTAAAGAAATATAAGCACTTGGGGATGGCGAAGTTGCAGGTTCAGAATGACAGATGACCCACATCCCATACTTATCCCCAACCTAAGGCTTGGTTTAGCACAACCTTCCTGTCTAATAAATTAAGAACCCAGTATCACCCTCTTAACAATCAAGACATCCCTTAGTGATGGGAAGTCAAAGAAGGTAACTTTTCTGTTTATCCTTCACAGAATCACAGTCCTTTTGATATGCATTTGAACAACTAATCTTTTTCACAAGTTGTTTCACGAGTCATCTGGTGGTTAACAGGTGATTTAAAGATGTTAACAGCAAGCAGGGACTAGCAATGTGGTCAAGCCAGTCGGCGTGTATTAGAGAGCCATAAGCTGGCCACTCGGCTAAGATTTTCAGCACCCTCAAATCAGAGCAGTGTCAAATGAATAAGGGATCGATATCTGAATTGTTAGTTCAGATATTCTTGTAAGGTGGGTCTTGGACTATACAAAAATCCCAGCCCTCGAGCATAAATGTAGTGCCAATTAGAATACCAACATCTACAAGTAAAAGCACTCATTCTCTGCAAAAAAAAAACAAAACAGAAGACTCTTTCATTTATCCACACTGAACCCTCAACTATCAATGCAATCCCATTCTAAATAGTTCTCAGTTCTCACTGCAATCATCCCACAGTTACAAACTATCTTCAATCGTGCATTACTCCAACTATATTTTGAAAATAGCCAACATAATAGGCCATCAAAGTCTTCGAGCAAAAGGCCAACACTGGTAACTAACAAGGTTACCAACAATCATCAATTTTGCTTGAAGCAAAAAATCAGAATCCCAATAGGATCAAATAGAGACATTAAAAATGATTCATTGGAAATATATGGATGAGAAATCGGTACTTCTAGATCATTTTCTCTTTTTCAGTCCTAAAATGCATCACCACCAATCTTTTATGAACTTCCTCCATTTCCCATTTGCAACCTTATGAAACAAATTACAAATATTCTCTCTCTGAGAGTTTTATTTTGTCATTCTGCCTCCTTGAAATTTGTTCCCTAAAACATACTTCCTCAAAGTGTATTCTTACCTCCAATCTTCTGTTCTTAAGGGACTCGTTAAGACCGTCTCTTACCTGAAGGCATCTAGCTCATCAACACCTTTCAAATTCCATTTTTGACCTCCCTGAGATCCCCAAAAACTTCGTAGGTCAAAATATTCAACCTATCCTTGATAATCTTACATTTTCATCATAAACCTAAATCCCTTCCAACCTTGAATCCAAGCACTCCACAATTCCTCAAAATATTTCTTGAATGCACGATGCTCCGACCACACCTTCTTAAATATAAATGGAGTCGGGCCTGCCTTGAATGGCCAACTTTTTGAGACAGCGGGACAGTGTCTATATGCCTTCGATGAAGCACCTAAATCTTTTCTCCACGGAAGAGAATAAAATGACCATATGCCACCCCAGGAAGCACCTCCTGTCAAGTGTTAAGAAATCCCTTCCCCGCCGAAAGAGAAAAAACCAAACTATCCAATATATTGCACACTAAACTACCTTCGAGACTGCCATATTTTGCATTAGATAAAGGCGGAATAATCAAATCACACGCTCAGTCTGGGTTCCTTCACCATGGTAGGAATTAATGTACAATAAAAATTAAATCACAAACATGTCGATTTACATATTTTTATGAATAAATTACGGATTACTCATTTTTTTATATGTAATTATATGACTTTTTTTCTTCATATTTTTCCGAGGTAATTAATTATCCATCCAGATTTTGGATATCACGTACGTTTTCATCCTCCTATTTTTACGGGGTTATGTTTTCATCCTCTTGTAATGTGATTTGTCATAATTACCCCTTCTTCAATGAAATAAGGAGTTCCTAAAATCTAGTTCCTTTTTTTTAGGGAATAATGGATTTTTCAAATATTGTTAGTTACAAAAAATTTCTTTTAATGATTTTGGATAATCACGGATTCAAAAATGGGATGATATTACTTCGGATAATCAGGGATTTCAAAATGGAATGATTTGGTTTCCATAAATAATGATTAATGGAGAGAAACGTATCATTTTTGCCATAATTATTGTATTGAAAAATTATACAAGCATCATGGTAAAAATATTTGTAGTCATGGTAAATTTTTTAATGAGTAGCAGTAATCATGGTAAATATGAAGTGTTACTTCCAACTCGTATTACCATGTTACATCCAAACATGGTAAATTTAATACATTAATAAGGAAACATGATAAATTAGTCAATAAATTACTACGGAATCATGGTAAAAAAATTCTTATCACATTTTTACTTTGAAAACAAACCATGCATCCTAAAAACATGGTAAAAAAATATGTCACTTTCAATAAACATGGTAAATTCAAGTAAACATGGTTAAAAAAATGTCCCTACGAATGAACATGGTGAATTTGAATACTATGAATACCCCCTATCAAATTTCATGGTAAATAATTTTTACTATGAAAACAAACAAATCATGCATCTCAAAACATGGTAAAAAATATGTCCCTTCCAGTAAACATGGTAAATTCAAGTAAACATGATTAAAAAAAATGTTCCTACCAGTAAACACGGTGAATTTGATACAAGTCAAGCCATGAGGATGGTGGACCAATCAAGGGAAGACAAACCCAAACTAGATCGAAAAAAAAAATAGAAGAAGAAGAAATCGAAAAACAAAGTACGAACATGAGCCGCATCACAGCACAGTCGAGCCATGAGGATGGTGGTCAGAGATGGATGGTGGTGAGGTGGTCGGCCGCGAATGAGGATGGTGGTCAGAGATGGATGGTGGTGAGGTGGTCGGCCGCGAATGAGGATGGTGGTCAGAGATGGTGGTGGAGGACGTCGACTCCTTGTTCCGAGAAAGAGGAATGTCGACAGCAACGTTGGACCGCCATGGGTGAAGGTTTTGATCGGCGATCTGGGACTGCGTGAACGACGAATTGGGATGGCAACTGGTGTGAAGTTTTGGTCCCCAAAAATGGCGTACAAATTTTCCTTTTTGGTTTAAAATGGGGATGATGATTGTGCGTAGATTGTGGGATTGGGTTTTTATTTCCCAATCCCTTAATTATAGGAATGGTCCTCAGAAATTTGAAAAACATCCAAATATCTCTGCCTATATATGAAACTTTTAATTTAGTCATCAATCCCTTAATATGTTACAATTATATAATTATATATATAAATGGCATTTTAGGGTTTTTTTGAATTTCAGGATGGAAACATAACTCCTAAATAAGCTCAGGATGATTTTCTAATTTCATGTGACTAAAAGGATGATTATTTAAGTGCCCCTATTTTTCCATACAACATGTAATTAGTTTTTCAAAGAATGGCGCCACCCCCATGGCCGAATCTGGGCTTCGTCCCTAATTTCCAGTGTCTCAAATTATCAATATTTATATAACTATCAAGCTTGCAATTGCAAATCTAATTTGGCTATTATAACTAATTTTAAGGATCGAGCTAGGACAAAGATTAGTCCTCTCTTCATAATGCCACCGACGAGAGGGAGCTCCCTCGTCGTAGGCACCGATAGAGCTATCAAGTGCCTATGGCTAAATGTCCCCTCGGATTGGAAGTCCTAGCTCCGCCACTACTGGTGAACCCTAATCTAACGCTACTCCTGCTGGAAGCTCATCGACTTTGTTGATCAAGTATGTCGTCCCTCTCTCTCTCTCTCTCTCTCTCTTTGCTGTTAATCTGGGTTTTCTCCATGTATCACAAAAGTTCTAGTAGAAATTTTTTCAATCAAGAGCTTCTTTGTACTCTCTCTGTCGGCTCTCTCTCTCTCTCTCTCTCTCTCTCTCTCTCTCTCTCTCCCTCTCCATTTTATTTGTAGTCTATTTGTTGTTAATCAGTTTTTTTTTTTGTGCTGTGGATTGAATTGATTTATTAGATTTTTGATTAGTTGTAAGTTGTAACACCTTCGTCCACAGGACGAGAAAAAATAAATAAATAAATAAATGCCTCTAGTGTTTTCTCATATGAAATGTCTATTAACTTTTTCATTGATATTTTGTTTCTTTAGGAAATGAATGCTTTTGATGGCCTTCTGATTTTGAGGAATTGATGACCTTTTAATATCCTGTTCATTTTTTTTGGATATGGATTTCAGTGTGTACTAATTTGGTTCGCGGTGCCAAGGACAAGAGACTGAGGGTGAAAGGTCCTGTGAGAATGCCCACTAAAGTTCTTCACATCACTACTCGGAAGGCCCCTTGCGAGTAGATTTATACTTGGCTTTATTGAAGGTACTGACATTTATTCTCATTTTGGCTCAGTTTTTTACTTGGCTTGCTTGCTTCGGTAGATTTATATCAGGGAGTTGCTAGCTAGATTGGGTATTATGATTTACCAAAATGCCTTGTGTATGGTCTCCGAATTGTCGTGTCCAGTGATCACATGTTTTTGCACCGTCATTTGCACAGACATGTAGTCAACCCCAATTGATTGGGATATAAGCTTCGGTTTGGTTCGGAAATTGTGGAATGATCTTCTCACACACACTATAAGTATACTTTATTGGGGGGGGGGGGGGGGGGGGGGGGGTATTGAATGGGTGCTTTCGTGTTCTATTTTTATTTTTATTTTTTTGATCAGTTCCGTGTTCTATTATAAGTATACTTTATTGATGGGAGGGGTGGTGATTTAGAAGAGATAAGCAAAGACGAGAAAGGAAACAACAACTGGGCCAGAGGAACAAAGGGGGAACAAAAAATTGGAGATTGTTACAAGGAATGTAACGAGGGTTGCAACAAGAGAGAAGAACAAGGAGAAGGAGATGAAGGATAAAGGTCAGGAGAAGGAGAAAAAGATAAAGGATAAGCAAAAGAGGTAAAAAAAGCAGAATGAGAAAGAAAATGTCAAGGACAAGAAGGAGAAGGATAAGACAACAAGGAAAAAGGTCAAGATTGTTACAAGGGTAGGAAAAGATAAAGGATATGAAGGATAAAGGTCAAAAGAAGGAGGAAAAGATAAAGGATAAGCAAAAGAGGTCAAAAAAGCAGAATGAGAAAGAAAATGTCAAGGACAAGAAGGAGAAGGATAAGACGATGAGGAAGCAAGAATAGAATCAAAAGGCGGTTGAAGGAGAAGCAAAAGGAAAAGCAAAGAAGGTCAAGAAAAAAGAAACCCTTCAATACAGGCATGAATTGTTTTGTATATTTCCCATTTTGTATCATATGAACTAATCTTTCCATATTTACACTCTGCACTAGTCTCAAACTTTTAGATCCGACAACATATAAGCTAACCTATGAAAAAATGCTGTCTGCATGACTTAATAAAATTGATCTTATAAACTAATCTCTTCATGTTTACGCTCTGCATTAGTTTCTAACCTACAACGTCAACAACATATAAACTAATGCAGATTGCAAACATGAACAGATTAGTTTATATGTTCATTTTTTAATCATATAGACAGTATTTTTTCATATATTAGTTTCTATGTTGTTTAAAATGTAGGTTAGAAACTAATGCAAAGCGTAAACATGAAGAGATTAGTTTATATGTTCAATTTTATTAAGTCATGCAGACAACATTTTGTCATAGGTTACGTTATATGTTGCCGGAGCTGAAAGTTTGAGACTAATGCAGAGTGTAAACATGGAAAGATTAGTTCATATGATACAAAAATGGGAAATATACAAAACAATTCATACCTGTATTGAAGGGTTTCTTTTTTCTTGACCTTTTTTGCTTTTCCTTTTGCTTCTTCTTCGACCGCATTTTGATTCTCTTCTTGCTTCCTCGTCGTCTTATCCTTCTCCTTCTTGTCCTTGACATTTTCTTTCTCATTTTGCTTTTTTGACCTCTTTTGCTTATCCTTTATCTTTTCCTCATTCTCCTAAACATTTATCCTTCATCTCCTTCTCCTTGTTCTTCTCTCTTGTTGCAACCCTCGTTACAGCCCTTGTAACAATCTTCAATTTTTTGTTCCCCCTTTGTTCCTCTGACCCAATTGTTGTTTCCTTCCTCTTCTTGCACTCTTTTAGAGCTTGACCACTTTTCTTCTTTTGGCTCAGTCCTTTCTCTTCCTCCTGTCCTTTATCTTTCTCCTCCTCCTGTCTTTTATCATGATCCTTCTTCTTCTCCCTCGTTGCAGCCCTCGTATCAATATTTAATTTTGTGTTTTTCCTTTGTTCCTTTGGCCCAATTCGTAGTTGCTTCCTCTTCTTGCTCTGTTTTATGGCTTCATCGCTGTTTTCATTCTTTTTACTCTCTTCTTCTTCTACCTCGGCTGTAGTCTCTTGGTTGTCCTTGACTGGGATTTTTTTTCTTTTTGCACACCTTGTTAAACGTTGTCATTTTTGCTTCTTTTTGTGGCGCTAAATCTGTTGGTTCTGTCATTTTCCTGCATGAATTGAGCAATAATGTTAATGTTTGGTTCTTTTTACTTCTTTGTAATGAAAAATGATTGTGTGCGAGCATGCCAGAGAAAGCCTCAATCTCCTCCCTCAGATTAAATTTGGAGAAACCAAATCTAATCAGACGATTGTGTTTTATTGGTTCAATTACCTCAATTAAGAGGATTTTTCTTTCAAAATGAAGAAATGCAAACCAATATACTTAGGAAATTAAAGAACAACAAAGAAACAAGGTACTTCGATTGATGAATCAAAGATAAACTTACTTCGAAATTGCCTTCAACTTCAAATACAAGGTAACAAGAACTTCGAACAGGTGATTGTTACAAGAACAACCGAGATTAATCCTAACTACTTCCTAATCTACTTCGAACTGAGTTCGAAATCCTAAAACTACTTGCCAATGAACAAACCAAGCATCAATTTTTTGATAGTTGTTTGTTGAAGATTTGTCCGGGGGTCTTTTACTCTTCAATCTCTTCTATTTATAGGCACTGCTTGTGACTTGAACTTCCCGCTCAAAGAATTTGAACTTGGCTTGCTCCGAACTCTATCTTTACACTTCGAATTGGTAGTTTCTTCCCTCCTCCACGTCTGAATTTGAATTCTTCTAGACTTCCTTCAGAAGCTTTAATTTGAACATGCATGATTGCTTAACCAACTCAAATGATTAAAAGAAATAACTGCCTTGCTCGGTATACTCCACGTGTTTTAACTGTCAACTGCTTCACTCCAGATGTCCACATGTGGAGTTTATACGTTTAGCGGTTGAAATCAGCGCTTCGAGGCCAATTTATTATATTAGTCTGGCTTGTAACTGCCAATAAGCGCTTTTCAAATTGAGAATTAATACGACATCGTATTAACCCATCCTTATTTCAGTAATCCAGTGTATCTTTATTGACACATATTTGCCAACGTTTCGCATTACTAATTACGTGTCAATCGATTATTGGATTTGTTAATTTCATATGTAAACAGTTAAGTAATTTTGCACAACCTACAGAACTGATACTAAAGCATGCACACACCCAAGTTTGACCTAAGACTCCAAGAAATTTCACTTTGTAGAAGCAACTATTTCCTAGGCTTCCACACTGCCCAAATGGTAGAAGCAAATTTGCTTGAAACCATCTCTTCTAAATCACCACTCCCATCAATAAAGTATACTTATAATAGAACACGGAAGTGCCCACTCAATACCCCTCCCACCAATAAAGTATACTTATAATGTGTCTGAGAAGATCAGATCACAATTTCCAAACCAAACCGAGGCTTATATCCCAATCAATTGGGGTTGGCTACATGTCTGTGCAAATGACAGTGCAAAAACATGTGATCACTAGACACGACAATCCGGAGACCATACACAAGGCATTTTGGTAAATCGTAATGCCCAGTCTAGCTAGCAACTCCCCTGATATAAATCTACCCAAGCAAGCAAGCAAGCCAAGTAAAAAACTGAGCCAAAATGAGAATAAATGTCAGTACCTTCAATAAAGCCAAGTATAAATCTACTCGCAAGGGGCCTTCCAAGTAGTGATGTGAAGAACTTTAGTGGGCATTCTCAGAGGACCTTTCACCCTCAGTCTCTTGTCCTTGGCACCGCGAACGAAATCAGCACACACTGAAATCCATAACCAAAAAAATGAACAAGATATTAAAAGGTCAACAATTCCTCAAAATCAGAAGGCCATCAAAAGCATTCATTTCCTAAAGAAACAAAATATCAATGAAAAAGATAATGGACATTTCATATGAGAAAACACTAGAGGCATTTATGTAGTTATTTATTTTTTCTCGTCTTGTGGACGAAGTTGTTACAACTTAACAACTAATCAAAAATCTAATAAATAAATTAAATCCACAGCACAAAAAAACTGATTAACTGCAAATAGACTACAAATAAAATGGAGAGAGAGAGAGAGAGAGAGAGAGAGAGAGAGAGAGAGAGAGAGAGAGAGAGAGAGAGAGAGAGAGAGAGAGAGTTATAAAATTCAAATTCAGGGAAAAAAAATACTAGGGTGAACAGATGATTACCTCAATAGCTCAGAATATATAATAGTTTTCTTGATTTACTTTACGATTAGTGTTGTTGCCTTGTTGGTCTAGTGGTAAGTGGCAAAGTTGTTTTGGAACCAGATGGTCCCGTGTTCCCATCCCAACAGCATCTGTTGATTGATAAGTTTTGTATCCTTCGATTAACAGGAAATAGATGATGGGGAATTTGTTCGTGTAAAGACAATCCACTTGACTGGTAAACCTCGAGTACTAACACTGAAGCAGGATTTGCACTATTGGCCCACTTGGGAGGTTAGACGTAATCCCAACACTCTAATGTGGCAGTATGAAACAATTAAAGCATTAGACCGCGGTACTTCATGAACAAATTCTTTTGTGGGGAAATTTTTTGGGAAGAACATTGGCTCGGAAATTGCTGCAGAACTTTCTTGTACTTTCTGCAAGTTCCCGTGCTTCGTTCTTTATTTTTCTTAATAAAAATGGTGGAAGAGGGGGGCGATCAGGCATAGCAGCTCTCTCCTAGGTGTCGCCTGCTCCTAGACGAGACCATAGGGACTTCAGAATTTGAAGGTGTGTCGATCGCACGACTCGAACTTTGGACTTCTTAAGCCATGAACTACTAAGATACCACCCCTGTTGTGAAAAATGTGAACTACTTATTTGAAGGAAGAAATATTGGTCTTACAAACTTGTTGGGGGAAAAAGCATTTTCTTTGCATTGCCACTTTTTCATAATCTCTCATAATAGAAGCATCCAGTAGCTGTGTGGATGTTATTGATAGATGTTTAACACACATTCTTTTACTTGTATCTTGTCCTCTCCCTCTTTCTCGTTACACCCTCCGTTTCCTAACTTAATCCACTGTTAAATGTTGTGTCATTTTCGGACCGAAAAGTAAAGTACTAATGTGCATAATTATTTGAATAGTTTGTATTCAAGTTTTGCCTTGGTTCTTGTTTACGAGTCGAATCGAGCCGAACCATGTTGGATTCGGGATCAGTTCGGTAAAGCATTGGTTTGGCTTGAGTCCAAATTAACTCGGAGCTCGAGTTTGGCTTGTATAAATTTTTTAAAACTGGGGCTCGGCTCGGCAGGACTCAACTCAAACGAGCCGAAACGGAGCTGTATTTTGGCTCGAATTCAGTTGGTCAGTAGTATTTTTTTCCATGAACCAGATCAACAGTACCTAAAATTTGACAAATAAAATAAAATAAAAATAAATCCACATCATGACCAAGATTATCAACAAACGATTCCACTACACAGCCTTGAAGATCACGGTGCCAAACATAAGGTCTTCACGAAATTGGAATCGCGCTACTGTAATAAAAAATACGAATACCAAATTATCTTAAAAGCTTCTGGCCCCGTAGATGTTTAGACATCAGAATAACAAAGACAAAACGTTTCTTACACTACTTGTGAATCGATAATGGCGAAGAGGCATAGGTGTTCAGGACATCAGAGCGACACCAGTGAGCGGTGATGGAGAAGAGGCGTTGAGGAAGAGTCGGAAGAGGCGGTGGAGAAGTTGAAGAGAGGAGGAGGGGTGGAGGGGCGTGCGTGGAGGAGACGATGAAGAGGAGGCGGCGGGTCAAAGAAAACTAATTACTAATTACATTTTAGCCCGAAAATAAATAATATATCAATAGATTCTCAAATAATTACTTATTACATTTTAATCCTAAGTTTGCAAACTTAACCGAGCCGAATATTTGCTATGCTCAAGATTGGCTCATTTGGAACGAGCCTGAAATTGAAATTCACATTTGGTTCATTTAGTAGACGAGTCAAACCTCAAAAAGTTCGCAAATGGCCCAGTTTGTTTACAGCCCTACCTAGATCAAGGTCAGACAGAAGATCTGGTTTCAAATATATGGGGACACCCAACAGTAAGAAATTGCATGACCCTGAAACTTTATACAGATCTATATGTAAATGTTGCTTACGAATTCTGAAGGAGCCCCAAAATAAATTGGCCTTGCTTTTCAAATTTTTGTGTAATGTACCAAAATTGAGGGTCTGCAACACGCACAGAATCAAAGTGTTCCCCTTTTGCCATGACTTTCTGTGTGCGCTTTCAAAGGAGATCAAAAGTATGGCATCTCTACGCTACCATCTCCCACATTTCGATCTAGTTGTGGCGCAATGTGGCAGTTGGTTATTGGTGGAGAAAATGTTAACTCATCTCCACTAAAATGAGCAATAAAACAAAGTGATCAATTAACTTTGATATCCAAAAGAAATTCCATCGAGGAGACTTCAAAAAACAAAGGGTAAATTCTACCTTCAGACATGCGTCATTCCTAATCTATTACATGGGGAGGGGGGAATGAGACTTGATTCCGGAATACAGTGTGGGACATGCTAGATTTGGTATCACGTTGTTTGCCATGGCTTCATTTAGTAGCTCTTGATCCCTTCTCGTTAAGTTAATTATCCACATACCTCATGTATGAGTGTATGGCTTAACTAAACAGCAGTAGAGAAATCAAGCTTGAAATCCAGACCATTGATCGAACAAGTCGAGTTGCCAAAGAAAACTTTGGAGGCGGCGGCGGCTGCTTGTAGTAAAAGGGAAAATAAGGCAGTATAGGGTCTGGGGGAGGAGGTGCTATATCAAAATACCATGGTGGAGAGTAATACGGAAAGTAACCACTGGGCGGTGAATAGTAGCCAGAGGGTAACGGGTAGTTATACGAACTTTGAGGTGGCGGTGGTGGTGGAGAAGCCGTGGGCAGTGGTGGTGAAGGTGGTGGCGGGCAGTTTGAAGTGGCGGTGATGGGTTGGGGGATACATGGATATGGACACTCGTAACCTGCCGGTGGTGAAGTGTTTGGAGTTTGATCGGGCAATGCTGCATCCTGCTTGGTTTTTGCTGCAAAATTCAACACTACAATGATCATTAATAAAAGAGCATAGAGAAATCGGCTGAGATTTTCAGCCATTGTTCAAAAAATGGCCACAGAGAGGAGGGAGGAGGGAGAGGACTCGGTAAATAAATAAGAGGGTTTCTATGCTCCTGCTCTCATTCCTCGCTCTACCCTCAATCCTTGCTTTCTTTAATTGTAGTACTAACTTGGAATGCTTTCCAAAGGGTTGAAGGTGTGTGGTGTTCACCTATGCACAACACACGTGCCGTGCACCCGATATGGGGTCCACTTTGGGTTCCATTATTTGATCCGAACCGTTCATTTTGTTCCTCTCATTGATTACTTGGTGCACATAAATTTCAAATTGATCGGACATTGTTAACTATTTGATCGGTGAGCGTTTAACATACGGTTTTGTAGAAAAAAAAATCCTCTACAATGATTTCTTTTCCAAGAAAAATGCATTCTAAAAACATAGTATCGATGTCCCGATCATCTTGAAATTTTATGTGGACTAAGTAGTCAACGAGAAGAACAAAATGAACTGTTCGGATCAAATAATGGGGCCCGAAGTGGGCCCCACAACTGGTGCACGCACCCTGAACCCTTTCGAAAGATGCTTTTGCGCTTGCAATCACGCTTTCACTCACGCACACACATTATGTGACCTAGGTATGAATTATTTAGAAGCTGCAAGCTTTTGTGATGAAAGATAGTTGGAATAGTATATGAGTTATTATTGGAAAGTTTGAAAGCAACGTTTATATCATCAAGACGTATTGTTCAAGCGTCAAACTGGAGGGTAACGTGAAAAAAGGATCAAATTTTACTTTGTTGGGGGAGTTTCGATTTGAAACTGTCAAGAACTAGGGATGGAATCAACTCCCACCACTCCGAGGGTGCCAAGTGTGCATGAGAAAGCAATAAGTGTTTGTCTTTCATGAGGTCCGATGTTTGAATTCTACCGAAGCCAAATATTCCAAACCTTATGGCCACTTAAAGTTTTGCCCAGTCGTTAACTTTAAGATCCCGAAATTAGTCAAGGTTACGCTAGCTAGCTGGCCCGATCGTCTGGTGATAAAAATCAACTCCCACCACTCTTGTAACTCGGGATGATCAAATTATATATTTCGAATCTTGTAAGATGACCTCAAAAAGTGTGTGCATTATAATGGTTTATGTGAATGAGGTTGTTCATTGGTGAAAGAGAGGAAACATGCCCGAGTGACCTCTAGAGTAGTGAATGGAGGTGCAAATTTGTTCACCCTGACCTAAGGAAAGTGAACAAAACCATTACTCTAATTGGTAAAAAAAGTGTGGGGTCCACGGAATCACATCACTTTTTGATAAGCATGATATTATTTTGTGGTGGACCCCATCACTTTTAAGTAAGCATGATATCACTTTTTGGTAAACCACATACCTTTTCTACCAATCAAAGTAAGGGTTTTGTTCACCCTGAGGGTGAACAAATTTGCACTCGTAGTGAATGAGGTGTACGTGAGATGAACATTTTAGAAAAACAAAGATATAAACAAGGTGTACATGTAGACTTGTTAGAAAAACAAAGGTAGGGTTAACCATTCACCCTTTTACGAAAGACCATAAAATTGTTCTTGCCAAAGAACTAAATTCTCAACAAATTAGAGTCCCATTTTTTGCTTCATTCATTTGTCAAAAAAATAAAAAATAAAAATGATGTGTAATTATTGTCAATAAAATTTTAGTGAAGCGAATAGAAGAAAAAAGAAATGTACTTTTCTTTCCGTTCATTTGATGGAAGAAACTTGTGAGAAAACTAGTGTAAAAAGACAATTCTCGTAAAATCTTGTAATTTTTTTTTGCAGTAGTATATGTTTTGATTAAAAACCTAATCCAAGCGAAGAGTTAGAGAAGTGAGTACCGTACCAGAATTTTCACATAAGAAATGCAAGAAAGTTAGACATTCTTGAACTTTATTTACGTTTCAACAATAGAATGGAGTCATATAAATTGAGATGCGCGTAAGTTAGTCCAGATACCTTATTATGAAAAAAACGGTGTCATAATGTGTGATAATTGCAATTAGGAGGGAGGAGGGACTCGGTTTGATGTGTGCCAATTGGTCATGGTTCGTGTAGCACCTATTCCTTTAGGCCTCCTTTGTTGGCGTCCCTAGTGGGGGTATTTTGAGTATCCCAAAATGGTGAATGGGAAACCCATGTAAAAGGTGTACTTTGTCTTCTTCCCCAATTCCATGAGGAGGAAGAAAGAGGGCATCAATGGAAATTCACCATATTAATCTCATCCTACCCGTACAAAATAAACATGTTATATTAATTCATGCTCTCTCTCTGCCTCATTTTGTTTGCTTGTTACGTAAAGTTGTGTCATTTTAACATTAAAAAATAGAGTTCTTTTGAGAATATATATTTGTCCAATTTTTTAATTTTTTTTTTTACGCTGTTCAAAAGCACTTATCGAAATCTTTTAAATTGGTAAATTTCGAGAAGTAATTTATCTTTGGTGTTCGAATGGCACAGTCTCTCGAAGGAGGTAAACAAAATGGAACAGAGGGAGTATCTCTTACCTGCAGTAAATTTAATATGGAATCAAAACACAAACTTCACTATTAATCCCTTGCTACTCTCAATCCGAGTAAAAATTCGATGCTAACGGTTATATGTAACGCGCCATTGCACTGAAATTGTTTCCGTCTCAATCCCTCCTTAGAACCAATTCCTTTTCAACCAATATCAAACATATCAAAGGAGGCCTTAATGGCAAACGGGCTTGTAGCTCAGTGCCATTTCTTGGTTCTTCTTTTGTGGGAGGCCAGGGTTTAAGTCCATTGTGGGCGTTTGTGATTCAGCAGGGCTATGGACAGCCTTTGAATTCTCCCTGTGGATTAACTTACTAACTATTCCTTAATCCCCATTGATGTATACAGAGTGACAAAAAAGAAGAAGAAGAAGAAGGCTTTAATGCTTTAGAAGATGTCCCATATCCATGAGTAGGGGTGCACAAACACCGGGCCGGGCTGTGTTCGGACCGGGCTTATGTTAGATAATAACCAAATTTTTCTATTCCCAAGCCCGACCCATTAATAATCGGGCTTCATTTAATATGTCCAAGCCCGGCCCAGTTATAATTATAATATCCCAAACCCGTCCAACAAGCTCATTTATTTTTCTAAAGCATGGTATATGTTAGAATAATCACCACACGCATACAACAGAATACGTAAACAGTAAAGGAAATCAACACAGGAATTTACGTGGTTCCCCAAAACCGGGTACGTCCACGGGAGCACACAGAGTAGTCGTTTATTGATGAGTCCAGCAACTAGGGTTTTACAATAGAGAGTATTTATATGTGGCCACTACTCCTATTCCAACCCTAACTCAACATTATAGCCTGAATACCTATAACGCCCTTGAAACACCGTCCACAGGCTTTTTAAGCCTCTCGGTATCGATACAGGTAAACACCTGTATCGATACCCATACATTCTGTTCGCTCCTTGTCGCCTCGGTATCGATACAGAGAAACACCTGTATCGATACCGACTCCTCCCAAGTGCTTCCCAACTTGCTTATCGATTCCGGGAACTTCTCAGTGCCTCTCATACACACCATATGAGCCACAAGTTCCAACAATCTCCACCTTGGCGAATATCCTCGCCCATTCAGAAGACAACTACACCGATTCAACAAGTTGTTGGGAGGACGCCTCCTTTCTAGCATCTGGAGACATTAACCAAGTCCAAGCAATGCTCGAACTTGTCCACAGTCACAATCTTTGTAAACATGTCAGCTGCATTCTCAGAAGTGTGCACCTTTTCCAATATCAAATCACCCGAAGCAATCAACTCTCTCACCTTGTGAAATCTCACGTCAATATGCTTGGTCCTCGCATGATACACCTGGTGCTTCGCCAAATAAATGGCACTCTGGCTGTCACAGTACAACTGCACTCCACCTTGATCTATGCCCAGTTCTTTCACCAAACCCTTCAACCACAATGCTTCTTTAGCTGCCTCAGTCACCGCCATGTATTCAGACTCAGTAGTAGATAGAGCAACTAGAGGTTGAACCATGGATCTCCAACAAATAGGCCCACCCGCAAGTGTAAACACATAACCCGTAGTAGACCTCCTGTCATCCATACCCCCAGCATAATCCGCATCCACAAACCCTACAACTGAAACCTGATCCTGCTTTGCAAACATAATCCCACGGCCTACAGTACCCCTCAAGTATCTGAACATCCACTTGACTGTCTTCCAATGCTCTCTGCCTGGATTGGCCATGTACTTGCTGACTGTGCTAACCGCGTGTGCTAAATCGGGTCTAGTACATACCATTGCATACATCAAACAACCAACTGCGCTGGCATAAGGCACCTTTGACATATCCTGAATCTCTTCCTCAGACTTCGGACACTGTGCTGTAGACAACCTGAAATGACTCGCCAAAGGTGTGCTAACAGGCTTAGCACTATCCATGCTGAACCTTTCCAACACTTTCATCACATAATCCTTTTGAGATAACCACAGCTTCCCTGCTGTCCTATCCCTGCGAATCTCCATCCCAAGTATTTTCCTAGCAGCACCCAAATCCTTCATGTCAAACTCTTTGCCCAACAAAGATTTCAACCTGTTCACCTCAACCATACTCTTTGCAGCAATAAGCATATCATCCACATAAAGTAGTAAGAAAATACATGAACCATCATCAAGACTCTTAACATAGACACAGCAATCATACTCACAGCGTGTGAACCCAATCCGAATCATGTAGGAGTCAAACCTCTTATACCATTGTCTTGGAGACTGCTTCAGCCCATAAAGTGACTTCTTCAACCTACAAACAAGGTGCTCAGTCCCTGGCTGCATGAATCCCTCAGGCTGCTCCATGTAAATAACCTCCTCCAAATCACCATGGAGGAATGCCGTTTTCACATCCAGCTGCTCTAACTCCATATCATAGCTAGCCACCAATGCCAAGAGAATCCGGATTGAAGTATGCCTCACCACTGGAGAAAAGACCTCATCATAATCAATCCCCTTCCTCTGTGAGTACCCCTTTGCTACCAACCTAGCCTTGAACTTTTCCTTTTCCTTTTCAGACGCAGCTTCTTTCCTCTTATAAACCCACTTGCAACCCACTGTTTTCTTCCCTTGAGGCAGTTCTTTCAACTCCCAAGTCTTGTTCTTATGCAATGACTCCATCTCCTCCACCATGGCTTGCATCCATCTGTCCTTTTCAGAAGTAGTAATGGCCTCCTGAAAAGTAGACGGATCCCCACTGGTAGTGGACAATGCATAAGCAACCATATCCTCAAACCCATACCTCTCCGGTGGCTTGATAACACGTTTGGGTCTCCCTGTGGCTATGCTCTCCTGCTGCGCCTTCTGCTGTTGATCAAGCTGTTCCTTTGGTTGAGAACCACCTGTGTCTCCACCTATATATGTGTCACCACCTGTGTCAGAATCATCCAGCTCAATTTGTATACCCTGCTGCTTGCTACTTTCCCCTGACTCAGTTTTCTGTACCCCTTGATGTGCCTTGACCATTGAATCCTCATCAAATACCACATCTCTACTGATCACCTGCTTCCTTGCTTCTGGATCCCAAAGCTTGTACCCTTTCACCCCTTTTTCATACCCAATAAAGATACACTGTTTGGACTTCGCATCAAGCTTCGACCTCTCATTACCGGGAACATGAACATAGGCTGGACACCCAAAGATCCTCAAAACTGAGTAGTCAACTTCTCTGTCTGTCCACACCTCTTCCGCTACCTTTCCATTCAAAGCAATACTAGGCGACCTGTTTATCACAAACACTGCCATGCTCACTGCTTCTGCCCAAAACATTTTTGGAAGCCCTGCATTAAGTCTGATACACCGTGCTCTTTCTGCTATGGTTCTGTTCATCCTTTCTGCCACCCCATTCTGCTGCGGTGTCTTTCGAACTGTCCAGTGTCGCTGAATCCCATGCTCCTCACAAAACCTCAGAAAATCCCCATCCTTGTACTCTGTCCCATTATCTGTCCGGAGGCACTTAATCTGCTTCCCAGTCTGATTTTCCACCTCAGCTTTCCACATTTTGAACGTTGCATAAACCTCAGACTTGTGTCGCAAGAAGTAAACCCAGACTTTCCTCGAATAATCATCGATAAAGGTCACGAAATACAGAGATCCCCCTTTCGAGGCTACCCTCACTGGCCCCCAAACATCAGAATGAATGTAGTCAAGAATGCCCTTTGTTCTGTGAGTAGCATTCCTAAACTGCACCTTACACTGCTTCCCCAGAACACAGAACTTACAGAACCCCACTTTGCACGATTTCACCCCTTTCAGCAGATTCCTCTTATGTAGCTCCAACATCCCACGTTCCCCCATATGCCCCAACCGCATATGCCAAAGAATGGTATCATCAGTATCAACCGTTGTGGTGGCAGCAGCTCCACCTACAACTGTACTCCCTGTCAGCTTGTAAATATTACCAGGAACTTTGGAACCCTTCATTATCACCATGGCACCCTTTGTCACCTTCATCACTCCACCTTCTGTTTTACACCCACAGCCATTGGAGTCTAAGGTTCCCAACGAAATTAGATTTTTCCTCAACTCTGGAACATGTCTAACATCACCCAAGGTTCTCACAACACCATCAAACATCCTGATTTTAATTGTGCCTATTCCTATGACTTTACACGATGCATCATTACCCATAAGAACATTACCACAATTCACTGACCTGTAGGTGTCAAACCACTCCCTGTTAGGGGACATGTGATAAGAACATGCTGAATCCAGAATCCATGAGTCTGCCAAGTGATCCGGATTGGCAGAGACTGAAAGCATATCACCATCTTCAGAATCATCCTGCTCCACCACGTTTGCAGAATTCGATGGTCCATCTTTCCTATCCCCTGCCTTTCCCTGTTTCTTCTTCCAGTTTCCTCCTTTGCCCTTCTGCGGACAATTTTTCTTGAAGTGACCCGGTTCATGACACCTGTAACACTTCAACTCAAAACCTGCCTTCGATTTCGATCTCCCACGCTCAACAGATTTTCCCCTCTCCACCCTTCTGCCCCGTTCCTCGTACCCTTTCACCACCAGTCCTTCACCCTGTACTGACTCAGTCTGTAACCTGCGCTGATTATAGGCCAGAAGGGCTGCAGTAACTTCCTCCAGTTCTAGGGTTTCTTTCCCCCAGAGTAGAGTGGTAACGAGATTATCCAGAGAACCCGGTAAAGAGGATAGCAACATCAGAGCCTGATCTTCCTCTTCGAATGTTACTTCAATCCGTAACAAATCACTAACAATCTGATTGAACGTGTTGATATGCTGAATTAGGTCAGAACCCTCGACCATCTTCAGCCCGAATAATTTTTGCTTCAGAAACAGTTTATTAGTCAAGGACTTCGACATATACCTGCTCTCCAGCTTCGCCCAAACCCCAGCCGGTGAATCATCGCCAATCACGTGATACATAACTTCGTCTGCAAGACACAGACGAATCGTACTCACGGCCTTTGCCTGCAGATCTTCCCAATCATCGTTGGACATCTGCTCTGGTTTCTTGGACGCCCCGCTCAACGCCTTCGACAAACCCTGCTGCACCAGCAGATCCTTTACCCTCTGTTGCCACAGTCCGAAATTACCAGTCCCGTCGAACTTTACAACATCGAACTTCGACACAGATGTATTCCCCACCATTGTTCTTCGTGTGATTCAATCCGCGTGAATAAACCCGCGCTCTGATACCACTTGTTAGAATAATCACCACACGCACACAACAGAATACGTAAACAGTAAAGGAAATCAACACAGGAATTTACGTGGTTCCCCAAAACCGGGTACGTCCACGGGAGCACACAGAGTAGTCGTTTATTGATGAGTCCAGCAACTAGGGTTTTACAATAGAGAGTATTTATATGTGGCCACTACTCCTATTCCAACCCTAACTCAACATTATAGCCTGAATACCTATAACGCCCTTGAAACACCGTCCACAGGCTTTTTAAGCCTCTCGGTATCGATACAGGTAAACACCTGTATCGATACCCATACATTCTGTTCGCTCCTTGTCGCCTCGGTATCGATACAGAGAAACACCTGTATCGATACCGACTCCTCCCAAGTGCTTCCCAACTTGCTTATCGATTCCGGGAACTTCTCAGTGCCTCTCATACACACCATATGAGCCACAAGTTCCAACAGTATATCACAAATATAAATCAATCAATCATAACGATGATAATTACAATTCACAACCGTAATAATCTACTTAAAGTTCTATGTTCTCCCAAAAATATTAGAAATAGATCCATAAATTGTGCTTTAAAAGATGGAACTCTAACATATAAAAACTTCTCTCGAGTATCTCTCTTTTAAAATCACATTTCTTCACAGTTGGTCTTGCAGAGCACAAAAAAAATAAAAGGAGGAAAAAACTATGAGTAAGACAGTAATTTAAGGGAAAAAAAATTTCAAAATTTTCTTAACAAATTGCTATTATTTCAAAGGTATTCTCCACATAGGTAGTACATTAAATTCATCTTCATCAATGTCACTTTCATCAAAATAAATAAACCCTACTTAGGTTTCAGTGATAACATACACATATATACATATAGTTTCAAAATAAAAAATAATTTAAATCGGGCCGGGCCGGGTTGGGCCTAAGAGGAATTTCCCAAACCCGGCCCAATTAGTAAACGGGCTTAAAATCTCAACCCAGCCTAGCCCTATGGGCCTAAATGTTTTTTCCAAACCCTAAAAAAATCGGGTTGGGTTTGTCGGGCTACTGGGCCGGTGTGCACCCCTATCCATGAGGCATTTTGATGATTTGATCTTTTATAGTTTTTACTTTGAGAAAATACTCTTTACACCGGCAGTGTAAACCAAAGTTTCCTCAAAGTAGATTGCATTGTGCCATGTGTCCATGTTCTACTTTTTGGAACTACTGTTTAGACACATGATACAATGTAATAGGTTTGGAAGAAAATTTAGTTTACACCGCCGATTTAAAGAATGTTCTCCCTTTTACTTTTTAATAAGTAGCTTTTACCTTACTTCAAGTGCAACAAACATGTAAAAGGGTCTCAACAACATGTAACATCTCGACAGTTTTGCCGATAAAATAAAAAAATAAATAAAAAAACCAAGTCAGTCAGCAATAACCATTTAAATGGGTCCCATGGCAAACCTTGGTTGTTAACCTGAAAAACTGTTCTCACCAAATAAGAGATTTATTAGCAACACGTGGGGATTATTGCTCTCCGCACCACGTATGTAGCCATCTACCAGACCTCAAATGACCAACCATATAAATTTTTATCGTTTGATTGTGAAACAAATTGTGGAATTCAAAGCTTCAACTTTTCCACAGAAAATTGCAAAATAGATCCAACAGAAAAAAAGAAACTTTAATTTGATCTTTTGCCTATTGAGCATATTTTGCGGGTGCTATGAGGTGAACGAGTTACATCGATTTTGTGGATTATACGTACGTAAACCTACAAAATGAGAATTTTTAGATGGGTATAGAGAGGAGATTATCCCCACCTGGACACGAACTTATGTGACACACAACGGTATAATGAGTCATGATCCTAATGGAGAGATGAGGCTCAATCCAAAAAGTTCTCATTTTTATCTTTTTAAAATTGCCTATCTTTTCTTTCATCTCGGGGGAAATACGATCAGGAGGGCCTAATTCAAAACCCTCAGTCTCCATTGTCGAATGCAGACCTAACCATTAAACAAGAAATGATGGGAACGATGGAATCTGTGAATGCACAAATTCTTGGCTGGTTTTGTTACGGGGCAGTTCGTGATGTTTGCATCAGTCTATAATAGGCTGCTTCATGAAGGATTGGTTCAACTCCATCGCATAAAAAAATGTTCTTGTTCTTTCTGTCATTTTTCTTGCTTTAGCTTTTATGGACCAGTCTAACAAGTTTGCACAACTGGCCATTTTTGGATCCTAACGATAAAAGAAAGCCTGTGTAAGTAAACAAAGGCATGTGGTAAAGCGCCTGGTCCGCCTTCATTTGGAATTTATGCTGACTTTGTTTGTACAATTATGCAACCCGTACCTTAAACCTAATTCAATGATCCCCAAATTAGTCAACTTTTGTCTCTCTCGCTATAATAACAACAACGAAAAAAGATCTTATTTGTAAGAAGTAGTTAATTCCTAGATCCGTCACTGTCACCGACAAAAAGATTTATCTTATTCATGTAACTTTCCTCGAATCTCGATGGTTACAACTTACACTTACACCCTTCACAAAGGACTTGACTTTTTTCATATCAAAATTCACAACTAGGCACCTTATCATGACTATAACTAATTTATCCACTCAGAACATAGATCTAGATGTGTCTCTTAACTCATCTGGTTATACTTGTTGGTTTCAAGGAGAGCTTTGGAGTTCGAGTCTACGAAGGGACGACAAACTCCCATTGGATTCATTGCACAGGAAATTCTAGGTAATAGAACAATTCAATTACAGAAAAAACCATTTAGAAAGACTTAGTCAAAGAAAGAGTTAAAGAGATTAATCTTCCAAATACATCCAAATTGAACAAAATTAGCTATATATAATTAGATAACACTAAAGTACTAACCAAAATGCCGAAAATTGTAGTAACACAAATCCTAGTAAACCAGGCAAACGGACAACATTCGATCGAGTGCCACCAGCGAAGGTGGTAACCAAATCAGATGGGTCGGTTCGATACAAATTCCCCGGTGGACCCGAGAAGTAAACGAACCTTTGCGGCGGCGGTGGTGCTAGTGGAAGTGGACTCGTAAAGTAAACGAACCTTGGCGGCGGTGGAGGCGGCAGTGTTATTGGAGTACCACAATACTGCGAGGACGGTTGTGGTGGTGGTGGTGGCGGCGGCGGCGGCGGCGGTGAAGGGAACTGAGAATCACATGGATTTGGACAAGAGCATGTTGTGCACTTCATGCCCAAGCTTGGTGCTTGTCGCATTGGTGTTTCATCAAGCTTATTTGATACATTGGCATATCCCGGAAGCAATACTGACATGAAGAAAATAAATATTATTGAACCATTTTTTGTGGCCAATTGATGCTTTGATGACCACATTTTTCTGGTTGGAGTTATATGGAGAGAGAGAGAGAGAGAGAGAGAGAGAGAGAGAGAGAGAGAGAGAGAGAGAGAGAGAGAGAGCTTATTGGTGATGTTTTGCCTTGACAATCATGATAAGGTGAAAGTGCATGGGGAGAGAGTAGAATTATGAGTTGTTTGGTTAGGTGACAATTGACACTACAATATCAGCATTTTGTTGTGGATAGAGACCTGGTGTAATGAGCCTCTTTCTTTGGTGTACACATATAAAAGGTTGCATATGGATTTTCTGAATTTGTCGGCCCATCTGGTTGTATCTCTTGACTTCTAAGAAAGAGGTTTGGGGTTCGAGCCTATGGAAAGACTTTGAACTCTCTTTAGCTGTTAAAATAAAATTGACGCAAAATCTTCAAATTTATACAAATTGTCATCTCTCTCTCTCTCTCTCTCCCAAAAAAAATATCATTGTATCCATTAATTTGAGGATTTTGAAATGCTTCTTCTTATATAATTTGATTCTTTGTGCAAAGCATCTTGCACAAACCACGTCGACCAAACCACAGGGGACGCAAGTGAAATTTGCTCAAAACAAATTCACTCATTGTTCCATTAATTTGGCTTTTTGACTTTCACACTTTTTGAGACATGTCATTTTCGTCGCATACATTAATTAACTAAAAAAGCCCAACAAAAAAACCAAATTAGAGGAACAAGGCTTATTTAGAGTAAGCCATGCCATTCAAATTGATTGACGTGTTGAATACGGAAAACTAGTACGTATTTGCCCCTAGAGCACTGAATAATCACTCTACCGATTTTTCTGGATTAGTTGGCTTAAGTTCATGACTGTAAAATTCTATATCATATTTCGTTTTTGTTTTTGGTAGAACAAGTTTCCATAATTTATTAGCTGGGAATTCGCCAATATGCTCTTCTCTCTCTTTATAGAAACTTGGTGAGTAAGGTTTCTTGGTACACTGTGGGAATGAATTCACCTTTCCAAGCAACAACTTTTTGTAGCACAATATGAACGTTTGGGACTTCTATGACCGTGAAAACAAAGGGAAAGGGGAATCACATACCCTTCAGATCAAAGGATGGTTAAAGGGTACCATATACTTTATGCTCTGTCTTTTTAGATCAGTAGGAACCTTTTGCTTTTTCAAATCAGTGCCACCAGCCCTTTGATGGCTTGATCGGCAAAATGTATGAACCAGTGATTGTGCCATAATGTCATAAGTAGATCTATGGAATTAGTAAGGTAACGTGTGCGTGAGCGCAAGCTTGAAAACGTGCTTTGTATTTTTTTTTAAACTATTAAAATTTATGAGAGCGAGAATTGAGAACAGAAGCGTAGAGCGAGAATTGAAAAACAGGAACAATTTTAGTGATCTTGGGGCACCGTCACGAGGTGGCCCAAGACTACTGGATAATAACACCATTATGTGACCTATAGAATTTATGCCTTCCACGAATTTTTCACTTTTGGATGATGGGTTGCCACAATGAGGGCTAGCTCCTCCAATACTCTTGCACCGTGGCGGATCAAGGAATTTAGTACAAAGAAGTTAATCAATTTGAATTTTTTTCTGCAGTCATACAGTTATGCAGTAACACAAATAATATTTGTCTCTAAGGAGAGAAAAAAAAATAATACAAAAGATGTTTATAAATAGAAGCCAACAAATTAAAAGGATATCATTGCGATTTTTAACCATAAAAAACTCCTAAGCGTAGGATAAATCAGTGATTGTGTAGTCTTTTTTCAAATTTATAAGAGTGTTAATAAGGTGTTGAGACTATAAAAGGGACATTAAATTATTTGTAAATGCCAAATAAGAATTAATTCTATTTTTGGGGGGTTTACTAGTAATAACCAGAAGTTCAGGGGGTCACGTGCCTTCCGTGGACCCTCTAAAATCCGCCATCGATTGTGAAAATGGACAGCTCGGATGCCACACACTGGAGTGCCGACTCCATATTATGTATGATGTCTTTGTAAGTTTTTTCAAATGGACTTGGACTTGTATGATGTCTTTGGATTTTGAATGAAAAGTCAAAATCTTTTCAATATTGTGTAGTTCACTCCTCTATAGCATATGCTTCTTTGATCACCACCATATTTTGATCCTCACATATTAATTTTATCACTAAAGATTCATCACCTACGATCATAACGACAACTTTTTCAACGTTTTATACAATTTTACTATGGTTTTATGACATGACATATGATTGATTCATAATTTCAGCGCGAGAGATGCTCCAAATATTATTGCAATTGCAGATGGAACTGCACATGGGCTGAAGCTGACTGGTCTTTCCTCCAATGGGCTTACTTTTAAAACACTGCCCCCGTGGTAGCCCCAAGTGGGCCCATCTGATCTAAATGCGGCCATCAGCCATGTTGCAAGGGAAAAGGCCCATAGTGATTTCCAACAGCCATTGGTAGACAAAACGGGCCCATCTGATGTAAATGCAGCCATCAGCAATGTAACCGTAAAACCGCGAGTCCAATAGTGAAATTCACAATCAATCCAAACCAATCTAAACTATGTTAATTTTGGTTTTCTAGGTATCTAGACTTTCTGTTCTCACCCATCGAAAGTTTTCCTTAGCTTTACCAAGCACGTCCGTTAGGATCCGGGCGGCACACGAGCCTTTGATCTCGGCAATGAACGGCTTGGATTTCATCTCGACAGTGAACGGCTCTGATCATGCAAGTGCCAAGATAAAATCTGAGTCGTTGATTGTGCAATCAATGGCTCGGATGCCGCACTACAATCCTGTAGTGCCGCCCTCACCCTGTTAGTTGGAGCTGCTCTAAGGGAGTTATTAATCTTAATCTGGATTTTTGGTTTTTTATGGGTACAAAAACCAGAGTGCTTTGGATTAAAATGTCAACCCAATAATCCAAATTATTGACGCCACGTGTCATTTGCAAAATGAAACCCCTTACAATCTGACCACTCACAGATTTACGATAATACCCTTCGCCTTTACCAAAAATTCCAACTGGAAACCCTAAAGTTACCACTGCTCCTTCCCAACCACACTTCCCCTCTTACCACTGCCGACATTACCCATTTGACCGCCTCTCCTTCGCATTCCTCATCCTCAACCCGAAAACTCCATCACCACCTCTCCAAATCGCAATCATCCTCCTCAAACCGATCCACCTTCTTCAGAAATCGACGGCTGTTTTGCGATCTGTTGTCGTTCTTCGTTTGAGCCGGACAAACTCACTTCGGAGCACTTCGACAAGTAAGTCCTCATACCGGTTGAATAATCGTCTTCCATAAGTGCTATTGTGTATTATTTCCTCCATTTATGGCCTCCAATCTTGTTTCCGTATACGATTTTCCGTATCATGTTTCCAAATTTGGGGTTTAGAATTTGCTCTTTTTTGTACCCCAAAAAACGAAAATAGTAGCTGTAGATATGGTATAATGTCGATATTGATTGGATTAAAGTCTTGAGGACAGACTGAGTTGTAACATACTTATTCTAGAATCTAGATCGGGAAATTTCGTACTAGCAATCAAAGTAACTTTGATTTACATCAATGCCGACATGTGTTTCTTCTACCTGGAGTCTGCATTTTTTAATATTCTGTTTCAGAATTTTTATTGGGTCTGTCAACATGTTGGATGTTTTCTCCTTTTATGTTTGCTTTTTTTTTATTCTACAAGTTTCTGATTAATTTCAAATCTGGATAGCATACATGTCTACATGTTCTCCTTTTTTGTATATCATACATGTGTAAACTTGGTTGTAGGATCAACAATATTGTCGCTGTATTTGTTTTTTTTTCTTTTCCCTTTGTACTGAAAAAGACTGTACTCTAATCGCTCTTTCCCATTTTTAACACCCATTTGTAATGAAACATGGTATGACAACAAAGACGAAACAAGCACTTGAACCATTTTTTATTTAAAAATATGCTCTAGGGTCATACCACATCAACCTCCATGGCTTCGCGGTTGTCATCGGCGAACTCTGATAGCAGTCGGTTCTGTCGTTGTGGATATGGACCGTGCGTTGTAACGACCTCCCGGTCAACTAAGAATCCTGGACGGCTGTACTATAGGTGTCCAAACGTACCAGTAAGTTACCTTTAAACAGTATAGAATTTCAAATACATTATTGTAACACTTGTATGTTTACAATTCAACGAAATCCATATCTAATTGTGTAACAAACTTAACAGCCATGCGACAAGTGGAATGGGTGGGTTAACGATTCATCCCACAAGACCACTTACGCGGCACCGCAGAACCATCCCGCTGATTCCCACAACGGAAACACAAACACCCTAAAGAGCTTGGAAGCTGATGTTGCCTCTTTACGAGCACAACAACTCCAGCTTATCAACACCGTGCGTACACTGAAGACAATCATCGTCACCGTTTGTGTTGTCCAAGTGGTCTTGTTGCTCCGTATGAAGTTTGATTAGGATACCTGATTAGTCACTGCAGTAGTGTCACTTGTACACGTGTTATTACTTTAGTATCGGGTTATTGCCATGTTGTAGTTCTGTTTTGATGCCTAGGACAAACTCCCGAAGTACCAGAACTTATGACGATGTATTTTGTAACATTTGTAACTGATTGATCGTATCGAACTACCTATGCATTTCATTTACAAGTGTTTTGTCTACCGTAGCCATAAATGAATTAATATATATTGTGCTTTTTTTTTTTAAGTCATGGTATCCCCTCAAAAGGCCATTAATCTCGGGAAGAACCAAGCACCACCTACCCAACACCGCCTCGCAGTTGCTGCCCCAGCAGTTGGTAAAATTTCGCGCAAAGGCCCGAGAGTGGTTTGGGATTCCCAATTGACGAGGGTCTTCTTGGAACTTGCACTCAAAGAGATTGAAGAAGAGGGGAGAAGCACCACCCAATTGCCGAACTAGTCATTGGCGAGGATTGCGAAACACATATCCGCTTTGACGAACCTATCGGTCACCCAACAACAGTGCAAGAATCGGTACCAAGTGCTACGCCGTGATTGGCAAGCATGGCAGCTCCTAGCCGATTCAAGGAGGGGAGCGACTGGACTTGGTTTCGACAACTCAACTGGGACGTACACAGCCCCAGAGTTCTTTTGGGCTAACCTCATTCGGGTAAAGATAACTTTCCACTACTACATTACATTACAGTAGGTTACTAATTACCTCCACATGCTTTCTAGCATAATTATGGAATGCAGCTAAAATATAGGCATAAATTGCATTCAGGAGAACAAGTTATGTACTTCTTTATAAGTCCCTAGGACCAATAGTTACGACCGGTCATTATATAGAAGTATATAAAAGTAACTGATTTTAGCGTGCACAAGAAAATAAGTGAATTTAGGGCTGTTAGCTTTTGGTTAGACATGTATCTGTTTGTACTTTTCTTTTTACTTGTCCCTTTTTTTCTTTTTTTGGGTTTCCTTGTTATTTTGTCAAGAATTGTTTATACTTCTCAACCTTTTGGTTATCCAACTATAGAAAAGTGTATCGCGTCCACACATTTTTCGAGTTTAGTCGGTTGGTGGTTCTAACAGGATGATAGTCTTGTCAACCTTGCTTCACTACCTCTTTTTCTACTAAAAAAAATGAATATACAAAAAAATTTAACTTGGTTCTTCAGCTGGTCTCTTGGGCCGTAGTTGAACACAGGAACGTTGAGCACTCTAGGCTGTATTCTAAATGAAGGCCTTAAAATGAAAGTTGAGGCTGCACCCTGATACAATGGTTGTACCCAATCCAGCTCAAGTGGACTACTGGGCAGATTTGGTTTTTGCTTTATAACCTAAATTATTGGTGTTTGCTATGTCAATGGTACAATAATAGACAGGTATTTTCATACTGGAGATTCTCTAATGGTACAATAATGGACTGTTGTTTTCATAATGGAGATTGTGCAATGGTAGAATAATAGACTGGTTTTTCATTCACGTGTTTCATACAAGATATCAAAAATTAAACTGTGCCAATGTGAACTGGTGGGCCATTGCTCATTTCCTTCAAATATGGAAGTACCACCTTTTCTGTGGTCCAATGTGGGGGGCACATGTTCCTTTTCAGAGATAACCATGAGCTGTATTTTTGGTTGTGGGGGTCACCTTTGTTGAGGTACCAAACACTGACTGAGTAGTTCACATGTCAAAAGTTAAAGGAATTTGTACCCTAAAAAGTTAAACAATATTATTAAAAGGAATGGACCTTCTCATTTTCCCATAACAAGAAGGCCTTCTCATTTTCCCATAAGAAGACGGACTTGTAAGAGGTGAGCCCATTGTCCTCTCTTCCAATTTCGTCCACTATTATGTTGTATATTTTATTTCTCTATGCCTATTGTTTAATATGTTGCACTGCATTTTTTTCTTTCATGTTAGTACTTTTTCCGTTAACGTGTGGGAGTTTCGTTATAGTTGTTGCATCGTTTGTCGTTATTGTGTACCACGTAATATGCAGCAAAATGAACACGTTGCCAAGTTCCGAGATCGACGCCCGGACCACGAGGAACTAATGCAACGTGTCTTCCAAGAAGTCACTGCAACCGCCGACTACGTTTATATTCTATCGGAGCACGACACTAACGAAGCCAACCCGTCAGCCATGGAAGAGGAAGATCGGCTGGAGGCAGAGGAATTTGGGGAGGGCTGCGGGCATACAGTTGGGGTTGATATCGGGGACGACATTGGTACCGAAATGCCCACCCAGGTGAATGAAGCAGTCACACCTCCATATCCGAGGTCAATGCCGAAAAACCCAGGGCAAGGATCTAGTGGAACGAAGCGGAAAACTCCTTCGTCCGGTACAGATGAGCTCTCCCAATCCATGGACAGAATATTGACAAGATTCAACACGCAAAGGCAACAAAAGCCAATGGTCCGTCTGAAACATAGTGTCTGTGACGTTTCGGAGGCGTTGGGCACCATGGAATGCTTCAACGTTTGGCCGCGGCCTCCGCTCTATTGGTGGGCGACGGACTACTTCAAAGCAAACCCAATTGATGCTGACTGGATGATGGGACAGCGTGGTGAGGATCGCATGGAATTCCTTCGCCACTTACACAAGAAGGCCACCGATCTAGCTGCCGAACATCCTGCTGAACTTTCCCGTCCCCCACCGTGGACTCTTGTTTGATTTATGGCCTCTTGCTATGATTTTAATTTCTGTCCAACAATAATATGAATTTTAGTGCTGGTAACTTGTTGAGTGCGTGTGAGACGGGCTTTTATTTGTTGTTTATGTTTGAAACTATAAGTAGTGTTGTCTTATTTGTAGTTTCTGACTAATTATTTCAGTAGGTGTGCTAATTTATGTAGGGTTGTATGACATTTGTATTAGCCTTCATTATCATGTCATGTATGTTGTTAATATGTTTCATTGGTTGTCATTTAAGTCATCCGTTATTTGTTAAGATACACTAATAACTAAAAATGCACACTTGTTGATTACATATGATCGTGCAGGAAAAAATAATTCCGGGGTTTGTGTAGAACAAATTAATTGAACGCATGGATCCTCGAAATTGGGGGAATGACGGTGGGAGTGGTTCTAATCCTGGTGGTGTGAACGACTTCGGAAATTTTGCGGGTTGGTTGGAAAGTGATATTTTCCAATCAAATTATTTCACACAACAACATCCACCTTACACTCCGTATGGCCAGGCCGGGACCGATAATTTCCACACCTCTGTCTCGAATCCGCAACCCCCACCACCTTACACTCCTTATGGAGGAATGACGGCTGAAGGAGTCGGTGGGTCCCAGTTTGGGATGCAGGCGAGTTCTTCATATGAAAATGTTGGAGGTGACGGGAATTTTCAGTACCCGACGTACGTCACACAAGGGCAATCCATGCCAAATTCACACTACGGCAGTCCATTGGGTGGTTACGACAATACTCCACACGTGAACTTTGAAAACATGTACGGAACCGGTGCTGGTCCAAGTAGTCGTCCAAATGTGTTTGAAGGAGGGAGTACTCCGTACGTCAACTATGACAACATCTACGCAACCGGTGCCGGTACAAGCAGCGGAGCCAATGTTTTCGAAGGAGACACTTGGGAGACGACTTGGGAAACTCCGGATGAACGGCCGGGTTACAAGTCGGTTGGAGGTATTTTGAACAGCTCAGACAATGACGATGATGATGACACATTCTCCTTGCCCGATGATGATATAGAAGCACAAATTTGGGCTGAAGATGAAGATGAATTGGAGGAGGAAATTACTGTGGCGTTGTTCCAGGCCTTACGGGAGCACCAAGAAAAGCTTACGAGGAAAAAAATTCCTTTCCATACTTCTCCACTACAGGGGAGGGGGTATGTAGACGATTTGTTGAACGGTCACCCCACCAGGTTTTATAGAGTACTGAAAATGCCTAAAAGCACATTCAACAAACTAGTAGAAGAATTAGAAACCATATACGGATGGAAAGTTGGGAAGGGCAACGAAGTGCAATGTGACGAAGCTTTGGCACTGTTCATTCACTTATTGTGCGGGTATGATAACCATGAGGTACAAGAACGGTTCCAGCATTCAGGCGAAACAGTGAGTCGCCACGTCCACAAGATGTTGAGGTGCTTGGGGAGATTCAACTACGACAAGCTCAAGCCGACAAGAAGTCAGGACAACCCTCACCCCTACCTGGACCGGCGATCATTCTATGCCCCATTCAAGGTAGCGAAAGTCTTTGTAAAAATAGATGCTGCCAGAGTTTTGTTAATAAATTGGCCATGAATTCTTATTGTTTTATGTATAGGGAAAATGCATTGGGGCACTAGATGGGACACATGTCATGGTTCGGTGCAGGAAAAACAAAGATCAGAAGTTATTCTACGGCAGGAAGGGTTATCCTACCCAGAATATTCTCGTAGCATGTGATTTTGACTTAACGTTTGTCTATGCTTCAGCTGGTTGGGAGGGGTCACACCACGACAACACAATATTCAAGCGGGTGGTTTACAACCCGAGGTTCAACTTCCCACAACCAGAAGAAGGTACACATGAATTTCTGAAAGTTTCCGTACGACGTGTCAATGGAGAAACTTTTTATAGTAATATCGTAAATTGGGTTTATTATTCGTTTAGGTGATTGCAAGTAATGTTTAAGATGAAATGTGACAGGGAAATTCTATCTTGTTGATGCTGGCTATCCAAACAAGCCTGGTTTTTTGGCCTCGTATAAAGGATACAGGTACCATCAAGAAGATTTTCGCCGAGGCAGGCGAAGAACTCACGACGACAACGAATTCTTCAACAGAGCCCACCCTTCGCTGCGTAGCTGTATCGAGAGAACCATCGGGGTTTTTAAGAGCAGATTCCCAGTTGTTTATTGTATGCCGTGGTATTCCATACGAACGCAAGTTCAAATAATTTTGTCAGCAATGGCATTCCACAATTTTATTCGTAGGGACAGAGATCCGGAGGAAGACATGTTCCCCGTAGTCGAAACACCAGTGGAGTACACATTTCAAGATTTGCCGGATGCTAACCCCGCTAATTTGGAGGACCTCGAGGACACCCCCGATTTTGGAGTCGGTAACGAAGAGAATGATCCTGTAATGAATGATGTCCGGAATAACATCAAAAGCAGAATTGCGTAGGATTCGACAAAGGCGGGGAAGGCAAGTTGAATGACAGGTGCTGAATAACACGAAAAAACAGTGGGAAGCCGACAAGTTTGGCGTACTATGTTTGCTGTGGCATTTGTACGACGCGGATCTAATCGCAAACGTGGTCGGGCCATTGATATTTCTTTAATTGAAAAGTTAAAGGAATTTGTTGTCCACGGTATTAATAAAATTTAGAAGTTTACAGTAATGATAAATTGTGAAATATTACTGTCAGTTTCCCGCATACAATTTTGTAACACTATTTGTTGATAGGAATGGTTTCCTACAGTTTCCAAATTTTTTCCATGATTAAAAGGGCCAATTTTAGGGAAATTATTGGTCGAATGTAATGTCACAAAATTATTTGCAAAGGACTGTAGGAAATAGCGAATGAAAATTTGCACAGCATTGCTTTACTGTAATTCGTACGTGGTAGTGTAGGGAAGCCATGAGCACTCCAGGGGCAGTAACGTAATTTTACAGAGGAGAGTTCAAAGGTACTGTGGGGACAAGTTGAATAATCCACCCAAAAAACCAAACCGGTTTTTTGGATTATTTGACAAAAAACCAAAAATCCAGATTTGGAGGACCTCGAGGACACCCCCGATTTTTCGTCTTTAGTGAACTTTATTTTTATTTTTTTTCATATTTTTTACCTTTAGATTTCTCTCAGTGGGACAGATGATTATGTAGACACCCCGATTTTGAACCCAAGATGCGCTCGAGCATTCCCGATGATGAAATGGACCAATCGTGACTACCCGAAACTTGTGAAAATGGCTTGAACTTGATTAAAATTAACCAAACGTCACCAAATAACCCAAACTAAACCAAGCATTGTTAAACCAAGTCAAACCACCAATCTGCCATCAAGAACCTTGAGCGCTCAAGCTTGAGGCTTTAAGCGCTCAACCCTGGGAAAAACACCTTGAGCGCTCAAGCCCACGGCTTTGAGCGCTCAACTCTGATCCAGTCAGCAACTTGCAGAGTATCTCATCATGAGATTTTCTGCATGGGAGCGTCTGGGGTGATCTTCTACGATCCTTATACGTACAATACACTCTACCAACTCTAAAAATACACCTAAAACTACTCCTAACCCACTTTCAAATACAAACCCACTCTCTCTCTCTCTCCTCTCTTCCCTCCCACTCACTCTATAAAAACCACCTAGCACCCCTGGTTTAAGGGGACCCATTCTCACACTCCAGCATTCCCAATTTTCTCCAGAAAATCGACCACCTCTCTTTCTCTCTCTTCAAAACCACTCATTTCCCATCAAAACCACTTGCAAAAACCACTCTTCAAGTCTAAAATTCGATCCTTGATCATCAACCAATCACATACATTATCCAATTCACCCAGAATACTAACCAAAAACATCCACAATCATCCATTCCTAAGCCCAAAATCAAGCTCAAGTTTCCAACCAAGTTCAAAAGGTAGTTAAACATGTGAAAAACTCACTGTTTTGATCCATCTGAGGAAGACCAGTGAGTTCAAGCAAGTTCATTATACTTGCATTGAACTCACAAAGGTCTAAAAATTGTCTAAAAACAGTTTTCAAATCTGCAGTCATAGCAGGGGTTGAGCGCTCAAGCCCAGTTCTGAATAAGTTCCTGTTTTCCTAACTTTCGTGCTCTTGTCTGGTTTTGATCATTGTTTAAGAGTCATCTATGTTCATGTGACCCCCAAAACAGTTCATTTCTATTTCAAAATCACATGCATGAACATTGGTTCGCTATTTTTATGATGATCAAAAATCAAAACCTTTGTAAATCTCATTTTTTTTAGTATAGAATGGTGACTGAATCACCTTAAATTGCTCCAGTTTAAATGTGTTGAAGGTCCTGAGAATCATCAAACACCCATTTTCAAGTCATATATCAGAAAGCCAGATTATGGCCTGAGCGCTCAAGGTCATTCACTTGAGCGCTCAAGCTGTTCTTGGGCAGTTTGTTGATTGATAGTTGATTCGATGATGGATCAAGGGTTAACCCCTTTCTGGTGTGTGTGTGTATTGTTATATTTGTGTCTGTAGTCTGAATCTCCCTCTCATACTCTATTGGGTGTTTTCCCTTGCTAGTTTTGTAATGATTCTTCTCTTTTCATCATTCTTTGAGAAATCAAACTTATGTGTTTTAATCTGTTTGTCTGAGAAATGTGTTTATAAATGTCTGATTTTACAAAGAATGAGTAGAGAAATCATAAAGAAAAGGGTTAAATTCACAGGAGTCAGTGACTGGTTTAAGCGCTCAATCCAGGAGCCTTGAGCGCTCAAACTGGTTTAGGAAGGTTGAGCGCTCAAGCCATCATCTTTGAGTGCTCAACCCTCATTCTGGGATTCAGATTACAAGTTGATCAAATTGAGCCTCATGTTCATAATTTCTGGTATTGTCGCACAGTTTCTGTAATTCCTTATTCCATGTAAATATTTGTATTATTTTCCTTTGTTATTATCGTCAATCACTCATGTAAATCATGCGCACAAGTATCCACTTTAAATTTGCATTTTATGCTTTCTCATTGTTTGCGTGATTACCATCCCCGATTCCCTATTTTGTGAATAAATTGAATTTCAAATATTTTCAAAATCCCACAAAATGTCGAGTAGAGACCGGTTCACGGACCGGGCGAGAGGGGTGTCGTAAAACCCTTCCCCTCTCGTAACCAAACCCCCGAATCCGAGAAATCTTTGGTTTCATCATGACTAGTAAAATCTTTCTTTTTTTTAAATGGGCAAATGAGTCATCTTTTATCGGTTTCTCGGGTTCGGACCTAAAATCCGGGTGGCGACTCAAACAATCACAATCTTTTCGAACGTGAATCGCACCGTTTTCCAGTGGGCCGTCCACAGATTAATTCAAGAAAAGTAACACAAATCTAACAAAAATTCACAAAACACGAAAAATCTAGAAGACAAAATGCAGTAAATTGGCACAGAATCCCAAGTAGGTCACTTAAAAAGGGACAGAGGGAGTATTTTTTTTTCTAACGGTCTGATGTGTCTGAGGTAGCTTACTCGCATCTCAACTAATCCCCTCCCCGGTCAGGTCAAAAGCAAACTATTCACTCCATGACTAGAAGATTCACAAGAAATTACATTTTTACAGTCTGATCCCAAGAATTGAACTCTTAATTTCATGTCCATCGACGCAAGTTGTACTAATCTTTGTGGGTAAATGAGCACCTCCTAATTCCATGTCCAACAAATTGAGTCATAGTGTTAAAGATTTTGTACTATTCGATCTCCTATTCAATGCCTACAAGAGTGTCAATTTTCTCCCTATTAAATTCTTGTACAGCAAGTGGAGAGTGGAGTGCAGTTGGTGCCTCCCTTATACTCCCATGGACATAGGCAGGGTTCGATTCCCGTAAGTACCCATCCCCCTCCCCAAGTCCCCTACGATAGAGTAGATTAGGATTAACGAATGAAAAAAAAAAAATTTCTTGTACAGCTAAGTGCAGCCACACATTCACAATTAGATTAATGGGTGCAGCCACACATACCACTGGGTCAAGTCCCAGTGGAGAAAGTTTGGTTTCGGCGGAAATATTGGGTGCTGTGCATGGTGATGTGCACCCCTCGGCCGTTGGATCAAGTTTTAGGCGGTTCAGATGTGTTTTGATTTTTTACCAGTAAAAAAAATCAAAATTAAAAAAAATTTGCCGAACGCATCTGAGCCATCCAAAACTCGATCCAACGGCCGAGGGGTGCACAGCACCTCCCCGAGTCCGGAAATATTGAAGTTGATGTTTCCGTGGGGTCATCACAACTCCAAACACACCACTTATATACATCTAAATTCCACACATTTATTATCGGGACTCACGTGTATGTGAAGAGATGTATCCATAGTTGTATGCGGATAATTGTGTTCCTAGCATTACTCTATTAAGAGGGTGCTTAGAAATCTCTCTTTTTGGCATTTTGTATTTTGTATTTGTAAATTATGACAAGAATGTACTATTGAATCTGTAAAGTGTTTGAGAGATATGTGCTAAATGCATTTAATAATACTCCATCCGTTCTTTTTTAATAAGTGTATTTGGTTCGTAAATCCAACTTATTAAAAATACATCATTATTACACATTTCACATTAACTTTTATCTCTACTTTACACATTTTATATCAACTTTTATCTCTACTTTCTAAAATTATTATCTACTTTTACCTATTAACTCTTTACCCTCGAACTTTTCAAAAGGTAATAATAGTTGCTGAGTTTTTCAAATGATTTTAGCAACTGGGATTTCAACCCTGATTTTAGCAAATGAATTTAGCAGGTGCTAAAATCATGATTGATTTTAAAAGGGGCAGTTAATTCACCATCCCAAACAAATAAGATCCTTAGGATCCCATCCCATGGAATTTGAATGTTTATGATATCATCTTGAGATTTAAATAATTCCAAGAAAGCCCTTTCTTTTTGTTTTTCCCTTTTTAAATTAATTTGATATTATTAACGGAATTTGGAAATTCCAGTAGTTTTCAACACCATCCCACAAAACTGTCCAAAAATTAATGTTTTAAACGTCCCACTAAATTCGGGCGGTTTTAAAAACCGTTCAATCACTCGGTTAAGGTGTATGGGAAGGTTTGCCATACCAAATCAATACCCAACTTCCTTCTCATTCTGTGAGAGACTTCGCAGGACCAAAACCGTCCCAACCTAGCCGATTTCCTAATATTTCGGCGAACCCAAACTCATCCCCAAATCGTCCTGCTTCCGTATTCTTCGGTGGAAACCAAAACCCTTCCCGATCCATCCCAAAACCCAGAATTTTCGGAGAAACCCCACCCATTTCCCAAATCATCCTATCCCTTCATCTTCGGTTGGAACCAAACCTACCCGAACCAACCCAAAATCCCTGATTTTTCGGTGAAACCCATCCCAATCCCCAAATCGTCGCAACGCATCCCACCCTTTTCGGAATTAAGGCATTCCACAATCACTTTTTTCCGATTTCGCGGAAACCTCTTGCTGCGAAGAACAGACACACCGAAAATTGGCTGAGGCGGCGACTCCTGCCAAAAAAAACAGTGACGAAGGCTAGCCAATCGACGTGAAGAAGGCCCAGTGATGGCTCGTAAGTTTTGCACTCGACATTAACAGTAGACAACTTGGAGTAATGAATAGACTGTGTTTTCTGGGTCTTTTGCGTGTATTTTACAGTGATTTCCATGGTATTTAGAGAGTACACGTGTGTTTAAACATGGCTTGTAAAGTCTATTAAGTAATAGACGTTGTTTATGGGGGTTAAGTTTTGCATGGCTTTGGTTTTGTTTTTAAACATGGGCATGAAATTTAGGAGTTCTGAAAATTTAGGGGTTTTGTTTATGATAACCGTGGTTTGAGTTATGCATTTTTGATGGCTTGTGTATGGTGAATCCGCGAACCATAAACATGGTTTTTTTGTTAATCATGGATCAAATTTAAAATTGTGTTTCCAATGACACCAAATGAAATTGTGTTTCAAATTTTATGTTAGTGTGTACGATGCACGAAAAAATGGTGGATCAATGCTTCGCTAATCATTAACCAAAATTATATGATTAATGACTTTGTCATAATTGCTGTTCAAAGTATAGTTGTCTCATAAATTTAACTAGACATTTAGCAAAAAAATGGGTGACTGGTTTTCCATTAAATGGATAACATAATTGGTGCTCTAAAATATGGTTGTTGTCATAAAATAAGCTAAGCGATGGCGTTTGTGGGGATTTTTAATGGTTTTTTAATATTCCATAGTTTGAGAGTTTGAAAAATTTATATGGTTTATGACTTCGTCATATTTACTGTTAACTTGAGATTTAGAAAAAGTATAGTTGTCCATAAAGTTAACTAGAAATTATACGACAAAAAAAAATGGGTTTTTGGTTTTCCATTTAATGGATAACATAATAGGTGCGATATGATATTGTGGTTGTCATAAAATAAGCTATGATATTGTGGTTGTCATAACAATGGTGACTTGAGATGCCATACTAAATATCAGAAATTTTTTTCCCCCATGTCTGCATTGAAGGTGTAAAAAATGGATTATTAAACACATCCTAATCCGTAAATTTGAAAACATCCATTACACTGGGCTTCATCTATAATTGTTACACAACATGGGAACTCAAAACGCGTATAAGTAGAATACCTTTTAGACACCCCCGAAGTTGCTTGACGAAGTGCTTGACAAACTTTTTGCTCCCAACCTTCTTGCTACCCACAAAATGCCTTATGGATCAATGGATTGTAGATGGAAGGATGGAACTGAGCCACAGGACGATGAGTTACACTTGTATAGGACTGAAATTTTTGAAATTCAAAAATTCCTCAAATCATGGAATCAAAGAGATACATCAGTGATTGCATGGCCGGATTATAGGACTGAAAATTTTAAAATTCAAAAAATCTTCAAGTTATGGAAACAAAGATAAAGGAATGATATCTTTGATTGCATGGCCGGAATAAGTGCATCTAACTGATTGCCCCCATTAAATAGCAATATGACGTCAATCTTTCTATTATCATAAACTACTATTATATAATTTACTAATATAATATAATACATTAAGAAAATACATAATAGGGGCATAATGGTCCTAATTCAAATTACAGGCTTGAATTATAAAGATTCAAAAGCTCTAGGGTTGCATCCTAAGGGTATTATTGAAAGAGGATTGCTAATTAAATTTCTCATTTTAAAACTCAACCATTAATTGTACAAACTTTTACCATTAACTTTTCAAAACACCCACTTATTAATGGACAGCCAAAAATGGAAAAGTAGACAATAAAAAAAGAGAAGGAGTGAGTATATAGGAGCAGTGTTTGAGAGATGTATACAGAATACGTTTTGTAGGTCTTTTTGTTAACCGAAATTAGAAAAGTAGAAAATCAGAAGCAAAAAGTTTTTTCGCCCCTACTTCTCACTTCTCTTCTCTAACACCTCGTTTGGATGGGGGATATCCCTCCCATATTTTTTTTCACCCCCTCTTAAGAGGGGGCCCCACCCTTATCCCCTTGTTGGCAAGGCGTTTTCTTCTCCCTGATTTCTCTTTACCCCATCTTTTCTTCTACCCACAGAGGTGCAACTCCCAGATAAATTTTGGGCTGCCTCTACCCTGCCCAAAAGTTATCCCCCTGTAGAAGGGGAGTATTTTGACGAAAAGAACCCTCCTAATCCCCCTACTCCACAACTGAATTGAGATTGGGTTTTCTTTCTAGAAATAAAGTCTAAGAAAATTACTAGATTACTTCAAAGTTTAGAGTTAGGAAATCGCTCACTACCGGAAATCGCAACCATGGAAATCAAGGAAGGAGAAGATCGAAGGCTGTGATCGTCGATTTTTGTTGTAAAAGTGTGAAAAATCCATGTTGCTCTCAGCTCCGGCGACTGTTGTCTCGTCTTCGGCGTACATCGTCAAAACCAAATTTGAGTGGAGACGACGGAAGAAAGTTGAGTGGCGTAACAGTGGGAAATACAGTAGTAATGGAGTAATAGCACTCCTGTCGTAGCCTTGGGAATAAGAGAAAGGGAAAGTGAATGGGTTTATCTTGATTGTAACGCAAATTTGGTTTTTTTTATTACCCAAGTGACCCCTTAATTGGTTGATTTTGCAAAGATAACCCACCTCATTTGCTAATATTTTCGGTGAAATCAATTAAAATAACTTGAAATTGTCCGAAAATTATAAATATAATAAGTCTCCATTTGTTATTCTGTGTTAAGGTAACAAATAAAAAAATAAAAAAAGACATGCCAACAACTAAAGGAAAAGAAAACGTTTTTAAAAAAATAAAATTTTTTTTTTTGGTGAAATAAAGTAATTTAACTTCAAATTCTCTAAAAATAATAAAATAAATTAAGTCATGTAATTATATAATTAAATTAATGCATAATACCATTTGGTACACCACAAGGGCAAGAGAGTCATTTCACAGCTTTTTCCATCTTATACCCCCTCTTATTTTCAAGTCATCCAAACCAAGTCAAAAGTTATCCCCCTATTTAATCCCTCATCCAAACCATCTACTTTTTAATCCTCTTCCATAAACATCACATCAATGTGGGTTTACCCTAAAAAAATAATACCCTCTCTTATCTTATCCTCCCTCTAAAACTTATCCCTCTGAAAATAATACCCCATCCAAACGGGATGTAAAGTCTAAATCCATAAATGAGAACTCATCGTATGAAGACATGTTTTAGCTGGGAGATGCCAAACAGCTACAATGTAAAACAGAGAAAATGAAAACATGAAAAGAGGAGACCAAACACAGGACCCAACTACGTGTACAGACGGGATTGTTTTTTTATTGAAATGGTAGGACTTTGGTTTGAGAACTTCTAATCGTCCGATTGAGCTGAAATTTTGTGAGACCCCTCGGAAAAATGTTTTAAGAATAATGAACGGTTCGGATCACTCGTGTGGGATCCAAAAGTGAATTCCCGAACACAATCGGTACATTTTCTGGACACTCCCGTCTGTACCCATATGTTTACCGCCAAACTTACACCCCCGCCAACAAACAGGAAAGAAAAAAAGAATCTAACATATGTCCCAGTCCGGCTTCCTCGTGTATGACATGAACACCGAACACGTGTACAACCAACCCTCTAAAGTGACGACACGTGGCAGAGCCACTCACCAAGCACGAAATTCCACCTCATAAAAGTGAAGCCACAAAATGATTCGCTCACATACATAGCTCTAAACTCTGTAATCAAATCTCTCAATGGCTTGTATAGGACTTCCGATTCCGATATGCATCGAGTGTGGATCGAAAAGGAATCCGTGCCGGTGCACGGTGGTGGGCCCCACGCTAGGGTTTTTGGCCTTAGCCGCAGCTGCGGTCGTGGAATGGCCGGTGGGGGCGTTGGTGTACTGTTTTAGCAGAGAGAAGGGCCGCCGCATCATGGGTCACCCCTCCACCGTCGTCTATCCTTGTGTGAAGGATGCAATTCCTATTTGACGTCCTGCAATGGAAGGGTAATTAAGCTAGTGTTTTCTTTTTTTTATTGGGTCCCAAATATTTAATCTTTCTAGATACGTATAGAAAGATGTAGTAGCTAGTAATATACTTCTTCCGACTCAAATTGTTGTTCTTTTCTTTCTTTTTTTTTTTTTTTTTGCTGTTCTAAAATAAAGGACTAATTTTAAAAGTTAATAAATAAAATTAGTACTTCTTCCCTTTTTTTGATATAATTATGTATTGTTCATGAAAAGTTGGATTCTCAAAGCAGAAACAACAATTTGGGACGGTCATGGATTGCTCAGATTTCATCTTGCATGCACGACGACGAATGGTTCAGATGCAAAGGTGCTGAGGTGAATCTGGACCGTCCATCCGAGTAACAAACGGTTCGGATGATGCACAACACCTGCTGTGCATCACATGCACAACAACAGCCCCATGTCCAGTCCAGAGAGTATTGTTAAGCTGATGAAGTAGAAATACTAATGTACAGATTGATTGTTGTTTTTGTCCTATGATTTCACATCAAATATCCATGGTTTGGGAACAAAATATTTTACTCCATGGTTTGGAACACAGATGCTTGAGTGATCACATTTGAAGTATCATGTTTCCATGGTTTGGAACAAAATATGCTTAAACACCAATTTTGAAGTTTCCAGATTGGCACTAATTTTGAAGTTTTGAACCCAAACGACCAAATGATTGGGTGAGTTTTGACATTTTTTCCGCTCAATATTTGAGTTCAAGTTTCTCTGACTCTGGCTAAACTTTACGGCCCTTTTGTTGCCCACAGCATGTGGACGGTTCAGTCCCTCCGTTCGTGTTTTTTGGTCCGAGAATTCTAGTAATTCTTTTACACATTGAAAAACATGAATTTCACATTTTATCCTTCAATTATGAGTTACTATATGGACCACATGATGAGTTGGAAATTTAAACTTTAGAAAATGGAGTAAAAGGTGCTCCCTCTGTCCCAATTTGTTTGCTCAGTACAGGGAATCCCCCAATTTAGTGGGTCAGAGTCAAAGACTTTAAAAGTACACAGTTTTCCCATCTTACCCTTCAAAGCTTGGATGAGAAATAAATTTAGCATTTCACTTTCGTAAATAGAAAAAAAAAAAAAAGTTCCAAATTCCTATAGACAAAATCTGTGATAGCACACCACCAAAAAAAAAAAAAAAAAAGCCCCAAAAATTTGCCCAAATTTTTTTTGGCTCCAATTGAAACACAATTAATTTGAAAATGAATTGAAACTTTTGTCCCAAAATTTTGCCTGCAACAATCCCAAAATTGTCAACCATTGTAAAATTGTTGAGTATTCAATGTAGTGATTCACTTTTTGTATCTTTTGTGCTAATTCAAAGTGATTTCCTCAATGCAAAAATGAAAAGGATTGAAAAATAGTGAAAAGGGTAGAATGGGCAGTTTGTCAAACATTTATAGCCAATTTAGGAAACTGAACAAACAATTTGAGACAGCTCAAAAAGGAATACTGAGCAAACAAATTGGGACGGAGGGAGTAATTAACATACTCTAGCCTTTGACTTTTTGGGTGGGACAATCTTTGTGGGACGTGAAAAGTATGTTTGTAGGTCAACAAAACACGGACTGAGAGAGTATAATTTAAGCTTCAGTCCAGACTTAAAGTGTGGAGAATCTCCATAGTTTTTGTGGTATTGAAGACAAAACTTCTGCTAACACTTTGTAAGGAGTGTGTCGAAGCTTCACTTTGCATTCTAGGTTATGTCGTTTGACATTTTAGCTAGCTGTTTGACAGCTGGATTGTAGAATGCATTTTAGCATATTGCATTCTCTAAACCAGACAATGGAGACACAATCTGATAATCAGTTGTGGAGGTACTTCTGCATTATCATTTGCATGTTGGGCGAAAAAACTTAATTTATCATAATCTCTTTTGATGATTACTCACAAACACTACTTTATTTCAAAATCTATTTTGCACACATCTCTTCTCTTGAATACTCCTATAGATTAATAACATATTCTAACTATAATCCAAAAATTTATAATTTACAATTCAAAATGCAAAATACAACAAACTGGTCTGTGGAATTTTAAGGTTTGGTGTTTTTTGGTTTGTCCTCTTGATTTTAGTTTGCTCATTTTTCGGTTTGTTCTTGTGGACTTCTTTTGTTCTTTTGTATTTAGATTGTTTTGGTAGTAGGTTGTTGGGTGTCTTAGCGGCTGTTAGGTTTTAGTTTTTGTTGTAGGGTTTCAGTTGGCTTATTGCCTTCGTTTGGGGAATATCGGCCTGGGGCTAAAGCCCGAGATGCCTAGGCTTTAGGCCCATCGAAAATGCTAATTTTTAATGTTTGTCCTATGTAATAGTATGTATCCAGAAAAGCTCATGTAAATATGAAATCAAAGGCCCAACAAACATGCAATCAAAACAAAGAATCAAAAAGTGCGGTGGCATGATTGTAAATTATATAATGAAATGGCCCATTTTGAAAAAAAAGGGAAAAACAACTTAGCCGCCTTTTTGGCAGAACTAAAAAATCGATTACAGAGAGTCTTTTCCTTCTGAAATTGAACGACAAGTGGGCCCACCACTTGCCTAACAGAATTACTCTTTCTCTCTCTCTCTCTCTCTCTCTCTCTCTCTCTCTCTCTCACACACACACACACAAATACATACACGCACTGAAGGGCATTTTTTATTTTATTTTATCTTCTTGTATGTTTATTGTCAGCACAATATGATAACAATTAAATGACTCTTGTTAAATTCGTAATGGGCCGGCCTCGCCTTTGGGTTTAGTTGGCGGGTGGCATTTTGCCCGTGGATCCTTAATCCTCTTAATCTTTATTATCTTTTTCAAAAATTAGTAAAATCTTTTTTGCCCAAAAAAACTGGCCCAAAGGAGCCTATAAAGGGAAAACTAAGTAGCCGTTAAGACATGATTTTCCCTTGTAATTTTAGCAACTCTTTCTGAAATCAATAAATTAGACGTACTGACATTGAAGACCCAAAATACAACACCCATGGCTTTGCCGCTTTGCTTTATTCTTAACCGCAAACACAGCACAGCATTTTCTATGTTAAACGTGATCTTTGCTTAGAAGCCTCTCCGGCCCAGTTTATTTCTTCATGCCTAAAACAAGCAAAGGCACATAAGTTTTAAAAAATACTAGAAAGAACCCCTTCTTCTATTAATAGTGTCTCAATCACAATCACACAGCTCAACTTCTCCCCCCTGACCCATTGATTTTAGTTTTAATTTCCCTCAAAACAACCTGTATTCTGAATTATGATCATGTGTGTGCGCGCCCGCGCCTATGGCCCCTTAATTGTGATAATGCAACATATAATCGCGCATTGATACAAGTCGAATTACTTGGGGATAATCAAGTCGCATAATGCAAGTGCGTGAGCATGAGCAAAAAGGAGAGAAATTGTGAAGTATAATCAAGTCGCATAACTGCAAGTGCGTGAGCGCGAGTGAAAAAATGAGATAAATTCTGAAGTGTTTTATGTAGATATCTCAAACTATATATTGAAATTCGTTGCAGCCTAGATTCTAGAATTGAGCAGGAGTGGAGAGAGAAAATTGAGAGAGATAGAGAGAGAGTACTACTGGAAAAATATTTGACCTAGGGGATCGACCTTGTTAGCATATTGTATTAGTTACATTTCACTTTCATTTATTACAATTAAAAACAGTTGATTTTAATGTTCAGCTGGTAGAGAATTTGGTGTGGTATAAGTTACTATATTGTATGATATCCTTCTATATTAAAAGGAAATCCTACCATTTTTCTTTCGCTTCAAACTCGTGATTAGTATTCACGTTTTCCACCCTTGAATGTAAATTCTATGTATGCAATTATTCAATGTAGATTCTATGTATGCAATTATTCAATGTAGATTCCATGCATGTAGTCATGATTTTAAACACATTTTAGAAGGTTCAACGTATGCATTAAACACATAATTTTAATCCATTGCATGTAGTCATTATTTGATTTTCTGTTCTGGTGTAGGTAAATAGTCATCATGAACTTAGTACTTGCATTAATATTCATCTAGATTAATTAAAAACATATTGGAAAGTTCAATGTATGCATTAAACACATTTTAGTTCTTTGCATCTAATTGTTGGTAGGTTCAATGTATGCATTTATATCTAAGTTCATTCTTATCTTTTTGGATATATTCATTAATTAGGTTCATTTCATTTAGAGTTCTAGGAATTAGAAGAGTCTTTCCCGTGGATTATAAATCGAGATGGAATCTTTCATTTGGGACAGAGAGTTGATTAATGAATTGAGTTTGCAAGGTTGAGGCCATTGTAATTGGGGATTGGGCTGCAGTCCTTCCTCACAGAACCGCCTAACCCTTGCGCGAAGCACATCTATCTCTTCTCTCTCTCCTTCTCATTTTCTCACTCTTTGTTCTTCTTTACACACTTCTCCAAGTAATATTCTTATTTCCCCACCCAAAACCACTACGATTCCTATTGTATGCGGAAATACTCAAGTGCCCTAAAACCGTCCTACAAGAACACGAACAAGGAATTTTCTTTTATTCCAAAATTCAATTTCCAAATTAACCAAGCACAAAAATGGGATTACCTAGGAATCAATTGCTGGGAATGTCCAATGCTAAGACACATCCAAACACAGCCTCACAAGGATCCACTTAATGTATGCAATTATTCAATGTAGATTCCATGCATGTAGTCATGATTTTAAACACATTTTAGAAGGTTCAACGTATGCATTAAACACATGATTTTAATCCATTGCATGTAGTCATTATTAGATTCTATGTATGCAATTATTCAATGTAGATTCTATGTATGCACTTATTCAATGTATGCATTTATATCTAGGTTCTTTCGCATATCTTATTCAATTATTCATTAATGGGTTTGTGGTGGAGAAAAACTGCTGATTGGATACATGAACTCAGTTCAAAAAAATAGTGATGGGTTCTTTGCTCTTCTTTTTATTGCATTCAAATTTGATGATGGTTTTTCTGTAGAATTGGATTTTCCTGAGCAATCAACGCTCTGAAGTTACACGGAGTATGGGAGAAAAGGAAGAAGTATCCTTTATTTGAATAAATTTTGTATATTGGTGTTGCAAGTAATTGATTTAATCTATATTTGAGTACATTTCGGAATTTCTGGTATCTAAGCATCTAGCATTGCCCAATTTTGGTATTCAAAACTGGCAGTCGGAGGCAGCACTTATACAATCCGATGTTAATGTTTTTTAGTTGTACACTTCCTTGAAGTATAAATAGCAGAAAATGGGCTTCCTTCGTTTTTTTTTTTTTTGGGCAAGATGTTGGTTGGCCAGAAGGAAATAAAAACAAAGTACAAAAGCACGAGCACGAGACTCCATGCGTGCATGGAGCCTTCAACTAGTGTGTGTATACGTTTATTCTCTCTCTATATTAACATGCAATTTTGGTGTTCGGCCAGCTTATATACACGCATATCTTTTTTCCGTCTTTCATACATAATGCTCTATAAATTTATCACAAGTTTCTGTGTGGGCCCACGCAAAGGGTTGTTTGATATATAGTCATTGTTTATCCATTTATTAGTGTCTTAATCAGGACCCCAAATAAGTAAAAATTCAGGGTATAAGAATTATATAATAAATGGATAAACTAAAATCCAATCCATTCTTGGCTGATACCATGAACAAGAATCTGGCCATTTGTTTTTATGATATCGTTTTCAATCATTCTTCACATACTAGAATTATATAATAATCTAACAAGTATCTGATAAAAAAGGGGTCAATTTCACTTACCTCCCCTGAGGTTTCTGACAAATACAGAGACCTCCCTTACTTTTTCTGAAATTTCACTGTCCTCCCTTACTTATGAAAATAATTGTCACTTACCTCCCCTGCAGTTACTTTCAGGCTAACGGAGTTAACTTTTTGCGTGAAATGACCGAAACGCCCTTAGTATATTTTCTCCACCCTTTTTTTTTTTAAGAAAAACTAGAGTTAAAAAATTTCCAACAAAATTAAATCGTTTTTCATTTTGAAAAAAATAGTTTTCAAACAAAAAGTATCAAAGAATTTTTTTCAAATTTTTTTCTTTTCCATTTTGAGTATTTTTTGTAGGACAAAAAAAAAAAACTAGTCTAGTTTTGAAAATAGTTTTTTAAACTTTTTTTTTGAAATTTATTTTTCAGATTTAAAAAATAACAGTTTACCAAAAACTAATTTTTTTATCCAAGACAGTAAACTTTATTTTTTTAAATCTGAAAAATAAATTTTAAAAAAACAGTTTAAAAAACTATTTTTAAAACTAGTTTTTTTTTCCTACAAAAAATATTCAAAATGAAAAAAAGAAAATCTTTGATACTTTTTGTTTAAAAACTTCTTTTTTCAAAATGAAAAACGATTTAATTTTGTTGGAAAAAATGTTTAACTCTACTTTTTTATAATAAAAAAAATGGGTGGAGAATATAGGGTGTTTCAGTCATTTAACGCAAAAAGTTAACACCGTTAGCCTTAAAGTAATGGCAGGGGAGGTAAGTGACAATTATTTTCAAAAGTAAGGGAGGATAGTGGAATTTCAGAAAAAGTAAGGGCTTTGTATTTGTTAGAAACCTCAGGGGAGGTAAGTGAAATTTACCCGATAAAAAATAATAATAAAAAGCTACAAGCTTACTAGGTCAAAATATGTGATTTTTACACATGTATGTTGAGAGGAGTCGAATGCTCCTAGAACATTGATTATTGATTCGTCTCGACAGATTAATTTTGGGGGAAAAAAATATTACAGATACTTAATTTTTTTTGAAAAATGACCAATTTTAATACTTTACCATCTAAAATTGCTACTCCCTCCGTCCCAATTTCTTGGCCCCTTTTGGGGAAATAGGTTTTTAAGGGGTGTGAAAACTTTGTATTGACTTTTCTATTTTGCCCCTAAATCCAGTCAATATTACTGTGCCCAAATTTGTGAGGCTAATTTATTATATGAAGTCAAAACATATTCAATATGGATCTTGTTTGATAGATATCAATTAGTTTTATTATACAAAATTTTCAAAATCATAAAAACCGTTATAAAATAAAAGATAATAGACTAGCCAATTAAGATGGGAAAAATACTTTTTAAGGGTAAAATTGGAAAGTGACCCAATTTTGATGGATGTTTTTAAAAGTGGGACAAATATTTTGGGACATCCCAAAATGAAAAGAAGTACCAAGAAATTGGGACGGAGGGAGTAAAAGTTAAGTGTCACAAGAAACTTCCCTAGCTGAGAATCGTCAAATGAAACGACAGTTTTATTCAACTTGCCAACTTACACTACGCCACTAGCTAGAACATTGAAAAATTCGCCGATGGGTCCAATCAAAGAGTGAAGTGTGAGGTTAATACACCAAACCAAAGTGGTCCCGTGGAGTAATACAAGGGGCCAAAATAATTTCCACTCTCTAATGTTGATAAAGCCAGCCACTTAGGACTATTGGAGTTTGGTCAGTTTTTTTTTTTTTTTTTTCGTCTTTAATAAATTTTTTTTTTTTTTTTGAAATTCTTGTCAAAAGACTAATGTAAACTGATTATGAAACCAATTTTAGACAAGCAATTTTTTTTTTTTTAAAAAAAGGATTTTCTTTCGTTGTTAGTATGAAAAATTCAGAATGTTGGTAAAAGAACATTATGTTATGAATTCCCTAATCGAATTGTGAAAAATTCAAGAAAAGGCAACAATAAAAATTTTAAAAAAATATTCAAAAGAGCTACTGGTCGAAAATAATTTCCAGAGCCAAGGATTAGACCGGTTGATTGGTGGATTTACTCCTCACAAAATCGATTAGGGTTCGATTCTTGGGATCAGACAATAGGAGAGTAATTTCTTCAAAGTCGCTTAGTCGTGGCATATATGATTTGTCTCTGATAGGAACGGGAAGAAGATTAATCAAGGTGAGCGTAAGCTGACCCGAACATTCTGGCCGTTAGACAAAATACTCTCCTTAAACGGAGCTTACTGGCCACACATATTTTGGGGCTATCCCACGACCACAAAGCTTCAAAGTCTACCCAAGTCAATTAGTCAACGCAACTTGTAAAACACGCTGCGTTTCACTGGGTAAAACGTGAAATTATCCCGTGCTTTCGAGACACGTTACCAGGCTCTCGTGTAGTCATCAATTGTTACGCATACCGTACGCTGCTCTCGAGACACGTTCGCATATGGCCTTGTTTCCCTTAATTTTATACACTCTAGTTTTTTATCTTTATTCAAAAAGAAATTATATTTGTTAGTTTTACATCGAACTTTTTAAGTTCTGTGATTCGTCTCGACTAGAGAATTTTTTTTTTTTTGAAACACGTCAAGATATTCCATAACAAAGCCATCCGGCACTAATTACATCAAAGATAGGAATGATAACCAAATCCACTAACAGATGAAACAAGCACGGCATTAGACTAACACAGGCCACCAGCTCCTAGACACACTGCGAGCAGGCCCGACACCTACGGGACGGGATGAATCTGATCAAAAGTTAATAGAAGAGAACCAAAAGGGGGCCCAGCTCAGGACATAAACACATTACAGCACCAGTAATCGGTAAACAAACCACAAAAATACAGCAACAAAGCAAACAAAAATTAACTAAATCAGAAGCCACTAAACTGGTACAAACTGAGATCCACCGAGTTACCCCATTGAGATGCACCGAGTCATTCCGAGTCACCGACCAGTCACTTCCCGGACAGAACCTAGCTCCCGTAGCCGCCACCCATGGCATAGGAGGGTTTTATTTGCCGAAGGAGGCCGAGGCGTCCAAGATCAACCCGTATTCAGATCTGAGCCGCCCGAAACAGGATACGGTCAGTGGTAGGCGTAGGAGGAGGGACGGTGGTGGATGGTGGCAAGGAGGGTGAAGACAGGAGGGTCTGGCGGCGGAGGGGGAGATGGGTGGTGGCGGAAGGGGTTGTCGGTGGGAGATGGGTAAGGAAGTAGGGTTCGATAGCGGAGGAGGGAAGGTGAAGTCGAGCGGCGTTAGTTGGCCAGGGGTTGAAGAGAGGGAGTTTCGGCAAGGCAAGAAGGAGGAGGGGTGGGGCGAAAGGGGGCAGCAACCCCACCCCTCAAACTCTGAAAACAAACAAAAAAAATCAAGATCTGGGTGAAGGAGAGGGAAAGAAAAGGTGATGGAAGGAAAAGGAAGAAAAAGGAGGAAGAGAGGAGAAGAGGCCGGACGGAGGGAAGCCGGCT